>JAMXBD010000345.1:0-600000 GCA_024138025.1 Combretum micranthum
AATTGCGGGACAGAACTGATCCCACTGGTCCGTGACCCTATTAATTTCAAAACTTGGATTTAATACTTGAATTAGATAGATCTTTCGAAGTAGATGAAGAGATATAAAGTTTGCGAAATTCCGAGTTAAAATGACCAAGTTATGACCGTTTTAAGTCGGAACTTCCAAATATAGCGAGAAATCCGAATTCAACTAGTCTGGAAGTATAGTTTGATTTAATTACATAATGAGAATCTCATAGGGATTATTCTTGTTTGGTAGGTGATTCCGAGCAGGACGACTCTCTACCTCCCGATTACTATTATTAGAAGTTTGGTGTCCCATGGCCGAGTGAGTTACTTCCACTCTCAATTAATGCTTGTGAATGTAATGTAGTGGCACTAGTGATGTAGGCAAAGATAAAAGGAATTGTACAAGCATGATGGGGTATGTGGGAATTATTATGTTGTGAATTGTTGATATGTGAAATGGAGCTTAAGGCATATCGAAACCGGGTGTTAAGATATTGATTGTTTTATTAGAATCATATGATGAATGTCTGCGTATACTTGTTGGTCACTTAAAAGAATCGAATTAATGACTATTCGACTCCGACTATAAACTGAGTTCATTCATGTCACAATGGGGTTGGAGCATTTGCATTGGTTGGTTTTTCGTGACCCATAAAACGAATGTGAGGTTAATCGTGATCCATAAAACGAATGTGAGGTTAATCGTGATCCATAAAACGAGCTTTTAATCAGTTGACCGTGAGCTTAAACGGCGTCGTACCGCAGGATTCGTTAATCTGCTAACCCGGGATGGAGGGCGCAAGTCCATCCACATATGATTTCCGGTTGGTCATATGTTTGTTGATTTCATTTGTATGGTGCATGCACTTGCTTGAATAATCACTTGCTTGAATAATCACTTGCTTGAATGATTGTATCTAATTGCGTTATGGAAGTATTACTCACTAAGCTAGTTAGCTTACGCCCCGATAGTGTTTATCTTTTGCAGCATGAGTTTATATGGCTTAGGCCAAGACAAGCCACAGCGCAGGTACCGGAGATAGGAGTTTCCCATAGAAGTTTGATTCATTTCTTATGTATAGACTTCCATTGGAAACTAAGGACTCTAGATGACTGTAATAGACTGTTATTCTTTTGCGGGGGAATGCCCCTTAGATTTTGTAAACCTTAAAAATTTATGCGTTTTGATTTATTATCTATGGCTAATGACTGCCTTGTTAAACTGTTTAACTCCATTTGTTGAAGTATTCTATTGTCGTAAGGGAACGCTTTACATCTACTTAAGACTTCCGAAGGCCCCGGTTAGGGAACTCGAGAGTCTTACTTAGTATGTGGCGGACTGTTACGTTTAGGATACCCTACGGGGCGTGACATCTTCCTTATATGTATAACACAATAATGAACTAAAAACAAAGGTTTTATGCACATAAAACAATAGCCAAAACAATAACAAACCACACCAATACTAACCTTTAATTTATCCCTTAGAAACCACCAACATAATCAACAACTCAAACATAAAACAATCTCCATTATAACAACAAAACAAGCTTAGGAAAAGGCAAGAAAGGTAAGTGCAAAATTTGTTTTTGGGATAATTTATATCTTGAGCATTAGTTTAAACAATGTTTCTTGCTGACCTAGGTTCGAATCTAGCCTTGGGGGAGATTTTAACACCTTCTACTAGCTTATACAAGGTAATACTCAACCCTAACCCATATTTATATATGCTATCATCTATGTAGGAGCTAGAAACTATGTAGTATAATGATTATAGAATGTTACAACTACTAAAATAAACACATATAATACATGTAAAGTGTAGAAAAACACTTAGAGGAAATTTAAACACAAGAATAACATGTTTATGTTAAAAGAAAATTAAGTTTTGAACGGAAAAAAATTGAGAAAGAAGATGAACAGTGTTTAAGCTGGCTCCACGCTGGCAGTGTATGTTCTCAACGTTGGCTGTGTAATGGGATAGGCTAGCGGTGTTGAGGCAGCGCACCATGGAAACAGAAGCCACGTAAAATTCATTTTTACGTAAAATGAACAAACACCGACAAATTGGAACCCAATGTCGACAGCATTGGAGGGGTATATTGTACACTGGCGGCCTTCAAAGCTAGTGTACACTGGAACATAAGACGTGTAAAAATAAAACAAACATTGGCATCTTAGGAATGAACGTTGGCAGCATAAAATGCTGGCGTGCATGCAAATTTCCTCTGAACGAAGTCTGTTTTATGCAAACAGATTATATATACAATAATAAACATATATCATATATATATATATATAAACAAGAACAGATTTACTAAGTAAATAAATACAAATATTTAAAAAAAAATAATAATATGTTTAATATTTAAGAAGTATTAAACTCTAAGAACTATGGGAAAATATTATTTTTATAGGTAACAATAATTGTTAAATACTTGTTTTATAAGATAAATATATAAGAAAGGAAATTTGAAATAAGATAAAATATCAAATAATGTGATTTCTGAAAATAGCTAGGTAATAATATAAAGACAAATCAAGAGAAACACGATGGAACTAAATGATAGGAAATAAATATTAATTACTATAATAGGTTAACTAAAGAACGATATAAAAATGATGACAATATTAATGATAAAAATATCAATCTATTGAATACTAACTCTATAATCATCCAATAAAAATATAAATATCAAATAAGATCATGAAAAGAAAAATGAAAATAAAATATTAAATAATAATTGTTATCATAAGGCCATTAAAGGACCAATATAGTAATAGAAATGAAATCAAATACCAGTATAGGACACTTAGACAATCATAGGAGTTTAGTTATACAAGATATATTTTATTAATGAATACTTAATTTGTCTCAATTGGTGATCTTGACACTATTAAGGATTTTCCTGAAGACTATTACGATTAATCAAGATGAGTAGATGAGTAACTCAGCCTTATTATATTGTTGTGCTTGTAGCTTAGTTGTATCTTAAATGAAAGATAATAACAAGGTTTTGCTGTATGGGTTTTACGAGAATTGTATGTTGTATGAATTGTTGGTTGCTAAGCTACATTAATAATAGTGATAATAGAATTCTGTATGAACTCGTTGATTGTATAGCATATTGCTTGTTTGTATAATGATTGATCACCTTAAACTTGATTAAAAACTATTGATACCATAAATGAAATGAACATGAATTGCATGATTGACATAAGCAGTATTTGAGTAAGTGACAGCCTACTACGTGTTAATGTTTCGGATCTCTAGTGATGCTTGGTTTTTCTAGCAAAGAGACTATTAGTTCTACGCAAGATTACCTTTGTTCTGTCGGTACCATAGAAACTAGATGGTAAATGAATGATACCGCTTATGGTATCGCTATGAAATGACTAACACTTCGTGGAGTTTCTAAAGCTAAAAACGGGAATGAGTGTTAATATATGATAAATTTAAAAGTGATAATTAAAGTAAGTATTGGTGTTTTCCTATATGCTTAGTTTTTCCTGGGTAGGTGGGCCATAGTATTGTGTTCCTTCAACCCCGATGATAGGGCGTAAATCTTCATCCTGCTTTGGATTCGGTTTATCCAGGCTTGTGATTGTGCATATGCTTGATTGATACATTTCATATGATTGTTAATAAACTTGTTTGATATGTGGTAAGTTCTGGTTATTCATTAAGCCCGTGGTTTTGCTCATGCTCCTAAAGACATTTTAGGTTTACATTACGAGTATGGCCCTGATAAGAACTTAGGAGTTGAATGCTTATGGTCAAATCAGGATAAGTTGTTTGCTATTATTTCTAGTATAGATTAGTTAGTATAAGATTGATTAGTTATCTATTTGGAGACTTTAGAAGGATTATATGGTCTGTAATATCATTATGATATCCTCTACTTGTGATGGTGGGTATTTACTAATTTATGTCTTTATGTGTTTATTATTTCTTATCGATGTAACTAAAATATCCTATTGTTTGAAAATATGTCACTCTCTGATGGTTAACTAGTAATAGTATACAAGTGTGGCTTGTATATTACTACTGAAGTACCCTCGGGGCATGGTAGTGTAAACAAATTTCAAGCTAATATCATTATTTAGAATATGATATCTAATGAAATAATGTCTAATTTTGATATGCTTGGTCATTGGGTGTTGGATCGGATATTTTATTAAATTTATAGCACTTGTGTTATCGTAATGAATTGAAACATTTTCATACTTTAATCCATAATCCTGCAAAATTTGTTTCATCCATAAAACTATACATAACAGCTACTGATAGCTACATACTCGGTTTCAGCAGTTAAAAGTGCAATTGAATTTTTCTTATTTCAATGCCAAGATATTAGAGAGTTTCCAAGAAAGTGATATGTGCCGCTTGCGCTCTTCTAAATAGCTTTGCACACAGCAAAGTCAGCATCGAAGTATTTTACTAGATCGAAAGAGGTAAACTTTGGATGCCATAAGCCAATCTCAATAGTGCCTGCAAGATACTTGAGTATATGTTTTACTACACTCAAGTGTGATTTGTTTAGGCAAGATTGAAATCGTGTACATATACACACCCAAAACATGATATTAGGTCTTGAAGCTGTTAGATATAATAAACTATTTATCATACCTATAACGCCTTAAACTAAGGCGTTACAACCTGCCACGTGTCCTCTCTTGATAGGCACACACAAAGGCTATAATACATCTAAAACCACAATGTTCCATCATATAACTCCAAAACTCACATAAAGGGATACTCAATATGAAAATCAAGAAAACATAACTCCTAAAATATCTATGTTGGTATAAACCAAACCAACTGATAAAATTCTCAAAAGAAATATAAAACTAATAACTCATAAAATCTTTACAACTGGAAATCTAAAGGAAATCTAATAAACTCATCATCATCAGCCTAACTCCAATCTGGCCATCTACATATCAGTTGGGTAGTCAGTTCCACTATCGTCCTCCCTAGGCTCTATGAATACATCAAAGCCAGATAAGTCATACACAATCTGGGTCTTCACATGTTCCTGAAAAATAAAAAGGAATTAGCACAAAGAGCCAGTACATCTAAACTGAAAACACGGGCGTATGGTCATACATCAAACAGTTCACATACGACTTAATATCTAATGCAGCAAGCACCAATTATTATCTTTTTATTAATTTAGCATACAACACAGTTTAAGATTTTGCGATTAATCTTAAACCCGAGAGCAACTCAGACTCCTTAAAAAACAAGCAGTATAGGAAAATAGGTAATATAATACATATATGGTGTTGGGAATCTCCCACACATTCGGGTGCAATACTCGCACTACTCCTAAACTACGGAATCATCTCAATGCATTAGTCCACTCGGGATAACCTCACACAAATATCATCAGGTTGCCAGCATCAGTATCACACGTTGCGTGGTTATTACTAACCGCAGTCACTCACAACCAACACTTGATTCAATTAAAGTAAGATATAATTAGGTCAGATTTATAACTAATCCTACAAGCACAAATAAACAAGCATGGTAAGGATGTATTTGTTTTCACTTAAGAAATAGAAATCCTATTCTCAAATAAACGCCTGAACAAAGAATCATCCGTTCCATAAATCAATTTACAACGTTGATAACAATATAAGAAATGTAAAACCTAACCTTAATTCATCAAAACTAAAATCTCCAACACACCTTTCACTCATGAAAAATTGTAGAGTCATCAAATCTCCGATTCAACACCACGAAATAAAGAAACCCTAATTCATAAGAATACCTATTTACCATTGTTCATACATTCACAAATCATCTTCAACATCATATATGATTAAATTCCCCTAAAAACTTAAGATTTATGAATTATAGTTCCAGATTGACTCTTACCTTCTTCAATTGATTGTAGATTTGAAAATCCCCAATTTCCACACTTAGGGTTTTCCTTCAATTTCCACCAAAGATCAATTCTCCTTCATCAATCAACAACACAAATCTTAGAAAGAGACATTCTAAATCAAACTAAAGGAATAGGAGAGATTACTTGCCCAATTCCTTAAAGAAATCTACCTTGGAGAGTGTTGCTAGGGTTTTCTAAAAATTTAGGAGAGGTTATGAGGGTTAAGACTGATTATAGAACGTATTTATATTGTTACAACTCGAAGGGATATAGGCTAGACGAGGGGAAAACAAAGTTAGCGGCTTATAATTCTTGGGTCTCAAAATAACATCCAAGGCCGGCCCTTTTGGGTATGCCGCGGCTTATCCTTGTATGCTGGCGGCCTAAATGCCAGCGTACAGCCAATTTCCTCAATTCACACAATTTTATCCGAAGCTCCAAGCTAGTGTTTAGATCGTCGTCCATTATATTTAGGCTGGCAACTTAGGATTATAGGCTGGCGGCCTATATGCCGACCTATTCCAAAATCATCCAATCATTTGCATGCGTCTTCCTCGAGTTCAAATTCATCTGTTTCAAGACAAAAATATACTTTTAAACAACTATTTATTACATGAATACCCCTCACTATGAAATATTTACTTGTATATTACAATACCTCTGTACAGCTTTTCACAAACACTTTTGCCATTTTCATTTTTGTTAAGTTTTATACTTGTGCTTATAGGTATAGGTCTTGTTTTATAATTATCCATTTTGAATCTTTTCAAGAGATCTTTGGTCAATTTAGATTGATTGATGAAAGTTCCATTTTCAGTTTGCTTTATTTGGAGACCTAGAAAATAATTGAGTTCTCCCATTATGCTCATTTCAAATTCGTTATTCATGTACTCAACAAATTTATTCATAAGATTTATGTTTGTAGCTCCAAACACAATGTCATCCACATAGATTTGCACAATCAATGTGTCTATTTTGTGATTTTTGATAAAAAGAGTTGTATCGATTTTTCCTCTTGAAAATCCTTTGTTTAAGAGGAAGCTACTGAGCCTTTCTTACCAAGCAGTAACAGCTTGTTTGAGATCATAAGGAGCTTTGTTTAGTTTGTGAACATGATTAGGGAATTTATTATTTTCAAAACCCAGTGGTTGCTCTACATAAACTTCTTCTTTGATAAAACCATTTAAGAAAGCGTTTTTGACATCTATTTAAAAAAGAGTAAAAATTTTTAATGCAACAAATGCTAAAAGTATTCTATTGGCTTCTAGTCTAGTAATAAGGGCAAAGGCCTCATCAAAATCTATGCCTTCTTCTTGATTATATTCTTTAGTTACTAGACGAGCTTTGTTCCTAATTATAATCCAGCTTCATAGTTTGTTTCTATAAACCACTTAGTTCTAATAACTGGTTTACTACTTAGCCTAGGAATCAAGTTTCAAACTTTATTTCTTGTAAATTGGTTTAATTCTTCTTGCATAGCTTGTATCCAAAACTCATCTTTTAAAACTTCTTCTATATTTTTAGGCTTAGTTTGGGATAGAAAGACTAGATTGCTCATATATCTTAGGGAAGATTTTGTTTGTACCTATTTGAAGATTCACCTATTATTAGATCCTTTGGGTGTGATCTAGCATATTTTCATTTTTTAGGAAGATCATAGTTAACAGATTCATTCGCAATATCCTTTTTATGTTCATTTCCTTCATTCCTTTCTTTATTATCATTTTCAAGAGAAAACTTATCCAAACTAGCATAAATATTCTCCATATCATCATTTGAGCATATATGAGGTAAAGAATCATCATAAGCAATATGCATAGATTCTTCCATAACCAAAATTCTTTTATTGAAAAGTCTATAAGTTTTACTGGTTAAAGAATAATATAGAAAAATGCCTTCATCATTTTTAATATCAAACTTAGTTGGTTGATTTTTTCCATTATTCAAGATGTAACATTTAGTGCCAAAATAATGAAAATAAGAGATGTTAGGTCTTTCTCCTTTGTGAAGCTCATAGGAGGTTTTATTTAGAATTGGTCTTATGAAGACTCTATTAGATATATAGCATGCAATGTTAACAGCTTCAACCCAAAAATATTTAGGTAGATTATTTTCATACAGCATTGTTCTAATCTTTTCAATTAAAGTTTTAATTTTCTATTCAGTTACACCATTTTATTGTGGTGTTCTTGGTGCTGAAAAGATATGTTCAATTCCAATATACTACAGAAATTATCCATTTCATAATTTGCAAATTCTCCCCCATGATCACTTTAGATAAACACAATATTAAGACCTTTTTTAATTTTAGAATTTCTTGCAATATCTAGAAAAGACACTATTTGTTTCGTTTTTAGATGTTAGGAAGAAAGTCCATGTATATCTAGTGAATTCATCAACATTAACAAAGGTATATTTTTTGCCTCCCAAACTTAGAGTTTCAGTATGATCAAATAAGTCCATATGCAATTGTTCTAATGGTCTTTGAAGTGGAAACAACATCTTTAGACTTAAAAGAAGTCTTAGCTTGCTTTCCTTATTGACATACTTGACAAATCTTGTCCTTTTGAAAATTTATTTTTAATAAATCTTTGATGAAATTTTTTTTAATCAGTTTTGAAATTACATCCATGCTAGCATGTTCCAATTTTCTATGCCATAGCCAACTATTGTCATTTTGAGAGTAAAGACAAGTTTCATTTGATGATTTGAAATTATCTATATTGATTTTTTAAATATTTTTTTGTCTATACCCTTCAAAATAAGCTTGATTATTGTCAGTTCTTTCAATAGAGCATTCATTAGAAAGAAATGTTACTTTAAAACCATTATCAACTAAATAGCCGATACTAAGTAAATTATACTTTAAACCATCAACCAGAAACACATTCTTTATAGTTAAACCTTTGTTTACTAGAATGTTACCTTCATTAAAAGCAATTAACTTGCGATTGTCTCCGACGGTGATATTCCTTAGATCTTTCAAGTCCAAAGTTATAAACTTGGATGCATTTTCGGTCATGTGTCTAGAGCAGCCATAGTCTAAGTACCATTTGTTATTTCCACTTGAAGACTCCTATAAAATAGGGGATTATTTCTTTGGTACCCATTTGACATTGGGTCCTTTTTGGTTATGAGTAACAAGGATCTCTCTCTTAGGAACCCAAACTAGCTTACTTTTATGATTCAAATACATGGTTCTCCTTATTGCACAATTATGTGCAATATGACCAATTTTGCCACAATAGTGGCATGTCCCATGAGGGGATTTAACAAATCCAGTTTTATAAGACTGGCAGCTATTTTCTCTATTATAGTCAATTCCATATTTATTTGAATCACACATTTGATTTCCGAGAAGTATATTCAAGTTCTTTTTCTCTTTGGTGAACTTGGCTATGGTTGCCTTTGAATAATCTTAGCTAGCTTTAAATATGATATTTTCATTCCTTAATAGCTTTAAATATGATATTTTCATTCCTTAATTCTTCTAGCTCTTTTAAAATTTCATCATTACTACTACTAGTACATGTAACATTATCATCACTATTTAAATTTTTACCTTTAAGATCAAGTAAATAATTTTCGATTGTTAATTTCTCATTGATCTTACTCAATTAATCATTTTTGCTCTTTAGCTTCTTATATTTATTATTCATCTCATCATTTCCAATTTTAAAGTATTAATTTCTTCATACAACTTTTCATTTTCCATTTTAACCTCTTCATGCTCATTTCTAAATTCATCCAACTCTTCTCCTACTTTTTCCATCAAGGTTTTAAGCATGCTTTTATTTTTCTCCTTTTTTATCAACTTATTATATATATTATCATATATTTAACAAATTTCATCATAAAGGAAGGAAGATGGAGCACTTACCTCATCGTCTAATGTTATGAAGCACACGTTTTCATCTGAGTCACTTGAGTCATCATCACTCTAAATGGCAATGAGAGCTTCCTTCCTAGATCCTTTAGATGCATTTTTAAGCATTGGACAATATTGTTGAATGTGCCATGGCTTGTTACATTAGTAGTAGGTTATCACATCCTTCTTTTCTTTTTGTATCTTGAGGAACAAATGTCATCATCCTTTCTGAAATAGCCTAAACCTAAAATACTTACATATATATATATATATATTTGTTTATTGATTTTATGATTAAATTGTTATAATTTAAGTTATAATAAGTTTAAGTAATGATATGATAAATTGCTAGTTTTGAAATGTATTAAAAATTTAATTTAAAGTATGTTAGTGTAATTAGGTAATTGTAGTGGAATATATGGAATTGTATTGCAAAATAGTGTGATGTGTATTGTTTTATAAAAAATCAGAAGACTTTTTGCTATAAATTTTTGTGAAAAACCAAAAGCCCAGCTTTAATTATCAAACCAAGCCCCCCATACCCACAATAGCCAAAGCTGATGCCCAAGCATCTTCTATACTCTTCTAAAGTTGCCTTTAAAGTCAAAAGACAACGAAAAATATCAACTCCAAAACAGATTTTTCCATTGTCTCTCTCTCGCTCCCTTTCTATCATCTTCCTAAACACAATCAAGCTTAAATTTCTACTCTAAACTTCATCCTATAAGATTCTAGGTGAAGAACTACGATAAGGAATAAATAGAAGTAAGAATTCAAGCCAAGAAAGAGGAAAGTAGAGTTTAGTAGATTTTAATAGCTATAAAAGTAAGTAAAGTTGTTTTTTTTTGCATGTTTTGTTTAATTATGTTTTAGTTGATGTTGATGTTGCAAAGGAGTAGAGTTTTGATGTTTTAGACCAATTATTAATAAGCTAACAAGTATGTTGAACTAGATATGCAAATAGACATATGTACTCAAGGTGTTTTGAAGAAATAATTTTTGAGTTTATGATGAAATGAAGTGTGTATAGATGTTATTAGTGATCAATGAGTAGGAATTTAGTAATTGACTTGATAGTAGATTGTCAACAAGCATGAATGATGAACTTATGCTTCTAGGTTAAGATTGTGGTATATATACATGTGAAATGAATATATGAATGCAAGTAATCTTGATGATGTTTGATATTATGTGCATAAGTTAGTTTAACATGTTTTTACAAACAAATAAATTCTTAGTAAGGAGTTAGAAGATATAGGACTTTGAAAATTTTGAATCAATTACCAAAAGATCAATGCTCTTTTCATCACGGGCGTGTTCGAAACCATTATTCCCTTGAAATCATGATTTCCTAATGATCACAGCAGTGACGTGACCCGTGATCTCTTTTGAGTGTTTTTAAAACTTGAAACTGTCTTGATCACTTCGGTTACCAAGGCCATGATCTCCTTTGATTCCATTTTGGTAAAAAATGCGACCAGCTTACGACCGTTACATGGCTTTTTGGAAAACTTTTAATAAAGTTATCACAGGTGTGACAAGGAAGTAGTAACATACATCAGACCCAAGATCATGGTTGTGATGGTGCCTGTGATACCCATCACACCCTTATCATGAGTGTGACGGATCCCTAGTACTATTTATATATATATAATAAATAATAATAATAAATAAAATATGAGTTAACATATAATAGATGGATGAATAGTGGAATGTGATATGTATATCTGTATTTATGTGAATATGAGACAATGTGATGATTTAAACTTTATTTAACTTGTTATAGGTTTAATGATTTCTATTTAATTTTGGATTAACATAGTTTCATATGAAATGATTGCCTCGACGAGTTCCAATACCCAGTTGGGTTTAAATATAGGTCTTTATCTGATAAAACCATTTATCCAAGTATTGCAATAACATGTTTGTTGAATGCTAAATAGGAATTATCTAATTACTCCTAATTAAAGATTGGCTTAAAAATTTGTTTGAATTGCTTGTGCGTGTGTCATTGAATCCAATTCCAGGAGGAGTAAAAACCTGTTAAAAGGTTAACATGGTAGTTTAGTCGCTAGGACCACCCTATCATGATTAATGACTTTCATAAGTGGCTCAGCAGGTAATTGATAGGAGAAACGATATCGGTGTAACATTTGCTTATTCTTAAGAGGAAATAATATGATATTGTTAACGTTTATGGAACTAGTTGAATTAGGTGATATTATGGATTTAGTTAAGTAAAGTGAAGTAACAGTTGTCAATCTTAGATGAGATTATTATTTATACAGTTATGTAGGAGATATAAGTATTCAAACTACTTATATCAACCCCTTGAGTAGTTAATGTTACTCAGGAACCTAGACCCGTTGAGATGTTTTATTTAAACAAAGATAAATAATTCTATTGTTTCTTGCATTGCATTAGCTTAGGAATGTATGTCATTATGTATTTGTTTGTGTTACTGTGTACTGGACCCCTAGCTTACTTTTTCCTCCACAAGTAATGATGATGATGAATATTATGATAACTTAGGATATCGTACGGATTGGGAGGCTCTTCTTGATAAATGGGATGACTAGGGTGCTGGACCACTCCATATTGTTTTTCTTCAAAGAAGACCTGTATAAGACCTTACTTATGAAATTTAATAGCATAGATTACGGCTTACTCACAAGCCTATGTTTTATTATGTAAAGTACCTAAGTTTTCCTATCATGCATATTATAAGTTTGGTTTTTTAATCCTTGAAGTGCCAGGGACGATGGTACTATTTTAAGTATTTATGTAAAGTTATATACTCTTAAATGAGAGTATATTTATAAAGCTTTGTATTTTAACAGACTGATCAAGCAACGAGCATAAACTCCTCCCTTTCGAATTGCCTTACGTATGATATATTCATGTATTATACGTGGTTGGGGGACTTGACATGTGAAGTTTTTGACAAAGTGCATGTTGGTCCTTTCACTTTCTTTTTGTCTTGTTGTTGAACTTCATGAATTTTTTGAGCTTTTTGGCCATTAAGGCAAGTCCCTCATCATCATCATTTATCTTCTTCACTAGAATCATGACTTATAGTTTTTAAAGCAATAGCCTTCTTGTTTGATTCCTCTTTTTACTTCTTAATTAGCTCATGTGTGTTGAGTGTTCCAAGAAGTTCCTCTTTACTCATAACACTTAAATTTGTGCTTCTCTAATAGTAGTTCTCTTGGCCCAATCTTTGGGTAAAGACTAGAGAAGTCTAGAATTGATTCATTTGGAAACATTTTGAAATTTCAAATTTCCACATAAAATAATTATTTTTGTATCTCTTACTTTCAAGTTCCTTCATAAGTCTTTTCTAATTCATCCCATATATCTTTAGTAGATTTACATGTATAGTTCTATTGAAATCACTTTCATTTAACCTACATGCAATATATTCATAGCTACTTCATTTATCTAATCTCTTCCAATCTAATTCATTGTAATCCCTTTCTTCTTTTCCTTCAAAAATTAAAACCCATTTTCTATTAGATTTTATATTACTCTATTTTGTGCTTTTAGAAAAATTTTCATTCTACATTTCTAATAAGGCAATTACTCCCACTTAGAAGAGATGGTTTATTAATAGCTTATTCCTTCTATAAAACCCTAGAGCATTTGATGCCATGTTCTTTACTCTAAATGCGATTAAGAATAGGAAAATAGAGACCAGGCTCTAATACCAAATGAAAACCACTACAAAATACTCCCTTGGAGACGGAATGGGAGAAGGGGGAGTGAATTGAGTATTTGGCTTAAAATGCCTAAACAAAAAAATTTTGTTCAATAATCAATTTAAACTTTATTTTATAATGATAGATATAACAATAACAGAGTAATATAGGAATCTTAAAGAGATAAAGAAAGAGGATTTAAGCCTAGACACAATGTGGAGTTTGGTTCGCTTTCTAATCTCCACAATCATCCAAACGTCCAATAGAGGACTTCACATACTTTATTAATTCAAAAACATAAGCTCAAATAGAGTAGTACATAATATTACAACTCTTAAGAAATAAATGATTTCCTCTCTTTTAATAGTGTTCTTTTATAGATAACAAAAACAAGAACAGAGCACTAATTTAGTTTTCTTTCTCTTTGCAGATTTTGCAAAATAATGAACAAGAGTACAAAAAAATAAGAGGATGTTTTTATTTATTTGTTCGCAAATGAAAGCTCTTAATTAATTCATCTCACTTTGGATCTCCTAAGGAACATGTATTTATAGATTTTAAAAGTTTAAATATCCATTGGAGATATCGTCTGACAGACGACAAACATTAAATGCATGCAATGGTTATTTTATAGACCCACTAGCTTGCCGTTACAACCTTTAACTAGGTCACCCTTTATGAAGATTAAATGGGCTTTAAAAAGAAGAGTCGCACCTTGGAGCTTGTCATTGTCGCGCTTTTGATTTAAACTTATTGCTTCTTGGATTTTGTCGTGCCTTAGTTCTTGTTGCACCTTAGATTTACCCATTGATCAAGACAATGCTATTCAAACTCATCGTACCTTCATTTGAACTAGTCATGCCTTGATGAATGGACTTGTCAAGCCCTTAATGAAAGCTACAATCAAGGTTGGAGCATGTTGATTTTGCATCTCTTTTGTACCTGTTTGCTAGTCCATTTTGCTCCTACACAAATTGCAGAGAACAACATACATACATACATATACACATTTAGCATATTGTTCATCCAAGTTGTTTGACTAATTAAGTGTCGTTCAACACTGGATTAAGGAAAAAATGGTAACTTGTTTAAAAAAAATTACACAAATCTCGCTAGATGATAAAGAATCATAGAAATAGGCAACTTAAACTTATCTCTTGTAGAGACGAGGTTGTAAGTGGCCAATCTCGTCTCTTAAAGTTGCTGAAAAATACAATAACCTTGTCTCTTGAAGAGACGAGAACAAAATGAACCTTGTCTCTTCAAGAGAAGAGGTTGCTGTAAAATACAACAACCTCGTCTCTTGAAGAGAAGAAGTCATCCACTTATGACCTCGTCTCTTTAAGAAATGTGATCAACTTGCCTAATCTGGGATTATTTTCATCACAGTGGCATTTTTATAATTTTTTTAAAAATATGTATATTAATTTCCTTTTTCCATTTAACACCATTGAGCAGTTAATTGCGCAACTAATTATTTCATCAAAATTCACGTTGAGAATACTGGTTCAACAGTCTTTCTATCTCTCATCTCACCCTTATTGTGTTTTGTCTAGTGTTTGTTTATCGTAGTGTATTCTATAATTTTCAAGATTTCCTATATAGAAGTGTGCCAAATTCATAATTGCTATTAGACTTCTTAATTTCAGTAGTAACATATATTTAGTATTAATTTATGTAGTGCATGACATGGACTTTTGTTAGATTTCGCTTGGATAGATTAAGAAACCGTCCAAGTGAATAGATCTAAATTGTTGAAAAAGGATTGCTCATAGTCTTAGAGATAGGATGGTGAAATCTTTTACAATTTCCCATGGAATTCATAAACTTAATGCTGCCCTTGATTTGCTATTAGCCTAGGAAGAAATTCTCATGGATAAAATAAGGATTAAGTCTTATTGATCTTGAGAAAGACTTTAAAGTAGTATGTTAAATTCCACAATTAAGATCAATAATACATCGATAGTGTGAAATTATAAGTTAATCATGGTTTATAGGCCTATGTGTTATGTTTGCATTGCATCTCTTTGTTATGCATTAATATGTGTATTTGCATCCTTAGATAAATAATAGTATAATTAGTAATTCAACAATATCATTAATATATGATTTTTTAGGCTAGAAAAAAAGAAGGTTAGTACTAATGCTTATTCCGTTCCTTGTAAGAGATGATCCTATACTTAATCCTAAACTGCATAATGATAAATACACTTATTGAGAAACCATCAGAATTCTTGGGAGGGCATCCAATGGTGACCCAGAAAAGTACCCTGTAAAATTTTACTGGGAGGTTTAACTTCTGAAGCTGTACTGGAAGGTAGCTTTTGTGCTTTGGGTCAGCCCTTTTTTCTTTTTAATCTCTCTCCGTTGATAAGTTCTGAATTTGCTTGTGAGAGCACGTGCATGAAGATCTCCCATTGAATCCTACTTGTATCTACTTTTGTCGGATTAGTTAGTCTCCCGGTAGTATTTGTACATCTGGTGTCATAAGTTGCCAATCCTTCCATCTAGATTTTGTCTACGTAGTGTAAGAAGTAAGTTATATTTTGCATGCAGAGATAAAATGCAGAAGTCGATATGCTCATCAGTAAGAAATATTAAGGGGATGTGAATAAATGAAAAAATAAAGTGTTTCATAGGGTTGGAAGATTTATTGTGAAATCATTTCAAATGCTTAAAACTAAATTTGGCACTAACTTTGCCATTTTAGTTGTGATAAACCAAGAGACGGTAAAGCTAAAGCTAAATTTCAAGTTAAGGTCTAAAACTCATAAAGTGGTGAAAATACAAAATATGTCTGGTATAACAATCACTATATCTTAAAGCGTAAAGTTGAGAATAAAAAAAGGTAAAATATATTAGGAGATCATAGCGTTTGTGAGTAAGTTTATTTGAGGTCATAATTTTTCGACTGGTTTATTTGAAGTCACAACGTTTATAGAGTTAGTCAATTGAGGTTACTATTGACATGAGAAAAATTTACTTAAAACTTACATTGTGATACATGTCAATGGGAACCTCAATTGATGACCTACTATTCCCTAAACATTGTGATTTTTCGATGTAATTTTTCAATAAAAAAGAAAAGGGTTAATGTCATAATGGTACTTGAATTTTGACAAAATATACAATTAGATATCTTAATTTTGAAATTAGTTAATATAGTACCTGACTTTGAATTTAATTAATTTAGTACTTAAAAAAACCTTTTGTGTATGCCAACAATATCTCTATCAAATCCTTTTATTGATCACTTTTGAAGTTTTTCATATACCAAATTGATCAATTTTTTAAAAGTTTTGGTATTAGATTTATCAATTTTAAAGTTTAGTTACATAATAGTACATTTTACCAAAGTTCAAGTACCATTTGTGACATCATAAAAAATAAATAAATAAATAAAAGAAATTGAATGTCACATTTGGTATCTAAACTTTATCAATTTATGCAATTAACTACTTAAAATTTACAAATACCTATTCATTACCTAAACTTTATCTATTGTTGCAATTAATTATTTGAGTTATGTTAAAATTTACAATTAGATACTTAAACTTTTGTTATTTTTGTGATTAACAACCTCATCCATGTACTATGAACAAACTCAAAAAGTTTGAAAGTAGTAATTTTAATGCAACCGGTTCTGTCATTATCCAACGGTTCACACCATACTTAACCGTGATCGAACTACTAAAATAGTTAATATTTCAATTATTATATTTATTTTAATGGTTAGATAGTTAACTTGATGGTCCCTTCGATGAGACCATAGAAGCTCTCCAATACTATTGGCATTTTATAATGGTATTTAAGTTTATTTTTGTACAATTTATATTTGTGTAAATAAATTTGTAATGGGTTAGCAAATACACTTATATTTTAGTGATGTTAATAGTCCAAACTCTTAAATATATTTTGGGTTAATGTCACATTTTGTATTTGCATTTTACAACTTTATTCAATTTATTATTTAAAATTTAAAACTACAAACTTTTTTATTTCATTTATAATATTATATGAAGTAGTTAATTGCAAAAATAAGTCAGTTTACTAGCTAATTATAAAATTTGACAGAGTTTAAGTAATAAATTATACAAATAGGCAAAGTTAATGTATTAAAAATTTTTGATAATTAATAATTAAAACACACAAAATTATATTTAGGTATTAATTATAATAATTACCCATGTATATATATTTTTATGAGAAATAATTGTTGCTTGGCACTTATTGAAATAAATTTTTATTTCAAGGAGAAAGAAATTTCATTCCTATGTTTTTAATCTTCTGGGGGAGGTCTGCCATTGCCACAAGAGGCCTTTGTATGGAAATATGACACTTTTTGAAAATAATTACGAAAATATGGTAGGAGAAAAAGATATTCCAAATATAAAGGTCAGAGGCGCATGTACGGCATGCGCGTTTGACCAAAAATGATTTTATTAGGATAGGGCGCATGTGGCACATACACTATCTTCGTGTGCTGAAGAGGGCACATGTGACACCTGCAATACAAGTGATTATACATATGTCCCCTAAGTACATATTATCATCCAAACTTAGTATAAACGACTACTTTTGTAGCTCTATTTCATCACTGTATCCAGCCAAGTCATTATCCTAGTAAAGAAATTCAACCCCATTCAACAAATACTCAATCAAACAATAGTCAAGTTCAATAAAAGACACAATAACATTAATTATAACAAGTTTGAAATTATTCTAACAAGCATAATCAAATACAATAACACTTTTTTTTTTTCTAATATGATTTGTAATTATAAATATTTAGTTCTGTATATTTCTATGGGGGCATGGCCTATGATTATGACTCTCTTATCTACACACACATCAATTTAGCATATCGAGCTAACCATGGAGATCCATTTCCATCTTGTATCACTTTCTCTTTGAATTATGCTTTCCACGTGTAGCATTTCGATCATGTACGAAAATTGGGATGGTTGCAGGAGCAGTTCATCACCAAGAGAAAGGAAATGAGCATCATAAACTTGCAATTGATTGGACCATCTATACCAATGCCCAACAAATAAGTTATTGTCTACCCTTACATGAGCACTCACAGTTGTAGCATGTGAGCAAGGGATCCAATATATCTACCATTTGTTACAGTCACATGTATGATTTACAATGCTAACCTTTCGTGTCTTTCCACCTCCCTTTAGACCATACACAACATGGTGGCTTCCAATGTAGATTTCAAAGAGCCCTGTGCTGCGATGGAAGCTTGTCTCTTGATGTCCACTTGCCCTACCACTCCATTTGTTTAGCATTTTCACTACATATTCAGTAAATATTTCTTTACTTTGAATACCCATCATAACCTGAGCATGTTTGCTTTCCTAATTCATAACACAATTGTAGAAGATTTTTTTAACAAGTGCAACTACTGGTAAACCCCTAGAACCAACTAGTATAAAATTGCATGCTTCAACAATACTACTTGTCATATACCTAAAGTAATAGAAACCATCGTATGCGATTGTCCACTGCTTCTTTTCTAAACATAAAGAGATATCTTGTTCTGTCTGATTAAACCACTCAATTGCCTCTTCACTCATATTTACGAGAAGTTGCATGAAATTCTCAAACTTGTGAGCTTGGCCTGGAGCGCAGCATAAGTCATTATGTTCTTCATTCGATGGTTCTTGTACACCATATTGAAATTGCTCGCTACATGATGAATGCATAACCGATAGACTGTGAAAGGTGGAAGACAACCACATGATGGATCCTTGTATGCTTGAATAATTCCTTTTCCCTTGTTGGATATTAGGCATACTGTCTCTTCTCCTTAGTAGCTGATTACACAACGCTTCAATTTTCGTAAAAACCAACTCAAAGCCTTCTTTAATCCCTTCTATATCAAGCAAAATCCTAACATGATGATTTGGTTGGCACCATCGATGCCACAGGCTATAAGTAGAACACCATTGTGTTTTCTATAAACAATGTCTTGTCCACACATACAATAGGCCTACAATGCTTGAAGGCTTCCACACATGGACCGAATGTCCAGAAAACCCATTTTATGATTGACTCTTTAGGGATAAGTGAACTTGTCTAACCCCACTTAACTTAGGTTCCTAAATTTGTTGCTTTCATAGCAGTGAATAATTTTGGAAGATCATTATATGATTTTTCCTAATAACCATAAACCTATGCTATCACCTTTCACTTACCCTGCCATATTTTTCTACGTGATACTTTATACCTGAAAACCTTCTTCGCATGAGACTGTAATGTCTTTGTCTTTACATCTAGCTCATTCTTCACAAAGTTTAGAAACTGTCTTTCCAAGACATTTGAATCTATTTGAGAATGGTCTTGACTTAGCATAACATTAGCACGTGAATCAGGCCCTTCCAATTTAGTGATAACAAATAGAGCCTCTAGCTTTTTCTTACAAGCACGAAGCTTCCATGGACAATCGTCATCTCGCTTAATGCAATAAGCTGACCATAATGGTTTTTCACATGAAAAGATTTCACATGGTTACTCTCTTGAACCAACATGTTGCCTTTTTGCATAAATTTGATATGCTTGCTCTCTTTTCAATAGATGCAAGATGTCAAGAAGATTACCGTTGCTAGTAAAGTATCTCGCATGGTTCGTATTGCCTAGAGAGCCATGCGATATCAAGATCAGCATGGAGTGCCAAGGCTTTTCTCCCATGCTTAGCACGCCACCCCTAATGTTGGTGATGAAGAAGAAGATGATGAGGCTAAAGCTGAGCCTGCAGCACATCATATAGCAACTAGGACCAGAGAGTTGCATGACGACATGCACAACGACCATAAAGACTTCATCATGGTTGGCATTCCACCTCTTTCATTCTTGATTGGAGACCTTCTTCATCAGTGTTCTCTGATGTGCCTAACCATACCATACTATCTTATGACATAGATTTTGCTGGTGGATTCTTCCAGAACACTGGATTAGATATATATAGTGGTATATTTCCGTCCACTAGTAGCTATACAGGTGATATTGGTGACATCTTAGTTGATGTACATGATCCATTTTACATACCGAACATAGGTTTAACCATTGGTACAGCATAGACACCTCTAGCATCTCATAGGGAGCGACAACATGAGGGAGATGATGTTGATATGGGAGAGGGAGTGACTCAGCTTCATCCTACATATTAGCTGAGATACCCATAACCCGTACCTAGCTAAATTGGAAATGGCTTAATTGAATAATATAATAGGAAGTAAATTTTGAAATTAGTTTAGATTTTGAATTTAGATAGTCCAATTAAACAAAGCAAATAAATAATATAGGGAGATTAACAAATGGAAGTAAATTGAAATTGAGATTTTAAACATTCTTTTCAATCATCTATTTATCATAAAGATCATTTTCAATTAATCAAATTATTCAGTTGTTCCCAATCATTCATATTAAACTCCTTTTTCTTAAATATTATCCTTAGACATATAATTTGAATGTTTTATAATTTCCTAAACCTTTTGATGTTAGTTTAACTTTTATCTTCTTAATCCCTATGAGTTTTGAATTCATTTATTTGTTTAAAAACATCAGTTTTTAAGCCCAAACTCTAACTAAATATCAATTTTCTACAAATTAAACTTTTAAACTAGATTTTCATTTCAAGCCATCAATTTCCATGTTATAAATTCAGAAATTTCTTTCCAATTATTTTCTATACTGAAGAAAACTATTTGAAAGATTTAAACCACATTCCTTATCCATAAAAATCTTCTAAGAGTTCTTTTTCTTTGACTTTGTGGTTGCTTCCCTTTCCTTCTATTCTTCTTCTTTTTTTTTTTTTTGTCCGTTCCTCTTTTTCTTCTCTTTCCTTTTATGTTTCTTTTCTTCTTCTTCTTGAAAACCCAAGGCTTTGAATCTCAAATTCAAGAAGATTAAAGAGAAAATCAAGATAGAGAATAAGATAGGAAGATGAGAAACACGTATGAAAGAACTTCGACAACTTAGAAGAAGTGATAATAAAGAAGATCAGGAAGTTTGAGCTATCCAAAAAGATAAATTTTGTTAATTCTTTTGCTTTACTTGTTGTTTATGTATATTTATGATGAGAGGGTGTTAGATGCAAGTTGGGTTTATGATAAAATTGATGAATAGGAGATATATATACATAAGCATGTAACTAAAAAGATAGTTTGATTATGCATGAATCAATATAGCGTTTGATGAGTGGTTTAGAGATGTTTGATGAAGTAGTGCAAATATAAAAGCGTTAAAAGCTATGAAAACGAGATTGTATGTTGTTTTCATAGTGTTTTAGTTGAAGTAGGATGGAAACAAGTAGTTAAAAATGGATAAAAGAAACAAAGGAAATTCACAAAAACATAAGCTTCATAGATCACAGGCATGATTCAAGTCTTGGTAGGCTCAGGTTGGAAATTTTTGGATCATCACAAGCGTGATTTAACCGTGATAATCAATGTTTTGAAAATTTCAAGTGAATCACACGTGTGAGCTATCCCTTGGTAGCCTTGGGTTGTTTTTAAACTTTAAGATCCTAAAGTCACGTGTGTGATTTAACAAGAAAAAGCTTTGCTTTGGGAATTTTTCAAAAATCATGAGTGTCATCTTGCCCTTGTTAGCCTCGAGTTGTTTTAAAATTCACAAACAAAAAATCATGGGCGTGATTCTTAGCTCAGTCACAGATTTCCAAAAATCATGGGCATGACTTCTAGTTTACCTATCTCGATACTGTTTCATATTTTGATCATAACTTTTTCATCCGAACGTGGATTGAGGTGATTCAATATGCTACAAAATGGTTAAAAAGAGCTCTACAACTTTTATTTTAATTTTTTTTTGGAAATTCTAAAAGTATAAAGGCTTAAATTTTATTTGTTTAAAGTTGCAACATATAGGCATAAACACAAACAACACAAAACAAGTCCAAACATATTCAAATCTATTGAATACTTATTTCACCAATTAAATGTATATAGTTGAATATTACATTTTATAATTTCTTAAGGACAAATAGAATAAAGAATTTATAATATAAGTTTAGAACACTTAGATATAAAATAAATTTAGTTGGTCAACTAAAGTCTAACATAACCTAATGAATCTTTTTGAGCTATAATGAATTAGAAAAATTAGAAAATCCTATAAAACATGTTGTAATGACTTAGAGAGATAATTGAATATGACTTAGTAATTAGATTAAATGATTAATTCTATACAACTTGACTAAGTAAGTTATGTCTATACTAAATATAACTTGAAATATAACAAGTTTAACGCCAAACTAAATTTAATGTAGATGTTAAGTATAAAATGAACATATGTAAAGAACTTAAGTTCAACTTGGTTTAATGAATTTCAATGAGCTAAAATGAATTAGATTGATTAAGTTTAATCAACTTGATTTAGTAACTTAATTAAATCATTAAGTTTAATTAACTTGATTTAGTAACTTAATTAAATCATTAAGTTTAATTAACTTGACTAAGTTAAGTTAATATAGGCTTAATAATTTGTAATTGGCTTAGATTAATATGTTAGGTTAAACCTTAAATAATAAGGAGTACGTAATTTCTAAAATATGTTAGACTAAAGCTAGGTTTAATTAAAGATAATTTGACAAACAATGAAGAATTGTCATATCTTAGCAGGGCAACCTTTACAAACATGGTGGGTTTACTATTTTTATATCTGATCAATGAAAAGACGAAATGAATGCTTAATATGAAATGTGATGTAAGTTAATAAATAATTGAATTGTTTATATGGTTAAATCTTTGAACAGATGTTTGGTTCTGACTTCTGCTTTTTTCTAGACTGTCTTTTGATCTTCGTTGGGTTTAGATAAGATACGTAGTGACTTGTGTGCTGATTGTTAGGATGGATATTCTAAATGAACTAAAACTTAAACTCAGCTTAATAATAAATAAGTGTTGTTTGTGCTTGTGTTGTTGAATTTGATTCGGGAAGCAACAACCTTGTCTAGAGTGAAGCATGGTAGTGTAGGTGCTTAGGCTACCTCCATGTCATGATGCAATGACATTACCATGATGTAATGATATATCATAAGTGGCTCAGTGGGTAGCTAATGGGGAAAATAGTATTGGCGTAATGTTTGTTTATGCTTGGGGTGAAGTAACATGGTTTAGTTCATGTTTATGAGACCAGTTGAACAACATGATGTTATGGACTAAGATAAGTAAAACTGTGTAACAGTTGTGAATACTAGATAAGACTATTTTCTCTTTTTCGATTAGATATAAGAGATATAAGTACCTAAGCTACGTATATCAACCCCCTGAGTAGCCGCTGTTACTAAGGACCTTTAGATTCCCAAGGGCTTGTTTCAGAATGTGAGTATTCCAGTATTGATTTTTTTAACTTTAAATTAAAGATAATAAACTGTTGTTTATTACATTGCATTATATTAAGCTCCTATGTCATCTTATATGTGGTTGTGTTACTATTGTATTAGATTTCAATTCATTATTGTCTTCTTTCCAGGTGTTGATTGATTGATGATGATGAATTGATGATGACAATGGCGACAATGATGATGATGTTTGGTTTGAGAGAATAGGGAGGATTTAAATTAAAGAATGAGGTGAGTTAGGATCTCAAAATTTTATTTTGTTCAAGATTGGATTTATCTTTTCAAGTCTGTACATCCTTTAAGAGTTTAATTGGAAAGCCCATGTTTTGTAATAAGCTTTTAAGTTTCGTTTTACCATAAAAGAAATGTATATGAGATGCTTGATGGTATGGTCTGTTTGTATGAGTTGATTTACTCATATGAGTAGCTTTAAAAATGTTTTATAAAGTTTGTTTGTTTTTTTGTTTTTTTTTTTCAATTGCTAAATCCAATTATTTTTAAAATTTAATTAAACGATTTTAGAAATTAAAATTGAGCAGAAATGTTCACGATAAAAAAATCTTTAAGGAGGCTTGTGCATGTAATACTTAAGGCATTATACGTAGCTAGGGAATTTAACATGCTTGAATATTATATTTAGGGTATGTTGGGTCCTTACATCAGCATAGCTCAGTACCCCTATGTAAGTTCATTGATTCACTTAAACAAGAGGAATAGGGTAGTGTGGAAGAACAACAAGCACATCAGAAGCAGCCAAGGCAGAAGACTTCATCCTTCGTGCACTTTGGCCGGGTTGTCTTCAAGAGAAGGTAGAAGAAACACAGAGAATGATTTGCTCATGTTGTAATTGTTTGAAACTTATTGTTGAGACAAATTCAAACTTGTTATCAATGTCATTGTATATTTAATTGCAGTCGACTACTATTTTGCTGAGTAATTGTTGAATGAATTAGGAATTTGTTAGTTGAATAATGTGTTGGTTAGATATAAGGTTGAATTACAACTTTGGATTAATAAATTCGGATATTGATATGTATTTAATGGACTTATTAGTAAACACCTACGCTTTCTTTGTATATTGATATTGACATTGATGTGTAATAAATTGGATACCCGGTTAATAAATGTGCCCCCTTCATAAAACAAAAGGATGGGCCTTTTTGTTTTGTAAATTTTGGTAAAAGTTGCATGTATGCACCTATATATTTGAAATAATTTTTCAACTTGCCATAAATATTTATTAAAAAAAAAAAACAAGATTTTCGTACAAAAGCCAGCCACACAAACCATGCCATTTAGGGATGCAATCGGGTGGGTTGTTATAGGGTACCTAATCCGCCCGACCTGCTAAAAACCCTATAGGGTTTCGGGACAGGTTTTAGAAACAATAGGGAGAACCGTATAGGGTTTTGGGTTAGGTTTGGGTTAATTATATAGAATCGATAAAAACCTGACCTAAGAAAATTAAAAAAAAAAAATTTGAAAACGTGCGGAAATCGGACATCCTGAGTCCTGCGTCTCCTGGCCAGCTGTGTTACACTCACTACACAGTCCACACACAACAAATCACACACAGTACACAACAACACTTAGGACATTCACTTTCCTTCTCCTTCCTTCACTCACAACCCTAGCCGCATTTCCTAAATCCTATTGTCCAAGCAAGTCATTGTCGCCTCGTTACCATCGCTGTCCACCCACACTCCACACTCTACCGTTCTATACTTCTATTCTTATCTTTTGTTGCTGTTGTCGTCATTGTCCATCGTCGGACCCAGGATACTCCTTCCTGAATAGCCGTCATCGTCAGATGTCGGACCCAGCCTCCTTAAGTCGCGAGCAACCGAGCACCTGTAATCTCTCTCTCTCTCTCTCTCTCTCTTCATCTTGATGGACTGTCTTGTTCTGTTGTTCTAGTAGGAGTGTAGGACAGGGGCAGATGGCATCGGAGACAGCCCAAACATCTGCCACCAGTCCATTGGAGGTCCGAAGCTTACCAGCTTCTAATAATACACCAACAGCTTGCCGAGCACCTATAATCTCTCTCGCTCTCTCTCTCTTGTTTTTTGCGTGTGAGTATCTAATGGGGGAAGATGGAAAACAAGCTGTGTTTGTTCAATTGATAGTTTGTCAAAATTTAAGCTTCTTAAACAAGCTGCTGTTTATATCATTGTCATATAACATTGCGTGTTTATATCAATTTCGTGGTATATGACATATACAAATTCGTAATAAGGTAGTTCAGCCCCTGGGTGTATGGGTCAGATCAATAAGGAACGAGACCGACCATGGGCTCTTATGTTTATGAGAGTTGTGTTTTCATTGGTTTCTTTGTGACAACTTGCGGATTAGTCAAAAACCATTTTAGCCGACCATTCGATGCTGGATAGATAGGATGGAATAATGATGGATGGGCTATTAATACTAAGTTGACGTCTGGCCTATGCTTTGGACTATAATTAACATTATAACATATATATATATATATATATATATTAAAGAAAGGGTTATGATCATAGAAAAAAGTAAATATATAAAAAGATGTATACATATAGTTTTTTCAATAATAAGTGTTCAAGAAAACAGCGGTTGATATTTTCTCTAATAAAAAAATGGTATCTTTTCTATAATTATAAATTAAAAGAAAATTATGTTGATAAGTTATATAAATTTTACGAATTCTATGGAATCAATTATAAATTAGAGTTAGGGGTTTGATTAGGCAGCATTGAGATTAACGGAATTTTTTATTAAATTGGATTTTTGTGGATGGATTTCGGCAGCGGATTTATCAAAAGATAGTTTCCATATGGATTCTTATTTTATGACAGTATTCATGTCTAATTTTGCCACGATGTCAACTTTGTTTTTTTCCACCGTAAAGCAACTAAGTTAATTTGATGGGATTATGTCAAAACTAATTTTTGATACTTCTTAATATATTATTTCACATTGGTTATTCTATATATTGAAGTTACATAAGCATAGATAACGAAACTGCCACGTCATTTAAGGCTTGTTGATGTATACTTCTTAATATATTATTTCACATTGTTTATTTTATGACAGTATTCATTTAACGCTTGTTGATGTGATTATTGCATAATAAGCTAGGTGATTCTTATGAGACTTACTAACTTAGTTTCTCCTAAATAGATGTTTATTTATAAATTGAAGTATTGTCCAACTTCATGCCACTAAGTTTCTTTTATTTTATGTAATGTAGAGAACATGGATGCCGATGAAGTTGAGTTGAACATGGAAGGGAATGATAATGATGTTGAGGAAATTCCATCTCCACTATAGAAACTGAGGATGTGAGTTCTGCAAGACCAATAAACACATCTGGTTCTCAAGTAGCAAGTATTGCTGATGAGAGTAATAGTCTCAACAAACGTAAGTTAACTTCTATTGTATGGAATGAGATGCTGAAGAAAACTGTTAATGGGGATGATGTTGCTGAGTGTAAACATTGTAATAAACAATTGAAAGCAAATAGTACGAATGAAACAAAGCATTTGCACAATCATTCAAAAAGGTGTCTACAAAAGACCAAGCAAAAGACATAAAGCAATGTCTTTTATCGATTGAGAGGAAATCTAGTAATGTTGGAAGCGGTTGTACAATAGGAAATTGGACATTTAATCAAGTAGTTGCAAGGAGAAAACTTGCAATGGCAATTATTGCTCATGAATATCCAATCTCAATAGTGGAGCAAGAGTACTTTAGGGAGTTTATTCATTGCATTCAACCACTTTTTCATAATGTCAGCCGCACCAAATGAGGAAAGAGATAATTGACATCTATTACACAGAGAAGGAAAAGTTGAGACTCCTATTGAAGGGGCTTAATTCTCGAGTGACAATACCAATAGACATGTGGACATCAAATCAAAAAAGAGGATACATGACCATCACAACACATTTTATTGATAGCAATTGGATCCTTCAAAGTCGACTATTGGAGTAAGTTTTTTCTACTATACATCTCTTGTCTTTATATCATTGAAATTAACTTTCCCTTTAATTACATTTACTTTTTTTTTTTCAGCTTTATGTATGTTCCAATTCCACATACAAGTGAAGCTCTTGGTGATTGTTTGTTCAATGCATTAATGAAATAAGGCTTGGATAGAAAATTGACTACAATCACTGTAGACAATTGTTCAACAAATGATGTGATGATCACAACTTTAATTATGAAGCTGCGAAAGAATGATTTGATTCTTCGTGGACAGGTACTCCATATGCGTTGCTGTGCTCATATCTTAAATTTGATTGTGAAAGATGGTGTCAATGTGATTGAAAAATCAATAGAAAGAATCCGTGATAGTGTTGTATTTTGGTCAGCAACACCATTACAAGTGGAGAAATTTAGAGAGGCATGTAAACAGATAGATGTGGCATATTGTAGAATGCTTTGCTTAGATTATAAAACGCGATGGAATTCTACATATGAAATACTTGTTACTGCCCTTGCATATAAGGATGTTTTTTATAGAGTCCAGCTTTTGGATAAATATTGTAAGTCACTTCCAACTGATGAAGATTGGGATTTAGCTGAAGAAATTTGGAAGAAGTTAGAAATTTTTTATGAAGTGACTACTCTTTTATCTGGTACAAAATATCCAACTACAAATTATTACTTTGAAAAAGTGTTTGAAATTAGGGAAGCCTTGATTGATTGGAAAGACTCTTTTGATTTGAATATAAGCACAATGGCTAAAAAGATGTTTGACAAGTTTGAGAAATATTAGAGTGATGTGCATATTATCATGGCTGTTTGTACTGTTTTGGATCCACGTTTCAGGTTGAAAGCTGTTGACTTTGTATTTCCAATTGTTTATGGTGAGAGGGCTTCTGTTGAGAGGGAAACTGTTAGGAAGACTTGTTATGATCTACTTCAGGAATATCAATTAAAGGGTAGATCTCATCAAAATAAGAATACAGGCAATTCTTCTTTAGTGCCTTCAGCAACTGCTGATGTAGCTCTCAATGAATGTATGAAAAAGTCAAAGTTGGTGCAATACATGACCACTGTTACTTTTGATGGCCAAGTAAAATCAGAGTTGAACCATTACCTTGAAGAGCCTATATTGCCATGGAATTGGGGTATTGATTTTGATATCCTTGGATGGTGGAAATTGAATGAAAACAAGTATCCTATACTACAATCATTAACTAGAGATCTATTAGTTGTTCCTGTATCTACAGTTGCATCTGAATCCGCATTTAGTACAAGTGGACGTGTAATTACCACACATAGAAGCCGATTGAATGCAGACATAATAGAGGCATTGATGTGTAGCCAGTGTTGGTTATAACGTGGAAAAACAAGTAGAATTTTTATTATATAATATTTATTAATGAAAAGGTTTTTTATTTCCTATATCTTCCATTGCATTTTATACAATCTTTCTCAAATTTTTTTTGTAGGTTTGACATAACTGAGCTAGAAAATGAGATGAAAAATTTAAGTATTGAAGATTAAGAGCAAGTAAGTAAATATTATGTGGTGTATGAAGTTATTTCTCATTTTTATATTTTTTTCGTATTAATTGATTAACATATAAGACAATTTTATTTTGGTTATTACTTTACTAGGTGGCCTATGGTTTGAGACGGTGGCATCCTTGATGATTTTTTGCTATTTGTATTTGGTGAAGGAAGTCTTAGCTATTGTGAAGGAAGACAATAGTGAAAGCTTTAGTTATTGACTGCAAGTTTTTTTTTTTTTTTTCTCCTCTTCTATGGAAACATGAGTGAAAGACTAAAAGTTGTAATGTTGGTGTGTGCTTTTGTTTGATGTGGAGTGAGGACTTTAAGTCAACTAACTCATTTCTTTGTTCCTTTGAACTAGGTTTGGATGTGCTATTTGGACATGAATCATGGTTGATATTTTTGTTCCTTAGTGGATGTTTGTGATATGATAGTATTATGTTTGACATCAATTTTGCTTTTATTGGTGCTTCTAATGACCATGATTAATGATTTTCAATATTCCAACGTATATTGCTAGCTTGCATAACCATTAGGGACAACTTTGACATAAACACTCCCTCGTAAGGGATTGAACAAATTATTAGCAATAACAATTAATGTTTACTACAATTTGAACCTTGTTTATTGTATTTACCATTGATTTTCACAACAATAAACAATTTTTTTATTTGAATACAATTACAAATAATTTATTTTCAATGTAAACAAAAAAAAAAAGAAGGTATTATCAGAAAGGGGTGAGTCAATATCGGGTTCGTTTTTGTCATAGCGGGTCGGGTTCTAGGCTCCATGCCGAAAAGCCCTATAGGGTTTTTTTCGAATCTAGGACACCTTTATATAATCGGAGCAGGCTTGATTTTTACATAACCCATCCCAAACCCGGCCCGATTGCATCGTTAATTTCATTCTTACAATTTCTCTCCATAATCAAGTGGTGACCCAGTGACCAGGCGACTGAGTTGAGTTAGGGACTGTGACAGAGTTTGGTTGAGATCTTTGTAATTGGATGAAAAAGAAGAAAGATTAAGCAAAAGATGAAGTTAAAAGTAGCCTGCAAAAAAATTTATGATTACGTCCGATACGATTTGAAAGAAATTGCGTTCCCATCATCTTTACCCGATCCTCCTCACATTAAGAAGCGCCCAAAACTCACTTGGCACGACCGCTTTCTGGTAACTTAACTCGTTTACACATCCTTTTTTTTTTACCAACTCCTTTTGCGCACCACCTGTTTGTGAAATTGCAAACCCTTTTCATTTTTTACAGATTGAGTTGGTTTTGGTTTAGTTTACAGATTGGGTTTGTTTGGTTTGTGAAATTGCCATAAAAATCATTAACCACAACATCTTGAAATTAACATGGTTATCTTTGGCAATTTTGATCGTTGAATCTTTCATTGACAGAGGATATGACTTTAATTAAAGTGTAATTCCGTGCAAAGGGACATCCATGCACAAATTATATATAAACTGCATGGTGCAAATGACCATAAGAAATTGTCTTAGTGGGATTTGAAACAAACTAGAATCTTATGAAAAAATACCTTGAATATCTTGATGCTTCTCGCTTTCTTCCTCTCTTCTGTTTTGTCTTCTCTTCTATTCCTTCTCTTGCTTTCCTTTTTCTTTTCATGTGGCATTAGAGTTCTATGCATAATCTCCTTCATTCTGTAAGGAAGGATTAAGACTTCCGTTCAATACAATCAAATTACTAAAAGATGATTTCTAGTCTTGTGACTTTTGCTTTTGCATTCTTTATGTGGAAAAATTATTTAGTATATAATTAATGCAGTAACAAGCATATGAGGTTTATGTGTCTTGTTTCAATCAGATATTAAAGGAGGCTTCCAGGCTTTATGCTGCCAGCTGGATACGTGACATCGGCCCGGATCTGCGGCCAAATGATTACAAGAAGGATGTAGAAAGTGAAGATAACAATGGACCAAGTGGATCAAAGAAAAAAACTAAAGAAAAGGAACCATCAACTCTAGAGGATCTTGGTAATGAAAATAATATGTACTTATTGAATAAGCTATTACTTAAAAAAGTAAGACAAGCCAGAAAATCATTGTCTTTTATTGTATAGTTTATGAAATCAAACGGTTTTTAGTTAAGGAGTCCTTAAATCAAATCCTAATTTTACCATAGGTTCTGCCTAGAAAGGTTGGAATCTAAATAAAGACAGTCTGATTTCACTTGATCCCCAACTCGAGTCCATATATATATATTATATATACACACACCTCTACTACTACCTTATCCACATGTAAGTTGTCTTGCAGCTTTGTTTTATGTTATGGAAAGATGAAAAATGAGTGAGGACAATGTAATAAAATGAAAAGAAATAAATAAAAAGAGATTACAGGAAATTTTGCAACATGAATGGCTAATGGCATATAGTTAATGCTGTTAATTAGTAATATTATGCACATCTTCAAATTTTTTATAAAAGCATGGGGGTGTGGTATCTATGAATCCATTTCTAAGTATGTGCACTGCACAACCAACAATAATGTAGGTAGAGGTCGGCACGGTTCGGACCCGAACCGGAACTGAACCGGAACCGCCGGTTCACGGTTCCACATTTCGTGGAACCGGAACCGGAACCGCCAGAGCCGGGGCGGTTCACGGTTCCAAGGAACCGCCGGTTCTGGCGGTTCCGGTTCCGGTTCCACGAACCGTTTTTTTTTTTTTTTTTTTTTTGGTGAAAAATATGAAAAAAAACCAAAACCTTACCCCCTACCCTCCCAACAGCAATCCCCACGCCCAGAAACAACCTTAATGTCTTCATTTTCTTTTTTTTATTTTTATTTTTTATTTTTAAATATGTGGCGGTTCCGGACCCGTTGGAACCGCCGGTTCCATCACGCGAACCGAACCGGCGGGTCCTTAGACGGTTCGGAACCGTCACCGACGGGGCGGTTCCCGGGTCAGGAACCGCCGTGACGGTTCGGGGCGGTTCCCGGTTCGGAACCGCCCCGTGATGATGTCTAAATGTAGGGCTACTGGTAGAAGATTGGTCAGACTCTGCATGTTTTGCAAGGCTTATCTCTCTCACATTAATATGTACTGTCACTGGAGTCAACATTTAGCCCAGGAGATTTCCATTCATCAATAAGGTTCTTATCAAGAGAGGGGAATTGCAATTTGTTTTCTCATTGAATGTAGAGTGGAAGTGTGTTTTCTCAATGAGTGCTTAAGTCCTCCCTTGGTCATTTTTACTTAGAAAAATTTGAAATAAGACATTAAACTATTATTTTGTCATGTCCTTCATTAAAGTATGCACAAATGGACAGGTATCACCCCTCTATGCAAAATTTGGCCAAAATTTACAAGAATGTTATGTGGTACCTTTTTGTACAAACTTTGATGGTATCTATGATCCAATATTCAGTGGTTCATTTGGAAAATACATGAAAAATAAGTGACATTGGGGACTCCAATGCTTGATGCGCAGAGAGCCCATAACTCTTGTATGAAGAGAGGTGGAAAAAGATTGCTTTTCTATTGCCATGCAGAGTCAATGAAACATCCTTCAAGTTTCACAGATTGCTTAGTCATCTCCCTACTTTTTCTATTGATTGCCGTGTTTTATGTAGAAATGCTAGTTTGACCCGCATATCTTCTTGGGTCTTCCCATCATTCATATATCTCTTTTGAGTAGTCCCATAATGTGCATATATCATCTCGAAGATGCTAATTGACGATGCATGTCATCTATGACTGCCAAATTAACATAGTGCATCAGTTTGTGACTGCTTTATGTGAGTGAACTGATGGAACCTCTTGGAAGTTAAGGAAGTCTTCTGGTCCCGTGCAAGCCCCTATGACTTCATTGCCTTCTTTTTTAGAGAGACTTGTCCTCAGAGAAGATGTGACTACTGCAATCATAGACTTATTCAGGACTTGAATTGCAAGAAGCTTACTATTGTTCCAAAGGTAGAAAATCCTTCAAATCCTTCGAGATTTTAGACCTGTTGCTTGTGTCATTACAATCTACAAGTGTATCTCTAAGCTTATAGCAGAAAGATTGAAGACTGTTCTTCCTACCCTGGTGGGGAAAGCAGAAGAAGAAATGTTTGTAATATGCTAGTAGCCCAAGAAGCAATTCATGGCTATCACAGGGATAGAGAGGGAGCTCGGTGCATTAATAGTTGTTATTATGAGGGCATATGATAATGTGAGATGGTGTTTCCTAAATTAGCTCCTTCAAGTACTAAATGTCCCTCTAATTTTTGTTGCTGGATCATGCAGTGTGCACTACTATGTTCTCAATAAACTGGAATTGTGAGCTCTTTTTATTTTAAGTCTTGAGGCCATCAATGGGGAGACCCACTCTTCCTGTACCATTTTGTTTTGGTGATGGAGGTCTTCTGTTCTGAGGGAGAAAGCCAAGAATGGAAGTTTCGGTCCTATTGGAGATGTAGAAAAGAAAAGCTAATACTCCTTTGTTCTACAGATGACCTACTGTTTTTGCAAGAGTTGAAATGTCCTCAACTTCACAAATACAGCTTGCTCTATCTGAATTTAGGATCTGTCAGGTTTAAAAGCAAACCCAGCAAAAATGCAGGTATTGTTAACTGGGGTTGCAAACTCCATAAGAGCCTCAATAATATGTCTTGAGTTTTGAAGTGGGCTCCTTCCTTATCATATACTTGGGAGTCCTTTTGATAACTTCTATGCTCTTGAAGCTTCCTAGTCTAGACCTAGTCAAAAGATTCTCATGTTGAATAGGACACTGGACAAGCAAGTTTTTCTCATATTTTGGAAGAGTGCAACATATAAAGAGAATTTAATTCTCTTTACAAATTTAATGGCCTTCTATTTTCATCTTACATAAATGCATTTTGAAGGAATTGACCACTAAACTGAAGAAATTTTGTGAAATGGTTATGATGAACTTAGGGCAAGAGCAGAATTTGAATGGGACCATCTGTGCAAGCCCAAGGAGGCCTGAGTATTATAGATGTTGAATGCTGGAACAAAGTGGAGTAACTAAAGCACATGGATTTTATGTGCAGGAAATAAAGATTCCCTTTAGCCAAGATGGGCAAGATATAAAATTGTAACAGGGCAAAGTTTTTGGTCCATCAGATGCCCCAACGAATTCTAAAATCAAAACCCCTAGTGCATTTGCACTACAAAATGGTTATAGGAACAAAACTTCTCTTTGATATGATAAGTGGCATCATAATGGACCTGGCTGGTTGAAAGAGAGTTCCTTGTGTTGTATAATAAATAGCCAAGGAAGTGGCCAAAAGCTTGTGTGACTTAATTAAGGCAGATCTGGGAAGTATTAGTCCTGGAGGGATATCGTGTTGATAGTTCGGTGTGGAAGAAAAATCCAACAAAGGCATTGTCTATTTGGAAGTCATACGAAGCTGTGTGTAGTGCCACGGTACATTCTTTGGGCTGGCACAGAGATATAATTCCATGGTCTTGTGGCTTACTCTATGGGAAAGACTCTACACCATGGACAAACTGGCCTCATGGTGGGTTATAAACTGCAATATGTATTACTTGTGAAATGGGAAGGGGGAAACCCATGGTCATATTTCATTTAGGTGTAACATTGCAAAGGCTCTGTGACCAAACTTCATCCTTATTAAGTGACCAGCTGTGTGCTTTCAGATATTCACTTCTTTGGGCTACGAAATCACTCTCTTTTAATGCCAAAGTGGAAAAGGATTGCTGCTACAACCATCTACTACATTTGAAGGAAAGGAATGATAGAAAATTAGGCATAGGATGCTAGAAATAGAGAACATTTTAAGAAAATTATCTCTTGTGACTCAATAGCTAGAGCTTCTTGTTGAGATGTGTTGGCTTGAATATGGACAGATACACCCCTTTCAAACTTGGTGCATCTTTCAATATTTTATTTTTGCCTTTTTCGTGTTTTTTTGTGCCTTTGTGTAGGTTGTACCCTTCTTTTGTAAATTCTAGGAATTATTGAAAAAAACTCAGATTTTACCTAAAATGATTAATTTTTTGAAGTATGTTTCCCACAGATCCACAAACAGGGAACATTTATCTTAGAGGCTTCTACTAATTGAAAATACCCATAATATGAAATTTTGTGGCACAATGGATGGTAACACTTTATGTGTAAGTTCGAGTCGCATTCATCAAAAGTGCTACATCTCAACAATGAACTTAGGACCACAGTGATGGTGATACCATTGGCATGTCTCAGTATATAATTTGCACTAAATCTGGGGTGAAAACGAAGAATTACTTAGAGCATGACTTTTTTCTGGAAAAGAAGATTTCCTCCACTTATTTTGTGAATAGACTTGGGGGTAGGCAATTAGCCATTTAATGGCTTCCATCCATAGTTTGCTGTTTATTGCATGGTAAATGGGGAATGCACGATTGTCTTCACTTATCAGCTTGAGCAAGATATGTGGCTTCCATCACTCTTGCCTTGCTGTAGCAGATACATATGATTCATTTGTCACTCTTCACTTCTCTTTGTTCTCCTTTTTTGACATTCACGCAGCCCTGATATTTTTTTCCCTTTGTTTCTCACTTGAATTTAAATCTGTAACAAAGAAATAACACGGATGGCACAGCAAGCATGAGATACTGTGACAGCCTTATCTGATGATTCTAGAAGCAAGTTTATGTGAGCAAATTTTAAGTAAATTTTAAACCTTTTTAAGATTATGTCGCTGCTTGATTTTCGTTTTGGTGGGTCTCAACCCTTTACTTTGAAAAACTTGATAGCTCTTGCTGCAAGAGGAGGAATGGAGACTCTCAGGCCAGCTTTGCAACGGGTATACATGACCAAGGCTTCTTCATACCGAGATGCTGAAGAGTTTTATAGAGGGATATCAAGAAGGTGTCCAGCAGATTATGGAGAAGAAGGGAGATTCCAAACCTCCCAAGGGTGTTGACCCTCCTGGCAAGACAAGTTAGCCTCTAAATTTTTAGAGACCATTGGCATATTACATCCTATGATGGCTTCTTAACAGGCCAGATATTCTAATAGGTGCAGGAATCTGTTGTACATACTGATCTTGTGTTGGTAGGTTATCAGGGAAGTGTTCTATTTATTTATTTATTTTTTCCTCAAAGGTGTTTTAACTTGTATGATCATTATAGCGCAGTCATGCTTTTGGAATTTTTATGAAAAGAGAGTTATCATCACTGCATTGGGACTTTCTTTGTCGGTATATGTTTTAATTATTCTCTATTTCATGATTGTTGACAATACTTTATTTGTGGGAAATGCTTCAAAAACTCAGTAGCATGAAGCAATGCTACACACTGCTAGATACAGTATGGCCACTGAAAAAGCAGTTTGCTTTTGCCTACAGTGTGAGTCTTGGATGGCTTATTTGAAAGAAAATTTCAACGGTTAACTTTTCCAAGAACACATCGAAAGCGTTCTTTAACTGGAGACATGACAACATAAAGTTATTTCCTGTGTGTCTGCTAATTTTCAAGGATGATGTTGGAGCTTTTAGAGTGCAGGTCAAGCGTCCTTATTTTTGTAGATGATGAGTCTTGCTGTTAATTCTCTTGGCAACTATATCTCATTTGTTTCGGCTTTAATATTTTGGGATACATTCTTCAACTCAATCTCATCGTCTTTTAAGTTATAAATCTTGTGCTTCCCCATTTATTAGACACACATATTTTTACAGCTTGTGCATAATGAAAATTTTGAATTGGCATGAGAGAGCTTAATGGTTAATATCTGATTAGGAACATAGGAAAAATATTCATTCGGAACGAGATGCCATGTGTAAAGTTTAGTGGTAGAGAAAATTCAATGAAATTTGATATTCTTATCTATTACACTTAGATGGTTAATAAGTGTTTCTAGTATTTCCATACATCAATTTTGATCTATTCTTATGAAGTACCATTCTGAGTGAATAATTTTTAAGAAAGACTCGTGTACATTTTAATGGTGGCAAGGATTGGAGGGAAACTGTCAAGATGAGTGAATAATACACACCCTAAAATTTTCAATTACATATGGGTATATTTTGGGGAGATGGTTTTACAGCTTTGCCAACCTGCCGCTGGTCATGTTTTCGTCTTTTCACATGAAAGATGTACTATCTACTTGCAAGAGTCCTTAGAATAACAAATCTATTTTGGACTGAACGAGGCGAGCAGGACCAGTTGTCGGATAGTCAGTGTCTAGATACATACACCCAGCCTTGATTGGCATGGAGCTCTAGGGACCACAACTAAGGAACCAACTCATATTCCCAAGTGCACTTGCAATCCAGCCAAATCATTAGGCACTGATGTTAGGTGGATCAATGCTTTTTGGGAGATCCGATTTTAGGTCATGGGAGGGCCTGGTGGCTACTTTCGGCTAGGCTTCTTTCTCATTTCATAGCTCTACTGTTGATTTAATTGTTGCACAGTAAGTGCTGCATTCAAAATTGGTTTGGTTTCGCATCTTTAGTCTCCCTCGGCACATGCAACTTGCTTTTTAGTCTTCTGGGACAATCATCAATGATGAGGGTGATTTGTCTGGCTCCGTTCCGTACAATCTGTTCTTGTAAATTGTATTTGTTCGAACCATAAGGTATATGCCTGTATATTATTCTAAAAAAACCCTGAAAGGAAATTGCAAATAAATCCTTAAACTTTGATTTCCATGTGATATATCCTTGAATTTATGATAATGTAGTTTTAACAATTTAAAAACTTTTATAAATCAACAACATTAAAAGATATTTGCGGTTTCTATAATCAAAGCTATATGGAGATTAAAGTTTAAAAGGTATATACTTTCTTTTAATAAGTCGAAAGGGAGAATTTTTGCACCAATATCAAAGTTTCTTGGGTGTTTGATGGGGGAGGGGGTGGGGCAGACGTAATAGGACAAATGTCAATTGTTCAAAGATTGAATCGAATCACACCAGATAAAATCACAAAACAAAATCACTTACTGTAGAAAATAAAATATACGCAATGTTATTTAGTTTTAAATCTTATTAAAACTTTAATTAAAATAACTATCACCTATTCCTTTTTGCTATCTCTTATCTCACTTTTAGCCTTCATAGTCCATTCAATTTCCATCATCACTATCTCTTATCTCTTGAGCAAACTCACGTGCTTTAGGGTTTGTTTATTTGATCATATTGGTCCTTTTTACATTATATTTTTATTGTTTTCAAATAGATATTTGTTAAGAAACAGATAACGATGAAAAACTGATAGTTTTACTCGTGAATAGATCAAATAGATGCAATACAAATATGATGCATATATAATATAGAAAAAAATCAGACAATTCAAACAGACCTTTAATTATCATCTAAGATGCAATGTTTTCTTGATTATAATCTTATATAGTTTTTCCTTACATAATTTTTGCCAATTGTGACATGAATGTTTAGTTGAAAATTTTGATGACTATTACTATTATCAATTAGAAAGTGGATGGATCTATTAAGGATTAAAATGAAACTAGATGTGATTCGATTAAGTTCCATTAATGAGCTAAACCCAACTAAACCACAAACACCCCTAGACCAAACCAAAATGATTGAAACTCTCTCCTTATACTGAACCCAACCAGAAACACCCACAGACCAACCAGAAACATTGAAACTCTTGGATGTTGCACAATACTGCGCTTACCCAAAAAAAAAAAAAACTTGTGTCGGGCTTCAACCCCTTCCACATTGGCCATGGGGCAACAGCCCCCGTTCCCCTTGCACCATTTTGAGAGGGAAGTGCTAATGCACACACCCTTTGTACGAAAGGTATACTAATACTTAGTCTGCAAGGGGAAGATTTTTTTAACATGTTTTTACACTTCTCCCAAGTAAATCAGACAAAACCCAATTTTCTTTTGGTAGGTCCATAAGGGTTGAAGTGTGAGTCAGATGAGGTTGACTCAAGATCTCCATAGACGAAATCTACCTGCAGGCAATGTGAAATCAAGGCATTATTGGACAGTAGTTTGAACCGAATCTTTTTACATAAATTCTTTCTGGTGCACTGTGCAGAGGCATGCATGAGCATGATCGAATATATCTGTTACAATTATAGCAGGAACAAAATGCCATAGTATAGTGCACGGCAGTAGCAACAGCAAAGGACGTTTCAATATCCTTTGATTGGTCACCACCACCTCGAACTCCTCACCACATGCTAACAATCAATTCCCATTTTGAGCCTTTTGAGGGACCCTCCCACTGGCAGATCCACTACAACATTGGACCAAATTTTGGAGACCCCCCCCCCCGCCAAGTCAATGGTTGCTTCTCTTGTCTCAATCTTACATGGGTCCATATCATATCATATCAGCACAAAAACAGGATGATATCTTATTGGCAAATTCCTATGCTTATATGGGTACGATGGCATGACTTAATAATCTAATCATTAAAATAATTATAGAGATTAATAAATCAAGTATTTTAATAATTCGATCGTGGTTATGTAAATCTTTTAATAATTTAAAAGATTGATCTCATAAAAAACAAAAAAAACAGAACCATAAGATTTTTTTATTATATGCCAATTTCATTTCTAGCTCCTTCATTACCATTAGATAAAACATAAAAAAAAGACGTAAAAAACATTTTTATTGTAAGAAGTTAATTAATTAACATAAAGATAAGCAACCACCACTTATTAGTAGTTCTTATAAACTTTTTGATAATACAATGGTTGTTTTCTATCATTACTTTCTCACCATTAATTAAAATTAGGGCCGTAAATAAATTGAGTCAACCGATTTTTTGGAGGCTTGGATCAGCTAGTTTAACAATTATCTAGTTCATGCTCAAATTGAGATTTTTGTTGATCATGAAATTTAGGCTTGAGCTAAATTAGTTTTATTTTGAGTTTGAGTTAAACTTGTTTACAAATTAAGCTCGAGCCGAGCTGAGTTGTTTATCGAGCCAAAAAATTTAAGCTTGAGCTTGATTTATTTAAATAATCATTTTCCTTTTTTTTTAACATAAAAATAGGATATAAGGATTTCTAAATGTATATACATATGTGACAAATTGAAATTAGGTTCTTTTTTGTTTTAATTTTATCTATATATAGAATATCATAAATATAAAACTCACAAATGTACTAATAACTTCGTTAATAAACTTGTTAATAAGCTTGCTAACAAGTCTACTCATAAGTCTGTTTATGAGCTTAAACAAACCTGTTCACACGTCTATTCGTAAGCTTGAATTAAAACCGAAGCTCGATTTATTTAGATAAATGACCTTTATTTTAAGTTTGAGATTAACTTATTCACTAGTTTAGTTCAAGTTGAGTTACCTAAAACTTGACTAGGTTGCGAGAAATTTGACTTACTTGCAGCCCAATTATAATACTTACTTGCTCACTATTGATCTTAACACATTGCATATCATCAATATTCTTTCGATACATGAGGCTTGCCCATCTCGTTTATTTTACTTTCCCTAAGTCCCTACAAGTGGTACATGGGCTTTCCTTATCTGCTATCTATTTATATCTCATTTATTTTCTCTATATTTAATTTATATCAACTATGTGTTTGACACGTATATTTTTATTTTAACTTTTTGACACCACAACTATATATAAGTAATCAAACTATTCAATTGAAGTGCTTTACAATTTTTTTTTAAATAAGAATCGAACCTGAAAACTTTCATATAAGAGACCATGGAAGATGTCACTAGACTACAAGGTAATTGACAAATCATAATATTTCACTTGTTAAGTTTTTTAATTGAGCTTACAAATCTATTGACATCAAAATGACTCATCAATAAGGATATGCGACTAGTAGAGATGCGACTAGATGCTGGCACATTATTTTATTATAGTTTAGTTTTGATAAAGATTAAAATGCTCCTACTATATCTATCTACACAAAATTTTATAGGAATATGTGCTAGCGCTTGGGTCGATTCCCAAAAGAAGAATTAGTCGAAAATTAGGCACTGAAATCATCAATTTCCTATACATGTCGTTATGGCCAATAGAAAATACTTTCCTAGGGAAAGAAGACGGAAGGTCCAAACAAAGAGGACTTCAAAATTTCATTCTACGATGCCTAGTTATAAAATAAATGTTTCGGATCCCATCGCTTTTTATCTCGATCGCTAAATATCGTTTTTTTTTTAAAAAAAAAGAAAGAAAAAGAAAGAAAGGGGGATAAAAAAAAGTAAGATGCAAAGCATATGTTATTTCCTATGCGTTCGTGAAATAAATCACTCACACTTTGAATCTCGACCATCTTAGAATACATTTAAAAAAATATTTGTCCTATATGATAGAATAGATAATTAATTTCTATTTTTTACAAAAACATCTTTTTACTCGAAAAATTATCCCAATTGTAAAACAAAAAGAATTACTAACGTTTTTTTAGCCTTATATCATTCCAACAAACTAATTGTAATGTTATACCTCTACAAATGATTTTCAAAAACTTTGTAACATTTATTACATTTACATATATAAACATATTCACATACATGCATATATATAAATATATATATATAAACACACATTTTATCATTATCTATGTGCTATAAGTATTACATATATCTATAATAGAGAGAAAATGTCAAATTTGGTAACTGAATTTTATACAAAAATTTAATTTGGAACCTAAACTTTGAAATAGTCAATTTGATATTTATTTTTACTACCTCACCAACACTATTTGTTTTTTTTTCCTAGCATAGAAGTAGTTTATTTGTTCTAAATATATTAAGATAATTAGTAAAAATTCAATGATATGCTCACTTGGATATTAAATTGAACTATTTAAATTTTAATTATTTTTTGGCCGCTCAAATTTTAAGTACTAATAAATTAAACTTTTTGTATAAAATTCAAGTACTAAATTTGATAGTTACCTATCTATATTATACTATACATTTGGTACAACATAAAACAACATGTAGTACATGATAAGAAGTATTATATACCTTTCATATAATATACTGCATGATATTAAGCATTATCACCTTTCATATAATATTATATTATAAACTTTATTGTTTAAAGATTGTATATAAGTAAGTTCTATAGTATATTATCTAATGGATATTATTTATATAATCTAGATAGTTTGTATGCATTACCCGTAGACATAAATTTTACTACCATGGTAAAATTGTTGTCACGTGTTGAAAACTAGAACTAGAAGGACTTGATAGTTTGTTGTGTATTCATACAAGTATACAAGACTTAATCTTATCTATTCTTAACATTAAGTCTGGGCTGTAAATACTTGAAAATGAGAGAACGTCAAAGTAACTAATTCTATTGCATGAAGTAAAACATATGCCGACCATTATGAATCTCTCTCTCACACACACAAAAATTTAATGCAATAAACAACCAATCAATTATGTTATTAAGGTAATGTTAGGATTATGGTCATGATGCTCTAGATTTGAGTAGTTTAGACTCTCAAGCGACGCAGACAACAATGCATTTGTAACGCCTTAAACTGAAAGCATCAATAACCCTCTACGTGTCATCACTAGAGATGAATACGTTAAGACTTGGATTCTGCTAAATCATAATTATAACACAATATAACTTCAATGTTTCACTTTTAAGGATACTTCTAAGACATTAATATCATAATAAAAACTTTTGAACAATTCAGTTGGCATAAACCAAGTTAACTTACATCAAACTTAAAAACAAAATATGAAAAATCTCATAAATTTCAAGAATCATAACAAGAACTATTTAAAACTTCATAAAGTCTTCAGCGCTTTGGCTTTCTCCAACTTTAAGCATCTAATAGTTGCTGGAAAATGGCTCCATTATTATCGTCCTCATAACCCATGAATACATCATAACAGATAGATAAAAAACTATTGGATTATCACCTATTCTTAAAAAACAAAAGGAGTGAGTGCATGACCCAGTACGCCAAACCATAACCACATACACAAGAGCAATCATCATGCAAATCCATACACAATATGTAACATATACAACAACCATGATTTATTATCTTTTAATTAGCTAGGCAACCAACACATTTTATAATCATTTGCAACTTATCCTAAATTCGGAGTAAGCTCATAGCTCCGTGAAAAACAAAATAACATATAACCTTATTATATATATATATATGTACTAGTCCATTTTGTTGTGGAGTTCCTTTACAAGATGTTTCATGTACATCCCATGTTTATGAAAATAATTACTCATGCATATGAACTCTGTACCATTATCAATATGGACAACTTTCACTTGTTTGTTAAATTGATGCTCCACCATAGCAAAAAAATTACACAAAATCATTGACAGCTCCTTCTTATCAATTAATAAATAAATAAATCATGTTACTCGTGAAAAATCATCAATAATGTTTAAGAAATATCTTGCACCACAAAAAGCTAGGGTTCGATAAGGACCCTACAAATCATAATGAATCAATTGAAATATTTCTTGAGTTTTGTTACTACTAACAGGAAAACTATCTCTTGATTGTTTTGCCCTAAGACAAACTTCACATGCTTTATTCCACAAACTACTATTCCGACTAGAACCAGAATCAGGAATCATCTCTACAACCTTAGATGATGGATGTCCAACTGCTTGTATCTCACACACTTTGGGTACCATACTTGTACCATTCCTAAACAATTGGAATCATGTCTGTGTACAACTCTATTTGGGACGATGCCACATACAGATTTTAGGGTGCCGTTCTAGTAACATGGTACTCTCGATCCACTAAACCTAGCAAACACAAGTAACAATCAATTTAAAGCCGTATAGCATTAAGTTCATTTGCAGTTTCTAAGCCTATATTCACAAACAACAACCAAGGTAAGGATGTACCTGAAACAAAGTTTAGAACAGATAACTTAGTTTCACTAGAAACACCTAATCACAAGCAAATGCTAACTCAAAACTTGATTTAAAAAAGAAATATTTTCAAGGTTATCTAGCCTCCTAAACTACTAAGAACTACAAAACTATAGCTAAGATATACTTTATTACCTGGATTTAGGTATATACTAAAGGTTAGGCTAAGGGTTAAGGAGTTTAAGAAGGTTAAAAACATGGATAAAGAAGGCTATAATATCCATTATCAATATGCCCGTGCTAGAGGACGTGATACGCTTGGGAAGGAAAAACTTCAACACGATGCCTTCATCATATTGTTTTAGGGGGCGTGATAGCCAACACAAAATGACCCTTGTCATAGCTAATATTTGGGTGGTGAACCATTAGGACTATGATCAGCTTGGATTCGTCACACTGAGGAGATCACAGCCTGTGTCATGGGCGTGACTCCTGTTTGTACTCCTTCCAAAACATAAGAAAATTTTCTAAAACGCTCTTTTTTATCTTAAACCATACAAAAACTCTAAAAACACATATAAGAGCAAAAACGATTTTATAACCATATTACTTGAAAACAACGACATTCCTTCCTTCTTTGATCATAAAACAACAAAATCACCAACAATGAAACTTAGAGTTTTTCAAAACTCTTTAACAGATTAAATCTCTTCAACACCAACAAGAAAACTTAGAAAAGATATTTTTTTTTTAGATCTACAAAGGATTAAAAGGAGCAAACTTTTCTAGTATTCACTACGAGATTCCTTGGAGCATTATACAAGCTTATGAGAGGTTTTAAGGTTTATCTTTTTGTGAAATTGTTCAAAGAAAAAACATATGTTTTAGGTGATGGAGAAAAAGAGATATTTTATTATTATTATATCTGGATAGATTATTTTACCTCTTATTTAACAATATATGACATCTTTATCCTTCAATGATCTATTTTGTTTTATATTACAACATTTATATGAGACCATAACATAGAGTTGTCTCATCCAAGGGTGATCATTGGTATCAACAATTGATGCAACTAGTTTATGACAATCGTCCACAATAGCATCATATTCCATCATTGCAACATAGTTGTGATGCTTTAAAATACTAGTTCACACTGTAGCAGTTAGCCAATTTACAACCGACCTATCCACGAGTGACACTTCAGAAAACTAATCCACACATTACATTGACCAAGCTAATTGCTCTTGTAGGATGCTATAATTATCCATGTACTCTTGATATACTAAAAAAAAAAAGATAAATAAAACAGAAATTTTACAAATAGAAAATTAAAAAAAAATAATTTATATTTATGATGATTATTTTTGTAACAGAGATTTATAGTTAGAGATAATTTTTTTTAAAACCTAATTTCTTTTGTGATAGATTATAAGTACAATTAATGAATTAATTAGATGTTAAGTTCATTTATTGTCTAATATTACAAGCACACTAAAATAAACACTACTGAGGTCATTATTCACCTCTTCAAGACCTCAGAATAATACTTGCAATGAATTCTATATTTTGACATATAAAATATTTAAACGTGTTTAGAGTTGTCCCTAATTTACTATTTTGATTCTGGTTATAGTTGTAATAAGTTCCAATCTTATATTAATTGATAGGGGATATATGTTTTAAAGTTTATTATTACTAGGTGAATCAAGACTAGAGATCCCCAACTAGGTAGAGTGATTAAAAAGTAGCCGGCCTACTTTAATTTAGGTGGACCGAAATGAGTTGTATTGACTATTGAGCAAAAAACGTAATCATTACTTTTCTAGTTTTTAGTTTCCTTTCATATGTTAGTTTTCTCTAACCTCGGGAGTAAACAATTTTTTTTAATGATGCTGCATGAATTAAAAAAAAAAAAATCATTTATGCTTATCTGAACCCTTTAAAAGTAAAATGCAAATTTAAACCCTTTATAGTTAAAAAATAAATATCGATCATTTTTTTTAATACTAAATCTATTACCTTTTTAAAATTAGTTGCAAAAACTTATCTTTGGTTTACGGCCCCCAGTGATTTTTAATTGAAAATCTCCTTCCTTACCTCAGTTTAAGAGACTTCAATTTAAGAATTTATTAGGATTTTAGACAATTTAATACTTAATCAATTCCCCCAAATTTTGATTCTTGGGATTCGGGGAATCTCTCAATTATATGTGGTTCTAAAGAAATTATAGATTGAGTTTGCTTATTCATACTGGTTTACGAAGCTGCCTTTTCTTTCCTTTTCCATCACAGTAAGAGAGAATTCATGCTAGAATAATTTGTGGGGACGAGCTTGTTGGTTTTCACAGTGTTTTATTGATTAGCTTCAGGTAACCGTATTGTGACGAGCTTGTTGGTTTTCACAGTGTTTTATTGATTAGCTTCAGGTAACCGTATTGTGACAAATTCTCTTATATGCTTGGTTCCTCCTCTTTCATTTCATTTTGAAGTTCCATACTATTATTATTAAAGACTCCCAATGCAAATTAGGTATTAAAAGTTTATCAAATGTTTTTTTTCTTCCTAACGTACATCTCTAATATTTGCTATATACATAATATATATATATATATATAAATATATTGTCAATTACATCAGGGAGGGGGATTTGAACATGAGACTTCTCACATGAGAAATCAAAGGAGATGCTACTAGGTCAGAAGACCATTGGCTGCTATATATTTATTAAATCCTTATAATCTCTCTCTCTTTGGGTTTTCCTCTCCAAAAAATCTAAGGGCAGCGGCCATCACATTTTGGTTGTCCGTCCCAACTCAATAGGTGCTATTGTGTCTTTTATTGTGCGATTGCTTCAATAAGAGGACGTCTTGATTTAGATTTAAAGGTTTGTAATTGGTTCTTCATCAGTGAATAAAAAATTGCATGAAGTCATTTTTAAATCTAGATTTTCTTTCAATATATCTTTTATTGTCTTCCCAATATGGGATCTTTCTTTGCTAAAGTACTGGATTTCATTTCGTGATCATGCTGGAATCATTTCTATGTCATTATAACCCATTTTTACCTAGAAATGTGCCTATTTTTGGATTGGATTTTTGGATAGTCATTTCTTTTAATATAATCTGTCAGTAGTATGTGCACTTGTATTTTAATCTATGCTTCAATAAATGAATTTCATTTTTCTGGGAAAAAAAAAAGAATCCTTCTAATTTAACAGTCAACATTTAGATTTAGACCTCATAATAATGGTTTTAGACGATTATATGATCATTTTGCCCTTAAAATATTATAGAAGAATCTTAAAATTAATAAAAAAATTTAATAATAATAAGATGCTTAAAGAAAAAACTTAGTCAAATTTTCTCAATTTTATGTAATTTTGATAAGTAATATTTATAATCATATTTTTCAAAGATTACAATAGTAAAGTAGTGTTTAAAAGAACATTTTGTAAAGATTTAGGAGACTATCCAATCATTATGAAGGATAAGCAGCACATATAATTGAGTTCATTCACAAATTGCATTTATTCTATATATTATATTGTATTATATATATCATATTATGTCTTGTAAATCGTATATGCATGCCATATTATATACTAAACAGTATGCGTATGTTATGTTTACTAATATTATATCTTTTATCATATAAGTTAACTGCAATATATTCTAGGATATATATAGATATATATGTATAAAATATGTACGATCCATTATAACAAGTAATGTAATATCTGTTAACATGTCAAAATGATTTCTCATATTACGTTATAATATTTATACAAATAAAATAAATTCGTGATTCTAAGGTCGTAATTGATCGCAGAATTCAATCTGTCACTCCAATACCTTGATTATACTATCAAAAATTCATATTGTTCTCTATTCTAAAATAATCCATTCCGTTCTATATATATTATTCTATTATATTCCAGATCAGGTGGCATTACAATTTATATGAAACTGCATCCATATAGAATCAAATAAATCGAAGGAGATTTATTTGAATATGGAAATGTGTTGTGTTGTGTTGTGTTGTGTGTGTGTGTTGTTGTTGCCAGCTCGAGGTCTTGTCGCATTCTGGGTTTCTACTGCATATGATGGCAGGCAGTTTATCCTGAAAACATTGAATTTAGGACAGCATTCATGTGACTAGAAAGCCCAATAAACGTGTGGTCCTTCCTGTTTTTACAATGTTGATTACGTGATATGCCACTACTCAATCTCACAAGATCTCTTACCCGATACCCATTTTCTTCTTTATTTATACCAACTTATTAGTATTGTCACGTTTGTCTGTCCATAAACGATAAAACTAACAAAACACCCTTCAACTCAAACCAAAATAAATTGAGGGGGCGCGGTATCTAATTATCTAGTCTATCTAGTGTACTCGCCTGAGTTATCATTCTCATTTAAACTCTCTTTTTACTGACAAATTTGAAAGTTGTGGCTTATATAAGTCTTACTTTATATGGCAAAAGAATTTGTTGCAGAAAGACATGAAGTTGGATTCAATATGAAATCACCATAAAAAAAAAAAAAATGTTTTAGAGACAAAAATTCATTCTCTAAATGTAAATTAAAAATTTTATTATAAAATCATTGTCGTTGAATCTATTTAAAGCAATAGAAATTATTTTTTGTCATGGAGTTTCTATTTCTAAAAGCTAATTTTTTAGTAAATCAATAGACTTAGCATATAGACGCATAGATAAGAATGCAACAGGGTCGGCCATTAACAGGTTTTCGACCCGTCCAAGCATATAGATGCATAGATAAGAATGCAACAGGGTCGGCCATTAACAGGTTTTCAACCCGTCCAACTCGATAAAAATCCTATAAGATAATAGGGTTAGGTTTGGACATAGGTAAAAATTCCTATAGAATATTAGGATTGGATTCGGATACTACTAAAACTCGATGGGTATTTGAGCCGTATTACTCGACCCATTAGTCTTAGTAAAAAAACAAAAAGTCTTAGGAAAAAAAAATTGTAATTTAAATATATTTACTAAATGTAAACATAGTAATAGGCTAAATTTAAAAATAGGTTGGCAAAGAGAAGGTGAATTGCTATATCGTTAGACTATTATTTTATTGGCTTAAGTTTGCTAAATCTATTGAAAAAAAATAATAAGCGGGGTGGGTAGTCGGGTGAGTAATCGGGTTGATAGTTAGTGGGTAATCGGACATGTAGCGGGTTTGAAAGTAAACCCTATGGGGTGGGTTTGAATATAGAGATTTAGGGTCGAGTTTGATATGTCCAATAATATATTGGGTTCGGATTTGGGTTAGGGTCCATATGACCTGTTCGAAACCCAACCCGGTTGCATCTCTATGCTTAGATACTTCGGTATCATTTTTTTTTCTCAATGGTATTTACGTACCCAAATAATTTGATGCTTGAACGTATCTTACTAATCAAACAACGTTTAATTATTATTACACCTATCTAAGATAGGTTATTACAAGTTGATGTGATTTGGTTTTGATATGTCCTAATTGTAAGCCGGCATGATTTTCTCATTGAATCAAGTGATTTGATATTGAAGTAACATATCATGGATCATGCTGTCTGTCTTGTAGAACATGCCAATCATAGGGTTTACAGGGGCTGTCCACTATATGCATATTTCACTAAACTTAATGATGTGCCCGATGAGCCTCTAAGTTTATTTCTAGGGTTAATGAAATATGAATACACAACCCTTGCTTTTATTATTTCGTTGGGGGGGGGGGGGGGGGTGGGGGGTGGGTTGTTGTGGGGTGGTGGTGGCGGGCGGCATCGTAGACAGCCCTTTGCAAACCCATGAATAAATATTTTATCCTCACTAATAATATGTAACAATAATATAGTTTAAGCTTATAACAATCTTTTGATCCCCAAGGCAAATTGAGAAACCCTAGCTAGTTTGAAATCCTCTATGAATAAATCTCCTCTACTAACATTAGAGCCACTTTATTATTATTATTATTATTATTTAACAAGCACGGGGGAAGAGAAATAGTCAAGGAGTCCCGTGAGAGGTAAGCTCGCAGTCACTCGATTCTTGGAACTTTTTTAGAATCATTATGTAGGATATGTTGCATACAAGTAAACTTGGGTTAGTTAAATTAATGTAGAAATGCTCTTTCTAAAATCTTAACTTTGAATTAATTATAAAGGATTGAGAGGAATAATTTACCATAAAAGTGTTTGCTGGAACCCAATAGACATTAGACCAATATAAGATTATAAATGATGGCATGTGTTCTAGTATGATCACCAAGATATTACCGAGTATAGTTCTAGTTTAACATTTTTTAACCTACACTTATAAGATAGGGGTGAAAAATATATCTACTATTGTTGTAAAAGAAAATTATAAAAATATATCTTGTAGAAAAAAAAAATCAAATTACCATCTCTGTATCGCATGTTGAAGAAAATATATAAAGTTCTTATATGTGTTACATGTGAAGAAGAGATATAGGTTTAAATATATATTACATATTGATCATGTGATATATACTGAATAATTATACATGTATCGTATGTTCAACATGCGATATAGTAATAATAATTATATAATTATTTTTATCTAAATTATATTTATGTAATCTTTTTTCAAATAATAGTTAAACATGAGATAATCTCATAAGTAAAGATAGATGACATGATCTCTTATTTATGCACGAACTTGTTTGAATCATGCACTCATAGTCTTCTACTATAGTTTCCAAGGTAATATATATTCCATAATTGTAAGAATGTTATGCTATATGCATTTTGTAAAAGATCCTTAATAAATATAATTGAAATTTGTATAAGATTAACATATGAGTACTCTAAGCCACCTAACCACATGACAGTGTGAAAGAAGTGAGAATAACTTCCTTTACTTAAACAATTAAGAAATAAACCTCATCATGGTGAGGCATGATTAGATAAATTAGATTTAAATGTATTTTAAATAAATGTAAGACATATATTATAGATAATATTAATTTAAATTAATGTAGGACATATATTATAAATAATATTAATTTTGGACACAAAAATGGCTATGCTATAAAATAAGGTTGGGTGAATGCCTAACTTGATACCTGAATTTTGCAAAAGAAAAAAAAAAGAAAAGTTTAGTTTGATACTTAAAATTTGAAGTGATTAATTTAATATCCAATTAAACTTTTGTAGCTATATCTATGACCTCTTTAGCACCGTTTATTCTATTTACTGATTTAAAAAAGATAGCGTATTATTAAATTTTTACTATTTCTCTTAACAGGCTAACACTATCTAGCACAAATAGACGTTGTTTTTTTCACATTAGGAAATAGAATAAAAGTGTTAGTAATGTAATAAAAATAGCATGAAAAGTTTGATTAAGTATTAAATTTACTACCTTAAAGTTTATGTACTAAATTAAATTTTTGTACAAAGTTCAAAATATTGAATTTGAAAATTTTCCATTAAGGTTTTATACTAGAAATGGGACTAAAGAGTAGAGATAATACATCAATAAAATATAAACAGGTAGTTGTATCTCTCGTTTTATATCTTTTCTAAATTACAAATGCTCCATCTAATCCTCCATTAAAGATAGATATTGCATAAATTATAAAAATCTTCTATTTATAGATGACGAATAGATTCATAATCTTTTATTTAGAGACATCCATAATAATGAATGAATTTATAACATTCCCTCATACGTCCATAGTGTAAAAAAAATGCCTTATTAAAGCCTTTTTTGAGAAACAAGAAACTTGGGACAAAAACCCCGATGAAGGAAAAAGAATATAACATTTTTTTATTGTAATATCACTATTAGTATATACGAAAAGTTCCTTAAAATATAAAGTTAATCAATTTTAAAGTTTTGATGAATTTTAAAATTCAAGTAATAAATTGATGAATTTTAAAGTTTAGGTATTAAATTGATTAATTTAAAAGTTCATATACTATTTGTAACATTTATCTAAAATCATTTTTAAATGTTCATCTCTTCATGGTCTAAAACTAACGAAAAATCTAGTCATAACCTTTCTTTTTTTAGGTAGCCATAATGTTTAATGGCAAAGTGCTTATATTACTTTTAATGGGATAGGACAATACAAGTGCCTATGCTTGTATTTTGCATTTTAATATGTCCATTTATTTTCTTTAATTTGGCATCTCAATTTTCATTGTTTTACATTTTTTGCTTCTTGTGTACCCACATTATGACAAAGACCTTTTATTTGCAAAGTATAAACACTAGAATGCTAAAAATGAAAAAAAAAAAAAGAAGAAGAAGAAGAAGATTTTTTTATCACCAAATTATAAAATGTTAAAAGTTCACAAACGTGTAAGATCATTTTGAAGAAAATTTAATTTGAAGAATTATTTATTGGAATTCTTGTTTGGATGGAAAAACTAAGTAATTGCAATTCCAAAGTAAAGTAGGAATTCATTTGTTTCACCACGATAATCTTCTATATATGTTAAGAGCACATGGATTTTACTTTATTAAATAATAAAGAGATTATGACTAGAAAGCAAATTATATGATAAAAATTATAGTAGAACATATTAAGAAAGGGAACCTCTATAGTTCCACTACGAATCATTCAATTTGTAATATTATTATTAAATTGATTGTAAAAAAATTAATATAATATATAAAGGTTTCAATTACGATTATGATTGATTTAAACTGTTTAATATATATATATATATATGTATATATTACCGTCCATACTTCTTCTTTTTTTTTTTTCATTCATTTTTTTTTTTGTGGGGCAGCCATCCCTACTACTTACTTTGTTATTCCACCAATTATTTTTATTATTCATTGTTTATAAGCTCTAGCTACCTAAATAAATAATCATCACTGATAATTTGTGGTTGATCTAAGGTGGATAAAAGCTAAACCTCTTCATATATAGTGACCATTTACCTGATCCTTTTCCATTTATATGAGTTTTTTTTTTTTATTGCAATGGAAAGGAGAGAATCAAACTTGATACTTCTCACTTAAGAGATCAAGGGAGGTATTGGCTACTAAGCTATTGATATATAAATTTTTTGGGTTTGATTTATTGATAATGGCAATACCAGGGTTAAATTATTTATTTTTCAATCCAGTCAAGAGCATTATTTGAATCTAGACATTGGCCAATTATTAAATTGTCATTTAATTCAAATTTAAATCCCTAAAAAAGAGCTTTCATTTATCATTGTCTGCTTTGGCCCAAAAAAAAAAAAAAATTATCATTGTCTGCTATATTTTGAATTACTTAACCGTTCGCCGAAACATCATTTTTTTTCCCAGATTAATTTGTAGAGAGGCTGACCATATAAGTGTAGGTTTATATTTTCAACTTTCTAGGACTTGGTGTAAGAACTTCAATATTCTTATGCGATTTGCTAGCTATATGTGTTTTGCGAATTAATAAAAGTACTATGGCCTCTTTATTGCTCACTAATTCCCTAGAAAATTCAATTTCCCTTTATAGTTTCTTAGGTACTCAAAATCTTAATTACAAGCTTACAATTCAACCATAGCCCTAGTTTTCTTCAAAAAAAAAAAAAAAATGCCAAATGATTTTCATAGGGATTAACGATGTACCTTTTGCCACCACAAAATGAGTGAGACACTTTTAAATCTAACAAGAGAAGGTTCCCCCTTTTTTTTTTTTTCTTCATATTTTTCAAGATTTCTTTTAACTTTTCACCATTACAATAAGAAGGAAGATTCGAACTTAATACGTCTCACTTAAAAGAATAGAAAGATGCCATTAGGTTATAAAGTTATTGACATAATGCCATTAGGTTATAAAGTTACTAACATATTTTTCAAGTTCAACTCCATGCATTGTGTTTAATAGAGTTTTTATAGTCCTGTTGATGAGATCGTTCAGTCAACTATCTAACCATTAAGATAATATAGTAATTGGAAAATCAATTATTTTAGTAATTTGATCACGATTGAGTATGACATGAGTCGTTGGATAATGATGAAATCGGTCTTGTGAAAATTAACAAAGGACCATAAAATTTTCCTCAGTTTGAAATGCAAAATGGTTCAATTATTTCCCCCCATCTTTTGCTTTTATTGCCCATTATCATATTCTTAAATGTATATAAATGCTCATTGTATACATTATACTCTCTAAAATTTATACGGACAATATTAGAGAGGAATGCGTTCTTGACGAAAATCATTACATATAGTTACTATCATTAAAAAAACATAACAAAAGTTGTGGGTTGCACTATAGAAATCCTAGATCTCTACAAGAGAAGAAGAATGAGAACCACAAATCCACTCTTTACCATTCAAATCACAAAAAAAGCATCTCCAATAAAACTTATCTTCATCATTTAATCGGAGAGGTTAAGAGAGGATATGAAAAGTCGTCTTTATACATGGGGTTTCTAATCAAATCGAATTTATATGCAAATTCCATGAAAAAGCTATTCCACGTCCACCAGCACAAATGCAGCCAACACCACAAGCTTCCATTATCATTATACATACATATATATATATATATATATGAGAGAGCTCCCATATGGAAAATCTTCATGCAGAATCTCAACAGTAGCAAATTTTGATTCCTGATGCATCAACCATCGACACCTTCCCATTTTGCCTTGAGAAAGGACACACATGTGATCACATGTGTCACGAAATTTGCATAGATCGTCTAGCATGTATTTCCACCTTCAAGTTGCGTTATTTCTAGTTAGATTTAGTAAATATATATATATATCTACATAGATAAACATCATCTATAATTTTTTTTAACATAGTCATGGCTTATACTTTCATATGTTATGCGATTAATAATTACTCATTCACTTTACTTAGTAATAACAATCTTATTAAAGTGAACAGTCTTATTAAAGTGAACAGTAATATTAGAATTGTTTATTTCTTAAAATACTTTCATTTACTATAATTTTATAACATTCTTAGTAATAACAATCTTATTAAAGTGAACAGTAATAACAATCTTATTAAAGTGAACAGTAGTAAGTGTTTTATTGAAATTCAATGTGATAAACATATGATTTTAGGGAAAAGAAAAAAATGGGCTAAAAATTACTAAAGACTTTAAGCAAAACCTTCCATCAAATCCCACTCTTGATTTTTAAACCCTGGACAAAGAAGGCTGGGAACAAATGAGAGAGAGATTTGAGGTTCATTATTGTTTTGTTTTGTTTTGTTTTTTTTTTGGTTTATTATTTTTTTTTGGTGTTATCCGAAGGTTTAAATTTATAGGAGCACGTGCATCTCATATGAGGTTTTCTAGAGCACTTAATCATTATACGATGAAGCAAAATATAAGTCATTAATTTATTGAAAAAATATAGACCGCTTTTTTCTTTTTAGTTTTTTCCTAAACTTTAATAATTATGAACTTTTAATACAACCACTTTACTCTAAATTTGGTTGATAAATTATAAAAATAAAAAACTGAATTAATAGATAAACATTATGATTATATAGTTTGTCGGCTGCAAACAGAATGTACAATTATATATAATATAGGTTTGTTTGAATTGATGGATTTTTATTTATATCATATTTATATCAAATATGATCAATAACTTATCTCTATCATATCTTTGTCATATCTATTTAGTTAATTTATGAATAAAACTATCAATTTTTTATTCATATTTATTTTTTAATAAACATTTTCTGTTAAAATAATAAAAATATAATACTAAAATGATATAATATGATGAAACAAACATACCATCTCACTGTTTAATTCCTTTCATGTTGGATTTCACATTTACATGAAATTTAAAAAACAAAAATCAGGAATTTCCCTTGTTTTCACCTTTCAAAGTAAAAGATTAAAATTAATTGTAATGAATTTTCATTTCATTTTTTTTTTTTTTTGGCTGTATTTTTATATCCTTTTAGGATCCAAAAACCCAAAAGTGGGTTACAGCAGTCAATTAAAGATGTCACATCCAGAGATCTTTATCTTGGGCAATTTCTTTTCATCTGATTGACAACCTTGGAAGAAAGTGATTTCCTCCTAGAACAACACAAAACTGGCGCACACACACACATACACCCATACACACAAATTGTTTTGTAGTAATCAGTGCCCTTCCCCTCTTTCGTTTTCTTTGGTACTTGTAATTGTCAGTCAATATCGTCCTAAGTAGATCTTGTTGCCAAGGCGTGGAATGCATGACCTTCACTAACTATGACCTGACAGTGAAAATGTTATGATTGTTTTTCGTATCGCCCACAAATAATTGATATGAGCACCATTAATGTCAGCTAGGACGACGACGACGACGACGACGACGATTCCTGGCTATGTAGGACGGCATCTTGTGATGATGACTAAATACTCACGTTTGACACAATTACGTCTAGCAGTTGAGAAGTTCGATTTGAAAACAGTAACCAGGGTTTTGTAAACACCTGTCCTTTTTCACAAATTTGATTAGACACATTATGAAAACTAAAATAAGTAAGTATGAAAATAATAATTCATAATGAATTATTAGTAGATAAAATAATAAATAATAATTCATATTTTTTATGTTTAAATTTTTATTTAATAATTTATTTTAAATTTTTATTCTAAATACTCATGTTTTGAAAATATTATATGTATAATTATTATCTCTCAGTAATAAAGAAAGAGACATAATTGACAACTTTATTATATTTCTACTGAGTTAAAATTTAATTTTTTTTTTTATTTTATATGATGAAATAAACAGTTTTGAAAATATTAACATAGACCTTTTACAATAGTATATACGTGCTAATAATATACCATTTCGAAAATATTTATGTCAACATAAAAAAGTGGATATTAATTGTTCCGGAAGTAATATTGAGATGAAAAAAACAAATGAAGTATGAAATTTTGGAACAGTAAATTAGTTAAAAAGAAAAGTATGATTGAATAATTATATGCAACTATTAGCCATGTGTTTTTCAATTCTTTTTCCCTTTTCTTAACCTTTTCATTTTGAAAACCCACTTTCCTTCCTCAATAAACTATTTATTTTCATTACCCTTCTTTTTTACACGGTTAGAAAAAGTAGAAAAAAGTAAAAAAGAGGTAGCCAATAACAGATTCATTTTTTTCTTCAAATGGTAGTGTTCCGATCAAGCTTGATTAATCATCTAGTAGCTTTAATAATAAATATTAATATTAGGTTATTTAATCTACTTATGTGTTAAAATTATAATCAATAGGAATGTGATGAAATGTGAACTTTAGGACAATATTTCCATCTTAATCTGTTAGTAAATAAAAAGATGACCCCAGTCACTAGTGTCGTTGATTTTTTTTATTTTGTTTTGTTTTGTTTTTTTTTTTTTTTTGGGTTGCATGGAGATATTAATCTACAAATTGAATGAAAAAGACTAATAATTGAACCCCAGTCATTTTCCTATATGTGAATCCTTTAGGGTTATGGGTTTCGTAGGACACCCTACCCTATGAAAGAGACCTAAACCTTACTAAAGTAAGTGGGGGTACACAATATTGAGCTGTCGCTTTTTTTTTTTTTTTTTTTTTCTCTTTATATTTGGCCAACTGAAAATTAGATTGGCATCTAAATATACATATAATGGGACAACTCGTTCGGTTTCTCTAACCTTATGCACTTATATTCGAACCCTAAGAAAAATACCTCTCTCTTTTCATCTGGTCCTTTTTCCTTCAAGAAAATACATACGTGAGCAACACACAACCGGGACACACATCGCAAATAAAAAAGCTTAAAATTGTTATATTTATATATACTAATTTTCATATAGTAAATGTTGCTATAGAGAGAGAGAGAGAGAGAGAGAGAGAATAAACGAAAATAAAAAAAATTTACTTGCTAAATAATAAGGCGTTTTAACTTTCTATGATTAATCAATGCACATGCACATGTTAATATATATATATATATTATATACGTACATTATATATATAATATACAACGATATTATTGAATTGTTGGATTTTCATCTTTATCATATCATATTTATTTAGTTAGTATTTATTTTTAGATAAATATTTATTTAAAAATAATAACAATATGATGAAACAAACAAAACTATTTGGTTCGGCGGGGCGAGGGGAGGGGAGGATGGGTGTTTGAACTAGGGATGTAAACGGAGAGGGTCTAGGACAGGTTATTCAGTCCCAGAACCTGCCCCGACTATAAAAGTGTGTCCCAGAACCCAACCCGACCCGACTTTGAAGAAACATGACCCATGCAAGTTGATTTTTTTTTTAATTTTATATTTTTAGAGAGAAAGTCAAGACAAAATTAAACAATGGTACTCGACTCGGGAAAGCTCCAGTTGACAAAACCTCCAGAAGGGGCAATTTATAATCATAAAAACAAAATCTGGATTCCTTTTGTCAAGTAAAATTAGTAAATGCATAAAAAGACATTCTTTAAAAAAAATTCACACACATATATACATACATACATACATACATATATATATATAAACGTAAAAATAAAGGCACGCCGTCTAAAATCGTGTATATTAGTAAGGTATTCAAGAAAAATGTCCTTCCAATATATATATTATGACTATTAAAAGCATGGAGAACAAGATAAAGGCACGATGCTTCGCACACCATAAGCATATACGCTATCACATATTATATGGCATGATACATTATGACAACTTCTACGGTTTAGTTAGAGCCACTAATATTATATTTTAATTATTTAAAAAATAATATAAAAAATTTAATAACTTTAATATATATATGAAAAGCATCATTCAATTAACGAACAAGCAGATTTCTTAAACTAAAATTTTAATTTTTTTTTTAATTATATCGGATCGGGTTTTCTCAACGGGTTATAAGTACAACCCAAAACCCGATCCTAAACCCTATAGGATCAGACCCTATAGGATTTTTAACGGGACGGGCAAATATCTTATAACGACCCACTCCAATTGCATCCCTAGTTGAATCGTCTGAGTCTGAAAATTTTTCTGAACTAACATTTTTCGATACCAGATTAGATGTGAAATTGTGATAAATGGCCAATAGTGTTTCATTAGGCACTTGCTAAGTTTAATATTAGTAAATAAAAATATAATATTTAATACACCATTCGCATATATTTCACGAGCAAGATTAGTGTGTTACATTGAATTTTTTTTTATTATTTAGATTATTAAATATGATTTTATTTCCAGTCAACAATGATAAACACGTTGTTTTTGTTTACAAGACCATAGCGTTAGCGTTATTAACACGGTTACTTGCCACGTCTTGGATTGTCTATATTACTCATTGCAACTCTCTTATCTGCTAATATAATTATATAAGGCCATATTAGGTACTAAACGCTATGCTTAATATACACATGATAAAAAAATATCAATAATTGTCTATCATATTACTGTATTCTCAAATCATGGAGAGTAATTATTTAAAAAATTATCTACTATCTTTTCTCCATATTAAAGTGATAACTATGTATACATACACGTCGTATGTACCGCCTATTGAATTATTTTTTCGCACTAGTAACACTTACTTAATGAGCCCAACAAAAATATAACTTTTCAAGCTCTGATTGCACTTCTTAATTTACAAAAAAAAAAAAAAAAAAAAAATTGAAAAACAACAAGCTTATTCTTTTAAAAGAAAGTTAGCTTGTATCAGGAACCCTTGAACTGACTTAAATTGATTTACGAAGAAATTGTCGTCTTTCATTTTTTTTTTTCCAATAAATGGAGTCAGATCTGTTCCGCAAAAAGGAAGAAAAAAAAAGCAAAATAAATATCAAATTGGAATCAATTGCTAATACTGGAAGCTACGTTTGTCAATTAATTATTATACTCAAGACATTCATGTCCATTTTCTGAAATTTATGTCGGCAATAATTTCACCAGTTGAAATTGTTTAAGCTTCTGGGCAAGAATATTATTGGTAAGATTGACACAGTGAGAGCACCACTTCAAATGTGCTATGTGCATTCTTAGGGTTCTTCTATTGTCTTTATTTTTAGTTTTTTATTGCTTAAATCAAATGCCTGCAATAATGTAGTTTTTTTTTTTAAATTCTTGGTTTGATGTAATTTTACTGAGAATGTATTATATACAGAGACGAACGTAGAATCATATAATTGGGGAGGAAAATTTACTTTATTACAAATAAAAATATAATGCATTTTTTTATTTAAATATATTATAATAATCAAATTTTTCTTGAGAGAGAGGGCCAGGGCCCCCTTTCGGTCCCGTTTGAATCCGCCCTGATTATATGTATAATTAAGACCTAAAGCAACATATAATTTAACATTATATAAGAAAGTAGACCTGATTTAGCTATGTACCCAACTTATTCTTATGTTTCTTAATAATAATTATTATTATTATTATTTTCTATTACAACTAAAAGAGAAAATCCTAACCTAATATATCACACACTCGAGCGACCAGATTGGACACCCTCGGTTATAAGGCGATTGAAATTCTCTTAATTAAATTATCTCCATAGATAAGAGTCAAGTGAAATTTATTATCACTATCGCTTTTTCTAATTTGAGACAGGTATACAAATGAGTCAGCGAATGAAAAATAAAATACTTTGGAGAATTGTTAAATTCATTTAGACTTATGCCACAGACACTGAAACATACTCTCGAGAATTAATATATTAATCACCATCATAACATAATCATTAACAACATTGTCCCTGAAGAAGAAACAGCTAATTAATCACGAAAAAGGGGGAATCTGAGGAATATTTATATACATTCAACCATTTAAAAAATGGATGGGAAATATTCTTGATTTGATTAACAAAAATTATTAATTGTAAATTTAGAAATAATTAAAATATAATTAAGTTGACTTACCATTTACTTTGGTGTGGGAGATTTTTCACAGAATGAGTTTTAAAAGTAGAATTGTTGATGCATAGGATCGGGGTGGTAGGTCGATAGGGAGGAACCCTCTTGTGCGTGTGGCTCGGATTCATCGGCTGCTTGGAACTCCAGGTTCACCCCAAAAAGCCTAAGCCTCCTTGAGTTCCCTACCACTGGCATGGTCTGGCTTTGAACCACATGACCTGCAATGAATTGGTAAATTTCAATCCGTAGAACCACCATTGCATTCATTGGAAAGTTCTTTTACTAGGAAAGAATTTCATTTTAAGATTAATGTCATGTTTTTTCAATCAGAAGAAAACATATTTTGGATTGATGCTATGCATCTTATGTGTAATTTGCTAGATGCTCTACTGCCAAGTTATATCATATCCCTTCCTCTGCTCCCATGAAAGGAAGGGTAAACATAAAAAGAGAAAAGTGGAAAGAAAAAGGGCCTAATTCTATGATAAAAAGGATCAAGAATTTTAGATTATATTAGTACATGGGATGTGCATTTTTTTTTCCCTCCCAATCTGGCGATCTCATAGCATTCCGAATAATCATGATTGAACATCCAACACGTTAGATAATAAAGACTAGTGTGCTATAATGTTTGATTTGCTTGGATGTTAAAAAAAAAAGAAAAATCGTGACAAAGTTTTGGACAGTGGATCAAAGAAAAACCTGTCAAATTAAATAAACTCCGTACATAGGTACTATTAATTTTTGTATAGTATAAGGTCTTACCATAATAGATGAATTCATCATTAATCTAATACATCCTCTTTTTATTTCCATAAGAAACAAAGATTATATTGAAAGCTTTAAAATGGAAAAAATAAATATTTTCTTTATTACCTATAAAACTGAATGAAAAAAAGTAAACAAAAAACAAAGCAAATTTCATTAAAAAAATTAATTTCTCAAAAACAAGAAAATATAATTTAGGCACAGATGATAAATTTAATTAATTCACCAAAAAAATTTATATATACCTGAATGAATAGGGTGGACTTGGTGAAGGTGCGCAGGATAACCTTGATGCGTATTATAGAATTCACTGGTCCATCCTCCACCACCAACAGCACTTGCACCCATACGACTCATATCAACAGCGCTATCCTGTGCAGCCGCCACCGCTGCGCCGCCACCACGTCTCCGCCACCCAATAAACAACTTATCACCGTCGCTCTGGTGGCGCTGCTGGCCATCATGCCTCAGCCGTTCAAACAAAACCACATCTCCAGCATCAAGCCCTTTATCCTTAACATACTTACTCCAACCTTTAGTCAACACGTAGCTTTGACTACTACTCCAGTACGAGTAACGAAACCTCCAGCACCTCCCCGACTCGTCCTCGAAACTCAGTAGCATGCCCTTGTCGCCTCCTCCTCCAACACTACTACTGCCATTGGAGGAGTCGTGCAAAGGGAAGTATTTCTCCGCATGTTGTTTGGGGATTACTAGACGGTTGAGTTTTCCCACGTCGCTTGGTGTTAAGGGTTTTTCGAACATGGGTTCTCTTAGATATCGTTGTCCAGTATCGTCGTTATCGTTGTCGTCGTCGTCGTCGTGTTGTTGGAGGTTATTGGAAGTAGTGGTGGTGGTTTCCATGAAGAAGGGTTGCAGTTGGTCTTGATGATGGTATTCTTGAGAAGTAGTCCACAGGGAATTGAAGTTTGGAGAGAAATGGTTTATGGACATTGTAAAATAACTAGAGAGAGAGAGAGAGAGATTGTGCTGTGTTTGGTAATTTGGAGCGGAGAGGACAGGAGTGAAAGAGTTGGGAAGCGAAGAGGGATTATTTTATATTTATTTTATGGAAGAGGAAGGGGTCTTGAATTTTGACGTCGAAACGTGGGGAAATATTTCATTTGAAGCCGTAAAGATGTGATATGACAGGAAGACGGACGATTATGAAGAGAGGAAATATGTATACCGCTATGCGGCAAGAATAAGTAATTCCAAGATCCGGATATAAGAAAAAACTACATGAAAAGTGACAAGTGTTATATATGCTAAATTATTGGTGACAAGTGTAGATATATATATATATATATATATATTGTTGTTATGAGTCCCAAAGCCACATGGAAATAGACCACTATTTAAATTATCTCGACTTTCATTTATTTATTTTTCAAAGGCATTGTTGATATAATAAAAGTTCAAATTATAAAAAAGAAGAAGGCATAGTAATGGTGTCATGGCATCTTTTAAGAATTTAGATAATTACGAAATTGATTATAAATTGAAAATAATTAGAAGAAAAATGAAATTAGAGGGTATTCAAATCTAAAATAAATGATCGGGTTTTTATAAGTTCAGACAAGAGGAAAAAAAAAAAGAATTGGGAATGACAAGGAAAAAAAATGTTGGAATTATAATCACATTCTTGAAAAGCATTGCAACAATGGAGATTCTATGGATAAAGAAGTTGAGCACTATAACCTTTTGTGAATGAAACAAAATATTTGAGATAATTAAAATGTTTAATTCATTAATTTATAATGCTTATATTAATAGTACTGATAAAAATTCACAAATCATAAGTTAGAATATAAATAATAATACACTATGTAGACATAAAATTGAATACAGAGCATAAAAAATGGCTAAAATTAAAGATTAAAAAAGATCTCAAAACATAATAAGTAATGTGCTAATACAGTATACAAAACAACATTACAAAGTTGGAATTTAAGTATATGTAGTTTTTGAGTTCAAATGGTAATCGAGTAATAAATGAATGTCGATATTTGAAATTAAAACAAACATCATAAATAATTTTTTTCCACTATATATATATATATATATATATGTTTTGGCAAGTAATTTTAAGTTTGTCTCTATAATTTTATAGAAAATAATTACAAAATCCAAATAATACTTACAAGGATATAAAAAGCACTAAAATTTCAAAATAAAGAAGAGAAATGTTCAAAAAAATGATTTGCCTCGTACGCCTCTTTCCCCCACTCAACCCATATCCATTCAATGCCAAACACCATTCTAGAAGTAGAGGTGCAAATGAGTTGGGTTTTTAAAGGCTTGGATTTAGTTCATCTAACAAATTTATGAGCTTGAATTGAATCAAACTTTTAATAAGCTTGAAAGTACAACCTCAACCTTGACCTCGACCTCAAACTCGATTCATTGGGTTCATTTACGTAAATAATTATATATAATATTATATTAATATATTAAATGAATCCTTAATGAGAGTTTGCAAGCTGACTTGAGAGTTTGAAGAAAAGCTTAGGCTGGGCTTGTTTGTCTTAATGAGCCAAGCCGGAATTAAAACGAGCTGAAATTGAGTAGTTTAGCTAATTTGCAGCCTTACAAAGTAGCAATTATTTATCTCTGTATCCTTACCACTACCCTTTCATTATCGTCATCGTCATGCCTTAAGACTATCTCTCTCTCTCTCTCTCTCACACACACACACAATTAATCAGTATCACTTCTTCCTTCTCTTTACTCAATGTATAAACTCTATTACTTCCATACTTTTTCACACTTACTTCTCTAGAATTATTAACCTAAACCACAAATAATGCAAGCAATAAACAACATCTTAAGGCCTTTAATGATTTGGTATCATTCATATACTCAAAACATCATCACCTCATAAAAACCTACTCCTAGAGTGGACCAATTTGACCAATGGTCTTATAGTCTAGTGGTATCACCCTTGATCTTTCAAATGAGATGTACCAAGTTTGAATCCCCCTTCCTTATCGTAACGACAAAAAAAAAAAAAAAAAGTGGACCCATTTAACTAACTCCACAAAGTGTCTAAACCCATCTAACTCGTAGAGTCATTGTAACTCCCTTCTTCAACCATCTCAATTTAAACCACCACCATCTCTTGATATCTGTTGCCATCACTATTTAATTTCAACATGATGGTAAGTAAAATCAATTCAAAGTTTTGAGAAAGCCTTTTTCTATAATGAAAATCCATCAACATACACGCTAGCAATTTCATCAATGAAAGGAAAAAAAAAAAAACAGTCTTACATCATGTCTTATAAATCACATGATGTTTTCACATGATTTTTGATCAATTTTAATGAATAAAAATAGATTTAGAATTAATTAGCAACAACTTGTGTTTATCCTAATCTTTAAGTGATTTTGATTTATTTAAGCAAACCAATAATCTACTTTGACGATTAATAATGCGATTAAGCTAAATGGGAAACCTCTTTGATGCTATTTTGTATATTTTTTTGTTTTTGTATGTTGATTTCATAATGTGGTGATCATGGTGAAGTTTGATATAAAATGAGTGAAAATGAGGTTTATGCATGGTAGAGAATGAAACTGTGTGTGAAATTCTTTGAAGTGAATAAATAAACATATTTTATGATTTTAGAATGGATCAACTATGCTTTCTTTTGAAGTTTTTGCTTACTATTTATATTTGATGATTGTCATCAGGTTACCTATTTGAAGGCATCCAAATGACTACCTTTGTGAAAGGTCTATTGCAGTAATAGTTGTTTTGATTCTTTAAGGCATCCTAGTGACTATTCAATGTTATACTAATTTACTCTGTGGAGAGATATCCATATACCTAGCTTAAGGCATTAGTACAACTCTTTAATGCTTGCCCCCTTCCCTCATTTGTTTGCCATTCAAGTGGCACATCATGACCATTTGAGTGGAGCGTCTTGATACATAATATAATCTCATGTTATGAGCCAAAATAGTATATTATAAGTGATGATTAATTATCAATGATATAGACTGTAAGATAAATTTACAAGTTTCATAATTCAATATTTCATGAATTATATTGAAGAATCTTTGAATTTCATGATTTTCATAACAACAAAATGGATAAGATACATACCTTTATCTATAGCCATAGCAATATCTTGAATTTGAAGAACAAGAATAAGAATACTTTAATTTCTTCAAGATTACCTTATCCCTCCAATCCAACCTTATTTCACCAAAGGAATGATTTCTCTTCCTTTCCCTTAATTTGATGTGATGGATTTTAAAACATAAAGACAAGAGTAAGTGCTATCTCTTAATGCCAACTCTTGTACATATATATAAGAGTAGGAAGATGACCATACCTCTGCATGAAACATTTTCTCCCATCAAGACATATATTATGAAGAGTTACAACTCTTCATATATATCATTTCAAATTTGGGCCACAATTTCTTACATTCTCCCACTTGGCCCATATATGCTTCTTTAATAACTTAGAATAAACATAATGTGCACGATAATATTATTCTAAGTTTTCATTATGTTGACTATACCATATATCACATTATTAAATTAAAAATTAATTAGAGTCATGGCGGTTGTACGTCATCAGCTCGACATAGTTCCTTCCATGTACTACATAATTAATCTCTAATTTGACCTTAACTTAATGAAGAGATAAATAAAGGTCTAACTTTAATGTCTTTATGAAGACAATTCCTGCTAACATAATTCTATTACAATCATGTATACAATATAGAAAAATAGGAAATATCAGAAACACTATAATTGAGCTCAAGAGTGTCATACAAACAAATACAATAATCTTTAATCAGGACGTTCTATAATGCCCCTTCTTTCAACATGCTCTCTAAAAATATTAGGCGCTAATCCTTTTTGTTAATGGATCTGCAATCATTAGTTTTGTACCAATATGTTTGATTGACACCTTCTGTTTCTGAACTTCTTCTTTAACGGCCAAGTATTTTATCTCCATGTGTTTTGCACTCTTTGAATACTTGTGGTTCTTTGAGAAGAAGACTGTTGTGGAGTTGTCACAGTAAATTTTCAGCGGCTTACTAATAGTGTCGACAACTTGAAGCCCTGAAATAAATTCCGCAGCCATAAGCCATAAATTGTGGCCTTAAAGCAAGCCACAAATTCTGCTTCCATAGTCGATGCAGCAATGACAGACTGCTTCGCACTTTTCCATGAGATTGCCTTTTCAGCTAATAGAAACAGGCAACCAAATGTGGATTTTCTTATATCAACACATCCAGCATAATCCGAATCTAAATAACCAACCACCTCTAACTGATCGGACCTTCTATAAGTGAGCATGTGGTCCTTCGTTCCTTACAAGTATCTTAAAACTTTCTTGGCAACCTTCCAATGATCCAATCCTAGATTACTTTGATATCTGCCCAACATCCCAAAACTAAAACTGATGTTGGTTTTGGTACAAGTTTGAAGATACATCAAACTCCCAACAACAAATGCATAAGGAATTGTTGCCATTTGTTCTCGTTCCAAAACATTCTTTGGAAATTGCATAATACCAAATTTATCTCCTTTCTGAATTGGAACTATACCTGCTGAACATCTATCCATCTTAAATCTTTCTAGAACTTTATTGATATAAGCCTTTTGGGATAAGCTTAACAATCCTTGTGATTTATCACGGAATATTTCAATTCCTATCACATATATTGCCTCTCCCATATCTTTCATTTCAAAGCTCTTAGAAAGAAAATTCTTGGTTTCATGTAATAAACCAAGGTTATTAGCAGCAATCAAGATATCATCAACATACAGAACTAAGAAAACAAATTTGCTCCCACTTATCTTCATGCATATACATCGATCAACGATGTTTTCTTTTAAACCAAAATTCTTGCCGTTTGAGTCTCGCTTTATCTTAAAGACCTATTTACAACCAACTCTTTTACAACCTTTTGGCAATTCAACGAGTTCCCAGACTTGGTTTTGATCCATAGATTTCAACTCATCTTTCATGGCATTTACCCACTTAATAGAATCATTACATTTAATGGCTTGTGAGAATGAAACTGGATCATTGTTAATTCCTATGTCAAGTTCTGACTCTTGTAGATAAACCACATAATCATTAGGAATAGTAGATCTTCTCTCTCTTTGAGATCTTCTCAATGTTATTTCATGTGGTTCCTCCACTATAGGGTTATCGCTTATAACTTTATGATGTGTTTGATCTGTTACTTATTGTTCCTCACTTTGGTGAAGTTCTACAATGTTAGGATCAATTGGCTTGAAAGGTAAAAGCATAGGAACTTCTACCCTAACTTCTTTAATGCACACATCATGTCGTTCTTTAATCCCACTAATTTCACCATTTTCTATAAACTTGGCATTTCCAGTTTTAATAATTCTTGTACTATGATTAGGATAGTAAAACCTAAATCCTTTGGATTTTTCAAGATATCCTATAAAGAATCCACTAACTGTTCTAAAGTCCAATTTCTTTTCTTGTGGATTGTAAAACCTTACTTCTGCAGGACAACCCCATACATGTAGGTGTCTTAAACTAGGTTTCCTTCCAGTCCACAGTTCAAAAGGGGTCTTTGGAACTGCTTTACTAGGAACCCTGTTTAATAAATATAGTGCAGTTTTTAATGCATAAACCCACATGGATATAGGTAATGATGAATGACTTAACATACTCCTAACCATGTCTAATCATGTACGATTCCGCCTCTCTGCAACACCATTCTGTTCTGGTGTGCCTGGCATAGTGTATTGAGCACATATGCCATTCTTTTCAAGAAATTTGGCAAATGGACCTGGGCATTGCCTTAATTTATCATACTTCCCATAGTATTCACCACCCCTATCGGATCTTACAATTTTCACTTTTCCATCTAATTGTCTCTCAACCTCATTAATGTACACCTCAAGGGCATTCACAGATTGAGATTTTTCATGCAAAAGATAAACATAAGTATAGTGTGAAAAATCATCAATAAAGGTGATAAAATACTTTTCTCCTCCAAAAGATGGAGCATCAAAAGGTCCGCATATATATGTATGTATAATTTCAAGAAGTTGTATGCTTCTTGTAGCTCCTTTCTTAGTATATCGAGTTTGTTTTCCTTTAATACAATCAACACACATTCTAAGGTCAGTAAAATCCAAAGTAGGAAGAATTTCATTCTTTACTAATCCTTGCAATCTTTCTTTGGATATGTGACCTAAACGTTTATGCCACAAGTAAGCAGAGTTATCATTAATCAAACTACGTTTAGTTCCAATATTATGATGCAAGGTCATTAAGGTCTCAAAATAATCATCAAGTTTAAACTTGTAAAGACCATCACATAAAATTCTGAACCATACAGTTTATTGTCCTTATATAAACTGAAAGATTCAAATCCAAACTTAAAAGAAAAACCTAATACATCAAGTTTTGATAAAGAAACCAAATTGCGAGAAAATGTAGGAACATAAAGGGTTTGGAACAAATCCAAGTGATGCCCAGTCTCCAAAATCAAGCGATAAGTCCCGATTCCTTCAACTGAAGCTTTGTTTCCATTTCCCATGAATACAAAATTCTCATTTGGCTTTATAGTTTGGATCGTAAGGAATCCTTGCATAGTATTGGAAATATGAGTTGTCGAGCCAGAATCAATCCACCATGTATTATAAGGAACTTGTGTAAGGTTTGATTCAAAACAAACAAAAGCACAAGGCTTACCTTTCTTTTCGAACCAAGCCTTACGTTTCAAGCAGTCTTTCTTCAAGTGTCCAATCTTTCTACAGAAATGGCACTTGATTTCCTTTTTGTGGATTTGTGCATCTTTAGAAGATTCATTTAGGTTGTGTAAACCTTTCTTCTTAAATTTTCTAGCTCTTTTCTTTGAACTCGATGCAACTTCTTGATGACTTGTAAAATGAAAGAATGAGTCTTTTGGTTCTTTAATCTTGTTTCCTCCTGAATTAGCATACTGGTCAATTCATTGATATTCCACTTATCCTTTATAGTGTTATAATTCATTTGAAAAGGCCCATATTTTCAGGAGGCAAGGAGTTCAATATGAACTGTACCAAAAAGAACTCATCCACAGTCATTCCTAAAGTCCTTAATTTTGCTGCTATTTTGTCATTTCAAGGACATGCTCATGCATAGTACGAGACCCATCAAACTTCATGTTGGTCAAAGTACCCATCAATGTACTAGCAAGAGATTTGTCAGCAGTTTGAGAACGCTCTTCCACAAATTTAATAAATTCCTTAGCATTATAGTCTGGGGAAGAGTAGCTTTAATGTTGTTTGCTACTGTCATTCTCATAAACATTAAGCTTAATCTGTTCGACCTCTCCCAAATTTATGGAGACGTTTTTCCTCATCATTTTTCATCAATAATAGCAGGGTTTCTCAATTTGAAGAGACAAGTCAAGATCCAAAACACCTAAGTGAAATTGGACCTGCTCATGCCAATCTGAGAAATTCAATCCATTGAATATCGGAACAGATGAAGCATGAGAATGCAGAGAAACAGGAATAGACTTCAATAATAAAAGATACGGTAGCATTAATGCTTTGAACAATCATAAAATTCAGATTCAATCAACTCATGGAATAACATAATTATATATATCAAAGTCACCTTTGGGTGATACTAAAATATATATAAACATTAATCATAACAAATAAGTATGCATACAATTTGATATATTTGTTATCTTTGGATATACAAATAAATCAAATAAAATATACTTATCATAAACACTTGCGTTATGTATTATAAGAACAAAAACCATCTTTGGATGATTTATAATATCTTATAATACAAACTTTTCATTTACCCAAATATATTCTATTATGTCATTTGCAAATAAAATTTATGGGTAAAATTTAGATTTTAGGTAATGAAATTTATGCATTTAATGATTTGGTCACTTTGGTGACTAACAAATCATTCATTAAATAAATTTCATATACACATAATTTAAATGACAATAAAATCATTAATTATGATTTATAGTATAAAGCAATTCATCATTGGTCATATGAATATTAATAGACAAAGACAACCTGAGATTTTTTTTTTTTTTGACGACACTATTAATTGAAAGAAAAATCAATAACGATTTGTCCTTGATGGTTAACGAATTGATGTTTATGCTGTTGGCAAATTTGAAGAGGAAACAGTATTTCTCCAGCATATTCCCTTTCGCGATGCAGTTATTTAGTAACGAAACAATGGAAATTTCAATCCAAACATCCGAAATGGCTTTTCAGGGAATTAATTGCACCTTTCATAATGCCCATACAATGTAGCTTCATTTGTATGTGATTTTAAATTTTTTTTTACATATATATATATATATATGTATATATCCATTCATTGTTAATGTTAAGATCAAGTCAAATGATATGCACAATAAGACGAATTTGTGCGAAATTGACGATGGAAAAGAAAACTTTCAAGGCAGTGGGTTTGGGAATTCAACGAGATCCATTTCCTTTTGATTTCTTTATTTTCAAATTGGCATTATTTAACAAAATATTGCTTTGTTTATGGACATATATCTTTACACCCAAATCTACCATAACAGATGCCTTTTACATGACATAATAAAGAGTGAAAATTCAAACCATATAATAATGCTTAATTCCGGAAATGTTCGAAAATGTAACCGCACTGCAAGAAGATATTCAAATTAAGCTGCCTCGCATAATGCCAACCGTCATAATTTAGCAAATTATTAGACAAAAGTTAACATAACAATTCGATCATTAAGCCACATTCGCATTCTGGTGCATGTTTCAAGATTTGATTTACATATTATAAATTAATAATTGGAAAATCATGTGTCCTTAAACCATGCTCTGATACCACATGTAAGATAAATTTACAAGTTTCATAATTCAATATTTCATGAATTATATTGAAGAATCTTTGAACTTCATGATTTTCACAACAACAAAATGGATAAGATACATACCTTTATCTATTGCCATAGCAATATCTTGAATTTGAAGAACAAGAATAAGAATACTTTAATTTCTTCAAGATCACCTTATCTCCAATCCAACCTTATTTCACCAAAGGAATGATTTCTCTTCATTTCCCTTAATTTGATGTGATGGATTTTAAAACATAAAGACAAGAGTAAGTACTATATCTTAATGCCAACTCTTGTATATATATATAAGGGTAGGAAGAGGACCATACCTCTTCATGAAACATTGTCTCCCATCAAGACACCTATTATGAAGAGTTACAACTCTTCATATATATCATTTCATATTTGGGCCACAATTTCTTACATAGACTCCTTCCATTTATTAAAATGAGTTTTAATGTGAATTATGCTTGGATATGTTGTGTGGACATCCTAATAATTACTTGAGTATTATTTTATTATATGTACATTACACTTGACGCGTTTATAGAATTTGATTTGTTATAATGTAATGTAATTAACAATTTCTTAAGCTTATTTATTTATTTATTTATATTATTTTAATGAGATACACATTGCACACAATTGCTTTGTTGATCACTATCACGGTAGTGTTGAATGGTTGTGTGAGTCTTGCCTCACCATCTAGAGAATAAGTGATGTAATGAATATTAAACATGGATCATATAGTTGAGGTTTTTGTTTATGTGTGGATGTGGGGGTCTAATGAAGCACCTTGGAGGTTACTTAAGGAAATGGTAGAAGGTGTCTTGTGGCATTTAGCTAGGGATGTCACTTATGGTACCATTTGGGCATTGCTGATAGGTAGAAAATCACCAATCTAAGGTTATGGAGAGGTTAAATCTTAGATTTCATGCTAGATATTGAAAAGAATTATGAAATGACTACACTTATATGTTTTTATTTTTATGTATAGCATATGCTTCACTATTTCACTCTTGTTTGCTCAAAATTCATTCTTAAAATGGATATAATTGCTCTTTACACTTTACATTCTCAGGTCTAAGGTACTATATCACTGAGAAGGTTATTGTTGGAGGGTTTACCTAAACTTTCTCTCTTGGGACTAGGCTTAATTTAAGCCATAAGGAAAAGTAAAGAATTTACATTTTATTATCTTGTACTAAGTTGTAATGATATATTTTGTTCATGTATATGGATGAATGTAATCAACTAAGAATTGTGCCTAATGTCCTTTAAAAAGAAATAATGTTTACACTAATTTCCTTTAATCTCAGTAACAAATGACTTACAGATGTACGTGCGTGTGTGTATATATATAAACACATAATTTACTTGTTTGTTATATATAACAAACATAGTATATAGATTATGAACATATACCTTCTAGACATTTGTTATATGTGTTACATGATTTATATAACACATAGGTTAATTTAGTTACATGAATATCAATATAATATATGCTATGAATAATTCATATTACATATGTTTTATACGTTATACATGCTTATTATATATAATCTATGCAATATATACGTCTTTTACATTATCTATTAATATAAATTTTGTAAGATGTTATATATAATCTATATATTATATTACAAAGACGCACGAACATAATGGTGGGTGTTGAATCCAACAAATTTTTATCCTACTCTCAAAGTTTGCAATTTGTGGTGAGCAGGGTCGAACCTTAGGGATTAGTGGTATCTACCCCTATGAGATTAGTGAATAAGAAGATATGGGGGGGTTTTGAATTTCAACAAAAAAAAAAAAATCAATTAAACAAGAAAACAATTTAATAAGGTTTTTCAATACCAAAGGGATTTCCAGCTAAAGATATATTGCAACTCAGTTCTTAGAATTGATCATTGATTCAAAAATCTATATTCTTTATCTAGACAAACTGATTATGATTGCTAACAAGCTCTAACAATCTATCTCTTCTTACTGATTCGATAATCAAAATAAGTTCTTTAATTATTTCTCTTTCTGACTAAACAACCCTAAACAGGTTCTTAAGGTTTAATTTGTTAGAACCATGAAAAACAAGAGAGGCAATCAATTCTGACTAATAAATCAATGGCATGACTTATTTAAATTAGATTGCATATTCTTATAACACGATTAATCATATATTTCACAATTAACCATGCTATTGTGTTACAAATATCAGAACAGACAAACAATTACGGGTTTGTTATTCCGAATGACAGATTATCACTTTGTTGATTGAACAAATGGATCCTAGTTCGTAACAATCAAGCAAAATAACAAGATAATAAATAGAGAATACACAAATATCTAGAATAAAAAATATATAAAATGCAATTTGTTTAGATCTCACAATTTTGAAGAACCAAATCCACAATAATCCCTTTGGCTAGAAAATGAGGAAATTGGCCACTCATCTTAGAACAAAAATCTCTCTAATTTTATGTTATGGAAACTTTGAAATGAATCTCATTAAGTTCTGTTCGCGCAATATATAGAATAAAATCTAGAAATTCGAAGGTTTCTGTGCTGTATGTCGGTAATTATGCTTCCTACACCGGCAGCGTATACTTCCGGTGTTCGCATAAATGTTAGATCCGAAAAATGTGCGCTGCCAGTATTCATCAGTGTTGGGACAGTGTAGAAGGAATGCCGTCTTTTACGCCAACGGCTTAGATTTAAATCTAGCCGGTGTTCATTGATTTTCAGAAAATTCTAAGAACTCTACGCTGGTTGTGTTGCAACGGCTTTGACGACGGCTCTTGAAATTTGTATTATTTTCCCTTTGTGCACAGGCTGAAGGCCGACGACTTAGAAGCCCAGTAATCTGACGTAATTTGAAGAAGCTCGAAGAACGCTTTCGGTGTTGCTTATCAGCGTTTACAATTAAAGTACTATTTGCTTTGTGAGCCGGCCAAATGTCGGCGATGTATAACTTTGAATTGCCGGTATTGAATCCTGCAATACATACTGGGTTATTCTGAAATTAAGGCTGGCAGTGCAGACTTGATCCTTCGCCCGTGTTGAGGTTTTTCCTTGAAGGCCGGATGTACGCCGACGACGTGGCCTAGTCCATAGCAGGTGTACACTTCTGTGTTGCAAAGATTGCAAACTTCTTTGATCCAAATTATCTTGCATTGATTTTCTTCGTTTCAAGACATTCCATTTGCTCAAATTTGTGTCAGAGACCTGAAATATAATATTTATTTGATTAAGTACCTATTCCTTATTAATTTCTACAAAATCTTTAACAATTGAGCATATTTTAATTCATGAAATTGAGTATAATTTGTCTTTAACGAATTCCCCCACACTTAAACTCTTGCATGTCCTCAAGCAAACTCAACTGAAATCTATCATAGAGAGCACTATCTTCACTTTTAAAAATTCCAAGCATCTCTTCATATCTTTGACTTGCATTGTTAATACCTACCACTCCAACAAACTGATTTCGCGCAATTAAAATTCTAAAATCAAAATTCAATAGGTAATCTAAATAAAACAAACTTCAATCCAAGTGTTTAACAAAAGAATCATCTATTTAAAAGTAAATACTCAATCCTATAAGGAAAAGCACTCATTTAAACTTCATTGGACTTTAACAAGTATAAACTCCTAAGTAACAAAAAAAAAAAAAAACCATATAGCATCAACTCATTTCCTAGAATTTTCTCCCTTTTTATTATAAGTCTCATCTTTATTTGATCTTTTTGCATTCTTTTCTTTCTTTGCATACAAGCACTTTTTCTTTTTTTTTTTTCAAGTTCAATTATTGAACTTTTTTCTTTCCTCCCTTATCGCTACACTGATTTCATTGAGTCGGCACATCCCGGATTCATCACCCAAGTGACCAGGTTTTAAAATATCTCTAAGAACTCTTTCTCACTTTAACATTCAAGTTTGGATACTCGTAACTCAATTTTTGAGTCATTGGAGTAGAGACTATGCTTGTTCCTTTCCTTTGAATGCAATATCAATATTAAGACTTTTTTATAAAGGATCACTAAGATAAGAGTTTCATATACTTCTTTTACTAAATGTTGAAAAGTTCTTTGAAAGAACTCAAAGGGTTGATAAGAGTTAACTCTTCCTAGAAGTAAACCTGATTGTTTTTCACATAAAGACTCGACTGACTTTCAAATTTCAAATTCTAATATTAAATACATGGTAAGTTTGTTCGTTAGAGATTTTACTATTCAATTTTGACTAAGTATCCTAATCACAACAGCAGGTGAGTAAGGTGCTTTACAAATCATTTTCCTTATTTTTCAGATGCTATTCTTAAGTTTAGTAAAATCTCCAGATTTCATAAAATTTTAAAAAATTTGGCCTAAAATTTGTCATATTACAAACAAGCTAAAGTGTGGGTATATCAATTAATCCAGATGTCTTAAAAAAATTCAAAAACTTCTTATAATTCAGACATCAGATAATATACTCAATTCTCCATATCACCATCATCTAATCCTTTCCCCCAACTTAATATGAACAGTGTCTTCACTGTTCCAAATCCAGCTCAAAATAGGAAAGGAAATATAAATGAAAGAGCAATAACAGCACTTCCCTGATTATTATATCTGCAACACTTTTTGTTTCTATTGTATATGATGAGAGAGACTGTCACGCCCCAAAGGGTACCCAAAATGACACAATCCACAACACTCGATATTAAAACTTAAGTATGACAACCTTAGTCATCCCATAAGTTTACATACCAAGTGTAAGGAGTACTTGCACAATTTTTAGGATCACACTGTGAATCAAATAGTTTTAAGAAGGCATACAATAGCATTAAGAATAGAAATCACAATAAAATAAATAAGTTAAGCCTTTACAAAAGTCAAAGGGGAATACCCCCGCCAAAATAATAAAAGTCTATCCAGTCTAAATCCATTTTACAAACATTAAAGTTTATGTTAAAGAGACTTTCCTAGAAGTCCACGCCTATAATTAGGTCCTGACTTCTTCAAAAGCTCCTTAATCCAAAAAGATAAACCTGTGAAAAGTGTTCTCTCGGAATAACCCAAAAATGGGAATACTGCAACAAAAACTATCGGGGTATAAGCTTACGAGCTTAGTGAGATTCATTTCCAAATATTTAATACTCAACAACAGTATATAAAAGACAAGTTATTAACAACCATATGAAATGTACAAGCAAATAGGCATACAAGCATATGACTTTCCGGGAGCCATATGTGAATGGATTTACGTCCTCCATTCGGAGTTGGGGTGGTCCATAAGTCATGTAACTATAATCCCGATCTCTTTCTCTTAGTTATACAACCTCTATTGTTTTATTGTGGTAGTTTTAAGTGCCTACCCCGCTTCTGTTAACTTAAGCGATCTCGCATCCTTAATATTAACACAGGCCCCCATGCCTCCGCTAATATACTTTTGTCCCACCAATGGTATATTAGCCAATGCAATGTGATTCACTACGTAATGTGCATGTACAGTTTATTTATATAATCGTGGCATGTTAATTATGTAGGTTAAGTGCGATCATAGAGAATTTCAGACACTCCAAATCTATACTAGCTCATACAATGATTTTACAATAAGTCTCGTCTCGATATACTTATCATTCATTCAACCAAGATTAGATCACAACTCATCATGATTTTATTTTTTCCTAATTCTAATGCCACTACGATTACAAGCACATACATGAGCACAACTATTTAAGAAATGAACTCACTCGGCCATGGAGAGAAATCCACTAGCCGTAGTAGTCCTCGGGGAGTGAAAATCCGTCCTTCAAATCACCAAAGTACAAGGAATACCCTCAATGAGTATTTCTTATGAAGTTCTAATAAACTTAACAATTCTACTTACTAAGTTCATCAATTTTCGCCTAAGTTGAAGTCCTAACTTAAAATGGTCATATCTAACTCATTTTAACTTATATCGATTTCTATCTACTTTGAAAGATCTAGCCATTTCCAAAGTTAAATCAAACATCCAAGGTCATTTGAGGGTTGAAAAGCTACTGTACAACAGGGTTACGAAAATTCCAGTTTTGAGTTATTGTTGAAAATTGTTACTTTTGTTCCATTTAACTTTTTAGATCAACTTATATGGCTTCTACACTTGTAAAGAGAACTTTTAACCAAAGATAAAAGATTAAATTCTTATATGATCCTAATGATATTGTCCAAATGAAAATTCTAAGAATCTACTTTTGTAAAAACCGAAATTTGAGTTGAAACACATTTTCTTGTTTTGAGAAAATCCTTTGCTAAAACTAACATGACGCAATGAAAATAATTTCTTATGTCATATATTATCAAAGCATTCCATTTTCCACATAAAACTATTGTTTTGAAGTCTTAAATAAGGTTTTCAAGATTCATCTCTTCGTAGATCCGAATTTCTTCCTTGAGTTTTAGAATGAAAATAAGACCTAGACTTGTCTTTTACAAAACTCTCTATTTTAGAAATACCTTTACAAAAACTCATCTAAACTTATAAAAATCCAATCCTTAGGATATCTATACCAAGAGCCCTTTATATTTTTGTCTAAATCTTCATTTTGAGGTTAGATAATAGGTTTTAAAAATGGGTCCTGGCTTAGATCCGAATTTTCAAAAATTGTTTTTGAACATATCTTTTGATAAAATCCATCAAGACTTATGAAAAATCATCCTTTACATATCCTATCTTAAGAGTCTTCCATTTCTTGAATAAAATCTTCATTTTTGAGTTGTAAAACATGTTTTTAAACCATGCCTTGGCCTAAATACGAAAATAAGATTTTTGTTTTGATAAATAATCTTTGAAAATCATGTTTGAACAATGTAAAATGAAGTCTTGATGATATATACCCATTAAGCCTTCATTTTTTCAACTAAAACTTCCATTTTGGAAGTTGGAATGTGGTCTTTCAATATGGGTCTTGCCTAGATACGAATTTCACCACTTTTATTCAAGTTCAAATCTAAGATTTATACATAATATGAACATGAATATAAAGAAATACATGGTAGTAAGCCGTAAACCTATAAATCTAAACATAAACATAACCAAAGCTTTATAAAAATTTAGATCTACAAAGTATAATATAAATATGAAGATAATAAAGTCTTAAAGACAACAAATATAGCAATATCAATATGGATCATAAACAAGAGGGGTGCTTGAAAGTTTTGACATCATCATCTCTAGCCTTTAGGCATTATGGAGAGTCCTTTGATGCATGAATCCTCCATATAATCAACCTGTAGCATCCATAGAAGCTTAAGAAGAAAGTTTACTTAAAGAATCTTTAAGAATAGAACGTGGAAGCAATATTTTGAGATGGGGGCAACTTGGTTTCTTACAAGAACAAGGCTAAGAAAGAGATAAAGAGAGGAAAAAGAGAGAGTAAATGATGTAGGGTTGCAAAGAAAGAAAGTGTGTAAGTAAGAGGCTTTAAAATAAAGAGAGGAGTGTGATAAAAGTGTGTTAAATAATTGAAAAAAAAAATAATACAATGGCAAAAATTTGGGGTGGGGGTGGGTTGGGTTGGCGTGATTAAAAAAGGGAGAGGAGAGTTTTAGTTAGCTTGTAACTTGAATTTTGAAAGTATAACTTGTGTTACTCAATTTGCTAACTAAAAGAGACTTTAAATCATTAAATAAAGCAATAAAATAAAAGAAAAGTGGCTGATTTTGAGAGTGTGCTCAGCCGCCATGCATGGGAGATTAAGTGTAAGAAAGAGTGAAAGAAAACATAAATAATGTGTAGAAGTGACAATTGAAGTGTACTTGAAGTATGGGTTGAAAAAGTGCTTTTTATTAAGAAAAATATATAAAATAAAATTAAGAAAAATATTTTTAAATGAGTGGCAGAAATTTCATAAATAAAATTAAATAATCAATTGAATTATTTTAGTATTTCAACAAATAAGTTACTAGTACGGTCAAAATATGCTTATATAAGCTATAACTAATATTTTTAGATTCCAAAAAATTATGAACTCGATATTTTTGAAATCCTTATGAAAATACGAGTCTAAAAATATTAAAAATGTATTTTTAATTTTCCGAGCACCTGGACATGCTTTCCAAAAGTAGTATCCAATCGGGTTTGAAATAAGTCAAAAATAACCTAATCTGATATTTTTAATAAATCAAATATTTTTACGGACTATTCTACACAATTTACTTAATTTTCGACTTCTCGGTTACGAACACAGAATTTCTAGATCTAAACTGTAGGGTTCAACTTGAGATCTATTGACTTAAGATTTCCGGTTGATTTCTCGGCTTAGGGTTAAGCTTAGGATTACTCTAATAACCAAGGGTTTACAAAGACTTATTCTTCTAGCCAACCTTTCAAAAGAGAAAACAAAATAAAGAAAAAGTTTGTTAAACATGGGTTACCTCCCATGGAACGCTTTTCTTTAACGTCTTTGGCTAGACGTTGCTGTTCTCACTGATATTTAGGATATCCCAAACTGGCTTCTTCAAGATTGAACACCTGAAAAACCTTCATAAAAAGGTTTCAAGTGACGTCCATTCACTTTAAATTCTTTACCAGTATCAAGGCTCTTAATTTCAACTGCACCATGAGAAAACACATTAGTGACAACAAAAGGTCCTACCTACCTAGATCTCAATTTACCAGGAAATAGCTTCAATCGAGAGTGATAAAGTAAAACTTTTTGACCAATAGAAAATTTTTTTCTAGAAATCATTTGGTCATGAAATTTTTTTGTCTTTTCCTTGTAAATTTTTGAGTTTTCATAGGCATCATGGCGGATTTCCTCAAGTTCCTGCAATTGAAGTTTCCTTTGCTCTCTTGCCTCATCCTTGCTCATGTTACATTGCTTGGCAGCCTAGTAAGCCCTGTGTTCCGATTTAAGGGGAAGGTGGCACGCTTTTCCAAATACCAAACGGTAAGGAGATGTACCGATGGGGTCTTGTAAGCTATATAGGCCCATAATGCATCATCAAGCCTTGTACTCCAGTCTTTCTTATTGGGATTGACAATCTTCTCAAGAATAGACTTGATTTCTCGGTTGGATACTTCAACCAATCCATTTGTCTATGGATGATAGGCTGTGGAAGTGCGATGAGTGACCTTGTATTTCTTCAATAGTGCTTCCACCACTATTGAAAAAATAGGTTCCACGATCACTTATGAGAGCTTTTGGTGTCCTTAACCTAGCAAAAATGTGAGACTTGACAAAATCCACAACCACTTTAGCATCGTTAGTCTGGGTAGCTTTAGCTTTTACCTATTTTGAAATATAATCCACAGCAAGCAAGATATAAACATTCCTAAAAGGGGGAGGAAAGGGACCCATAAAATCCATACCCCATACATCAAAGATTTTACAAACAAGAATAGGGGTGAGAGGCATTTGGTCTCTATGTCCTAAGTTTCTAACTTTCTGACATCTATCACAAGACTTACAAAATATATATGAATCCTTAAATAGTGAAGGCTAAAACAAACGACATTCCAATACCTTATGAGCTATTCTTTTAGGACCAAAGTGTCCTCCACATGCATAAGAGTGACAAAATTGTAAAACAGATGGAATGTCCTCTTGAGAAATGCATCTCCTAATGATCTGATCAGAACAACGTTTCCAAAGATAGGGATCATCCCAAACATAGTATTTGGCATCGCTCTTGATCTTATCCTTTTGAGCTCGTGACAATTCATCCGACAAAGTCCTGGTAACTAAATAATTAACAATATCACCATACCAAGGAATTACCTATTGTGCCGAAAAAAGATGCTCATCCAGAAAGTCATCTTGCAGTGGAGTTGGCTTTTCACATGTAGGTATCTACTGAGGTAGTCTGCAACCAAGTTTTCCGTGCCCTTCTATCTCTTATTTCCAAATCAAACTCTTGTAACAAGAGTATCCATCTGATGAGTCGGGGTTTTGCTTCCTTCTTTGAAAGCAAGTACTTAAGAGCTGAGTGATCAGAATACACAATCACTTTTGTTCCAAGCAGATAAAAATTGATTTTTTCTAAAGCAAAAACAACAGCCAGAAGCTCTTTTTCCATTGTTGTGTAATTGGGTTGTGCATTGTCAAGTGTCCTTGAGGCATAACTAATAACATGAGGGGCTCTTCCAACTCTTTGACCAAGGACTACTCCAATGGTGTGATTGCTTGCATCACTCATAATCTCAAAAGGGAGATTCCAATCAGGAGGTTAAATAACTGGAGCAGAAGTGAGCTTATCCTTCAGTGTATCAAAAGCTTGCTCACAGGCTTTATCGAACTCAAATGGCATATCTTTTTGCAGCAATCTACATAGGGGTTGAGTGATCTTGGAAAAATCCTTGATAAAGCGCCTGTAAAAACCTACACTTCCAAGAAAAGAACGAACTTCCCATAAACTCACGGGGTAAGGCAGAGATTTAATCACTTCTATCTTAACCTTATCAACTTCAAGTCCCCTAGAAGATACAACATGCCCTAGAATGAGACCTTGATCAACCATAAAATGGCATTTTTCATAATTCAAAACAAGGTTCGTTTCTATGCATCTTTTAATCACTTTTGTAAGGTTAGTAAGACATGAATCAAATGTGCTACCATAGACAGTAAAATCATCCATGAAAACCTCTATGATATTTTCCACATATTCTAAAAATACTAACCATACATCTTTGAAATGTGGCTGGCATTGCAGAGTCCGAATGGCATCCTTCTGTAAGCAAAAGTTCCAAATGGACAAGTGAAGGTGGTCTTTTCTTGATCTTCAAGTGCCACAGGGATTTGATGAAAATCCGAATACCCATCAAGACAATAGTAGTGAGAGTGACTGGCTAATCTTTCAAGCATTTGATCAATAAAAGGAAGAGGAAAATGGTCTCTTCTTGTGGATGAATTCAACTTCCTATAATCGATGCAAACCCTCCATCCATTTTGAACTCGAGTGGGTACCAACTCTTCTTCTGAGTTACGAATCACAGTCAAACCCGTTTTCTTTAGGACCACTTGAATTGGACTAACCCACTTGCTATTAGAGATTGGATAGATCATACCTGCATCAAGAAGCTTCAAGATTTCTTTCTTTACCACTTCCATCATAGGTGGGTATAATCGTTCTGAACTTCTCTAGATGGCTTAGAAATCTCTTCTAATAGGATCTTGTGTATGCATATGGAAGGACTTAATCCTTTGATGTTTGCAATGGTCCACCCTATGGACTATTTGTACTCTTGAAGCACCCGAATCAATTTCTCTTCCTCCAAAGGACTCAGCTTGTTAGAAACAATCACTGCAAGAGTATCGTGTTTTCCCAAAAATATGTACTTGAGATGATCTGGCAATGGCTTAAGTTCCAATTTTGGTGCTTGTACAATAGAAGGAAAGAGTTTTGTACTAGAGGAAGGTAATTTTATATAAGACACCCCATAGCTTAATGATTTCAATGATTCCAATTCATGGAGACATCCTACAAGTCAGGAGATATCAGAAACTTCTTTTCAATCTTCCTCAATTTCTCCACAGTCAAACTCCCTTCGAGTGTAACTTTTAACTTATCTTCATCATTCAAATCAAATGTTTTCTATGCTAATGGGTCAATGACATCTATCACAAAAACTTGAGAAACATCACTAGGATATTTCATGGCATCATAAATATTGAACTTAATAATGTCTCCATCAAATTCCATAGTGAGCGTACCATCATGCACATCAATTTTAGTCCTAGATGTCTTAAGAAATGGTCTCCCTAATAAAATCAATGATGAATTAACAGAATCATCATTTTCCATGTCAAGAACGTAAAAATCAACAGGGAAGACCAACCCATTTACTTGAACCAAAACATCCTCTAATACTCCTTCAGATAAACTTTGATCTGTCAGCAAGTTGTACTATCACACCTGTCTCCTTTAATGAACTAGCATTCAAACTTTGATATACAGACAAAGGCATTACATTGATGGAAGCTCCTAAGTCGCACATAGCCTGTGCAATGCCAAAATTTCCTATTTTACAAGGAATGGTAAACATTCCTGGATCCTTGCATTTAGGAGGAAGCTTTCTTTGCAATATGGCTGAAACGTTTTCTCCCACAATTATCTTTTCATTGCCTTCAGCTTCTTTTTGTTAGTACACAAATCTTTGAGAAACTTAGCATATCGAGGGACTTGTTTGATAGCATCAAGTAATGGAATATTCACCTCGACCTTGCGAAAAGTCTCAAGAATCTCCTTTTCTTGGTCTTCTTTCTTTGTTTTTGCTAGTCTGGAAGGAAAAGGAGGTATTGGCACATATTTCTTTAGGACTTCAGCTGAAGACCCTCCACTTTGATCATCCTGAGGTTGTGAGGTCATCACTTCTTTTTCAGTCTCCTCTCTTGGTTCTTGTTTGGCTTCTTTCCAGTGTCTTGCAATTCCTTTCCACTTCTCAAGTACGCATTTGCACTTTGCTTGGGATTTGTAACAGTCTGGGAAGGCAATTTACCTTGATTCTCCAGTCTATTCATTGAGGATGCAAGTTGACTAACCTGCGTCTCCAAGTTTGAATACTACTCTTTGTATCTTCCTAAATTGCTTTGTGTTAAGAGCAAGTGATTTAACAATATCTTCAAGAGACACAGCTGAACTCGAAGAAGCTTGTAGTACTGGATTTGTTGGCCTTGATTGGTATTGTTGGAAATTCTGAGCTTGTGGTCCATAACTGAAATTTGGGTTGTCCCTCCATCCAGGATTATATGTGTTTAAGTAGGGATCATATCTCCTTTGAGGCAGCCCTGGAAATCCTCCTCCTGCATTGACTTGTTCTATAAAGTCCTCTTGCAATGTTGGGCACATATTCGTGGGATGATTAGAAGCAGCACAAATCCCACAAGCCTTGACTTGCTGTTTATTCCCTATTGCAATCTGCTGGACAGGAGAAGTAAGATTGGAAATTTGAATTTCAAGGTGAGAGACACTCACTTCGTTCACTCTTCTTATTGAAGGATCATTCCTAAATCTAAATTGTTGTGATGTTTCTGCCATGATGGAAATCAATTCCCTAGCTTGAGTAGGGGTTTTATTCACTATCCCCCCTCCACTTGTAGCATTCATCATCTTCCTCTCTAAAGGTAATAATCCTTCATAAAAGTATTATATTAAGAGTTGTTCAAATATGCTATGTTGTGGACAATTGGCACACAGTTGTTTAAACCGCTCCCAGTACTCTTGCAAATTCTCATTGTCTCTTTGTTTAATCCCAGAAATTTCCCGTCTTATACCAGTTGCTCTTGTACTAGGAAAGAATTTGTCCAAAAACAGCTTTACCATTTTGTCCATGTGGTGATAAATCCAGGAGGCAGATAGAAAAACCAGTCTTTCGTTTTGTCCCGTAAAGAGAATGGGAAAGCATGTAATTTAATTTGTTCTTCTGACACTCCCTGTGGTCGTAAGCTTGAACATACCACATGAAACTCCTTTAAGTGCTTATGTGGGTCTTCATTTTCCATCCCATGGAATATGGGCAGCATGAATCAGACCAGATTTGAGTTCAAAGGCTACATTCAGCTCCGAATACTCAATGCACAGACGTTGTTGAGTTACATCCGGTGTAGCCAATTCTCTAAGTGTCCTCTCCGGGTTTTCCATTTCTTCTTGTTGTTGTTCCTCTTCTATCTCAAATTCGTCCTTGGAGGATTCAGAAGAAGAATCAATTGGCTCAAAAACTTGTTCCGATCCAGGAGATAATGTTGTAGTGTCTTTATCACGTACTTTAACTTCTTTGCATAACGCTTGGATCGTCCTCTCAATCTCGGATCAAATTTCAGTGTACCTATATGAGAAAACGAGTCATAAAAATAGGAATAAATAACTGACACAAATCCCCGACGACAGCGCCAAATTTTTGTGGGTGTCGAATCCAACAAATTTTATATCCTACTCTCAAAGTTTGCAATTAGTGGTGAGCAGGGTTGAACCTCAGGGATTAGTGGTATCTATTCCTATGAGATTAGTGAATAAGAAGATAGGGGAGGGGGGTGAGGGGTTTGAATTTCAACAAAAAAATCAATTAAACAAGAAAACAATTTAATAAGGTTTTTCAATACAAAGGGATTTCCAGCTAAAATATATTGCAACTCAGTTCTTGTATTGATCATTGATTCAAAAATCTATATTCTTTATCTAGACAAACTATTATGATTGCTAATAAGCTCTAACAACCTATCTCTTCTTACTGATTCGATAATCAAAATAAGTTCTTTAATTATTTCTCTTTCTGACTAAACAACCCTAAACAGGTTCTTAAGGTTTAATTTGTCAGAAGCATGAAAAACAAGAAAGATAATCAATTCTGACTAATAAATCAATGGCATGACTTATTTAAATTAGATTGCATATTCTCATAACATGATTAATCATATATTTCATAATTAACCATGCTATTGTGTCACAAATATCAGAACAGACAAACAATTATGGGTTTGTTATTCCAAATGACAGATTATCACTTTGTTGATTGAACAAATGGATCCTAGTCATAACAATCAAGCAAAATAACAAGATAATAAATAGAGAATACACAAATATCTAGAATAAAAAATATATAAAATGCAATTCGTTTAGATCTCACAATTTTGAAGAACCGAATCCACAATAATCCCTTTGGCTAGAAAATGAGGAAATTAGCCACTCATCTTAGAACAAAAATCTCTCTAATTTTATGTTATGGAAACTTTGGAATGAATCTCATTGAGTTCTGTTCGTGCAATATATAGAACAAAATCTGGAAATTCGAAGGTTTCTGTGCTGTACGTCGGTAGTTATGCTTCCTACGCCGATGGCGTATATTGTCGATGTTCGCATAAATGCCAGATCCGAAAAATGTGCGCTGCCAGTATTCATCAGCGTTGGGACAATATAGAAGGAATGCCGTCTTTTACGCCAACGGCTTAGATTTAAATCTAGCCGGCGTTCATTGATTTTCAGAAAATTCTAAGAACTCTACGCTGGCTGTGTTGCATCATCTCTGACGACGGCTTTTGAAATTTGCATTATGTTCCCTTTGTGCACCGGCTGAAGGCCGACATCGTAAGTTGAAGAAGTTCAAAGAACGCTTTCGGCGTTGCTTATCAGCGTTTACAATTAAAGTACTGTTTGCTTTATGAGCTGGCCAAACGCCGGCGGCGTATAACTCTGAATTGCTAGCGTTGAATCCTACAATACATACTGGGTTATTCTGCAATGGAGGCTGGTGGTGCAGACTTGATCCTTCGCTCGCGTTGAGGTTTTTCGTTGAAGGCCAGATGTACGCCAACGGCGTAGCCTAGTCCATGGCCGACGTATACTTCTATGTTGCAAAAATTGCAAACTTCTTTGATCCAAATTATCTTGCATTAATTTTCTTCGTTTCAAGACATTCCATTTGCTCAAATTTGTGTCAGAGATCTGAAATATAACATTTATTTGATTAAGTACCTATTCCTCATTAATTTCTACAAAATCTTTAACAATTGAGTATATTTTAATTCATGAAATTGAGTATAATTTGTCTTTAACACATAACATATTTAATTTATGTAACAAATGAATTATATCATCTATATTATATATATATATATATTGTAAATATACATTGCATATGTTATGTAATATATGTTATCATACATGTATTTGTATGGCATATATTATACATAATTTATTGTTTACATATACTATCTAAATTGTATATTGATTTATATAATCTTTACAAATTGTAAATGTTATATATAAAATCTATAGTTTAGTATATATAATCTATATATTAATATATTATGTCATATATGATCTATATTTTATAACACATATACAAACATATATATCATGTTCATTTCACGTAATAAATGAATTATAACATATGTATACATATATGCAACATATAAATAATGTACTTATAACCAATAGATTTTTTATTTGTATTAATAAGTATAAACATACACATATACATTATAACGATTGGTTATATATATATATATATATATATATATTTGCTATGCAACACATATTTATAGATTATTATATAAATTTTGCAACACAAGTTATACTTTATATGTATTCCATGAGTTAAATATATGTATTATATATAATCTACCTACTTTCTAAATATTTTATATACTTCTATTTTAATATAGAAATTTATATAATATGTTATATGCATAATCTTTATATAACAGATAGATTATGTATTTATAACATATACATTTTATTACATGCATATGTTAAATCTATATATACATATATATATATTTATTATAGATATTTGGTTTACATGCTATTTTTTATATGTATAATTGTGTTTATATATGTACATATGCTATATATGTAGCAAATAAATGAAATGTATATTAATATATACATTATATGTATTTTATTTGTTAAATAAGATATATAATTTATATATGTTACATGTATGTTTCCATATATAATGTATATTATACTATGCATATATATAATCTGTTTCTTATGTTGATGATTTTGTTGTTTTGTAATCTAGTTAGGGGTATTTATATTATATTTTAACGAAATAAGAGTACAAAACAATAATGTTATATTTTAATTAGTTCATGGGTTTGTAAATAGGTTTAGGTCTTAATCCTAAACTCGAAATCATTTAAATTCTTGTTGTTTTCGAGTTTGACGTGTTTCTTATTCATGTCAAGTTTTACTTACTAAAACCCTTTCATAGTTGTGTCATGTCGTGTCATATTCGAGTTCATTGGTTAGATTGTAAATTGCCAACGCTAGATAAATATACTTCAAGTTGTGGAAAACTTCCTATCTTATAATATATATATATATATATATAATATACATACTACATCTGCTTACACTAATATTACCCCCTTCATATTGTTAGTGTCTATAAAAAAAAAAAAAAATTAAAAAATTGAATTCATTATCCTTTCAAGCATGAAGAGTTGCCAAATATAAGAATCTTTAATATAACATATTTTTGTCTCATTGAATATCCATAACATTGACAATTACTTTTCCCTCACTATGCTAATTTTAGACTTGACTTTACCTTTTTCATGTACTTTAATCTCATGTTTTTCTCTTAGTAGTGAAAATAGATAATGTCATGGCTTCTAGGATTGCTTCTTGAATTGCTATTAGGGTATGCACGGTACGGTTAGGTTAGGTTCGGTTTGCACCTTGAACCGAACCGCATCATATTTTATGGTTCGATTTTTCTTTTAAATTTAAATCTAACCATACGGTTAGATTTGTAATTTTTTCGAACTAAAAAAAAAAATGATTCGGTTTGTGGTTCAAATCGTTTTTTTTCATAAAATAAAAAATATATTCTATCGAAAAACCTTTAATTATATATTTTTATCACTAATGCAAATATAAACAATAATATTTTAAATTAATCATTTACCAAATAAACATGTAAAACTTATAGGAAGGAAGGGATTTCATCCATTATAAAATTATAATTGTGACTAGTCTATTTTTTTTTTTATTAATCTTGAACTATAATGGTATACTAGACTTTATCCCAATATAAGACATAAAATTTAATTCATTATATGCTTCTAACTAACATATTATCAATTATATAAATCAATAAGTAACTAAATAATATAAGTAGATTAATTGATAAGATAAATGGAAAAGAAATATGCAGGAGTTAGAATACTAAAGGCTAAAATCTAAAATCTATCTTACTTATAGACAACATAACAATTAAAACATATTATGAAAAATCTAATTTTATTCTAATGAATAACACATATCTAAGTTACAAAATTTAAAAACAATTAATATCATTAATAAAACAATTAAGAGTAAAAATAATATGTTTAATTTAAGATATAAAACGGTTTCAGTTCAGTTTGAACTATACGGTTTGGTTCATGGGCCTGAACCAAATCGCGAACCGAACTATTTTAAAAAAGAACCGAAATTTTGATTCGGTTCGGTCCGGTCCGGTCCATGGTTTGGTTGGTTTTTTTACACAACCCAAATTCCTATAACCATCTAAACATTCTTGGATTTGTTACGACAAGTTTGCTAACAACTTCAATTCCTTTAGATCCATCATCATAGTTTCCCTAATCTTTCTCAATATATTGTATTTTACCTCTTATAACAATAAATTGTCTTTCCCATAAATCATGGTCTCCAAAAGCTTACAAGACAAAGATGATATGAAACACAATAGGATCATTATCTCATATTTAATGTTAAGTATTGTATCTGTTCAAATTTATGAATTTGAAAAATACTGTCATAACGATGGACTTTTATATAAATGGAGTGAATTCAATCTGTAATTCAATATCCATTACTATGTGTTGTAGGTGCTGAATCACTGATAGAGTTAGGTGCAAGAGCACCATGGACTTAGAAATAAAGGAAATTGGTTGGTAGTGCACCGAAGGATGGTTCAGCTTAATCACTCTAATGCTTAAGTTAGCTATATGTTTGGAAGGAGAGAATGTATAAAGAATCTCAAATAGTACATTTGTTATTCTATTGCATCATATTTTCATGCTTTTGGCGTGGTGGTCTTTTTATAGGTAGTGGCGATAACAAAATGGGGCCTGCACAATATCTTATCCTAAATGATAGATACCTAAATCCATTAACTGACTTGAATCCGAGGAGCATGAAGTTGCTGAGCATGGAGATTGCGTCGGATGGGTGGTATTGGACAGGTCGCCATGGGCCCCTAACACTAAATTAAAATTGACCTTTAGAGATACAAGTTCTATAGCGAAAAATTAGCAAAATAGCTTATATCTCTATGAATAAAATTAGTGATGATGAATTTTGTGATAAATTTTAATAGTTAGAGATAAAAATTTTGTTTCTAAAACTCAATATTCTTGTAGTGTGAGTACGAAGTTGCGACCTTTAGGACTACAGCGCCATAAGCCTCCTATATGAGGATTTGTGACTGTGATAAAGAGTCTTCATGGGGGACCATAATCCTCATGGAGTGCTAGTGGGACTCGAAGTCTTCATGAGGTTGGAGCTATTGTGGGGGAGCTCCAGACCGAGGCTTCTGGTGGGCTTAAAGTCTCATAGATCGAAGTTTCTTTTTTTTTTTTTCTTTTTTTTTTTTTGGGGGGGGGGAGGGGGTGGTGGGGGGAGAGGGGAAGGGAAGGAGGGGGGTGGGATGGTTTGGTGTGTGTCCTTCACTGGCTCTATGACCTTATTGGTCTATTAAGTTAGTGATGAGGGCTTAATGGGCCATAGTAACATATTCACTATCAAAGCCATGTAATGTTTTTGGCCATGCACATTGTATCCAATTTCTTCAACAAATGTAATATTGTCTTCTACACATATACATCTTGCAAAACTATACTAGTTTGATTTAAATGAATTGTCAATAGATTCTTCTTACCAAGATTTGTTCACTCAATACCCTTTGGGTAACCGTCACATTTGGTACTAGAATTTTTCAATTTGTGATATTAACTACTTAAATTTTATAAGTACCAATTTACTACTTGTAATCTTTTTGAATTCATTTATTATAATTAGATGATGTAGTTAATTGCAATTGTACAATCTAGGCAGCCAATTATAAAATTTGGTAAAATTTAGGTATTTAATTACAAAAATGGGCAAAGTTTAGATACCAAATTGATACTTTTAAACTTTAGGTAGTTAATTGCAAAAATATGTAAAGTTCAAGTACTAAATGTGATAATTACCCATATTCTTCACAAAATTATAACATTTGAACCAATGGGGTAACTTTCATTCATGGTACTTGAACCTTTTAGTTTATAATAGTTGAATATCTAAAACAAATTTCATACCATGATGGTATATGAACTTTTCAAATGTTTCACTTGTGATGCCATTGGCTAGAATCAGGCCATTTCTTTGGGTAAAAGCTAATGTTGCAAGCAAAATTGATTAAAAAAATTATTTTTTTGCCCTAATTGGCATTTTTTTCTTATATTATTTTATTTTTTACTTTCACCTCTCCTTCCCTTGCACCACTTCTTCCTCTTCTTCAAATAACCGAGAAAAAAAAAACCTCTCCTATCGCAGTGAGTGACACTTAGGAAAAATCATAAAACTTAATTTTTTGAGGTCGTAAAGCATCATCAAATCCGTCCTCCATTGACTTATAAACGATTACTATTACAACTAAAGACACAAACCAAAAACTAAAATTTATCGCCCTTCTTTTCCTCCTCCTCTTTTTACCATCCAAAAGGATAAATCTTCTATTGTTTTGTCTTTAAATCTCCATAGTATCGATCGAGTTTATAACTAAAAAATGGAATTAAAATCAAAATCGTATCCAAAATCCTCTAAGTCTTCATCCAATCTGTCACGGCCCGAGGGTACCCTAGTAGTAGTAAACAAGTTACACTTGAATACCATCACTAGATTACCTTCAGAGAATGACAGGTTTTCAAAACAACAGGATCTTTTTAGTTGCTTAATAAGAAATAATAAATATATGAGAGAAATGACTTAGTGAATAAACATTAAATTACTATTACAAACCATATAATTCTTTTGTAGTACATAACTAAATAATCTAATCTAATAGTACATAACCATTAACTAAAATAGATCTGTAGACTTCTAGCTTTAAAGCTCTTACCGGAGCCATATTCCTAGATGTAACTAACCAGGGTCGTAAAGTGAACCTGAAAAGACTGTAGGAGTATGAGCGAAACCACAGCTCAGTGAATAACTAGACATACCATATATCACACAAGTCATTAACAATTCGTATGCAATGCAAGCACTCATCCATATGCACAGATACAAGTTTGGATGATCTAGAATCCAAACAGGAAAAAGATTTACGCCCTCTTTTTAATGGGTTGAAGAACCAAATCTTAATGACCCACCTGCCCAGGAGAGACTAAGTACACAGGAGCATAAGCAATTTCTCATTTTAAGTTATCATTCTTAATATAGTTGATTAAACTGACCATCTCCTGTAACTTTCTTAGAAACTCCCTATGTATTAATCATTTCAAAGCGATTCTATGGGCGACGTTCTTCGGTGCCTTTTAGTTCCTCATAGGACCGCCAGACCAAAGAGAACCTTGGAAGACTCACATTAGATCAACCAAGCAAAAACAGAGATCCGAAATATTAATACGTAGCAGGCTGTCATAACCATATATACAATAATGCAATCCGTGCAATGCATGTTCATATTGTTTTGTTAAGTCTATAATTCTTAGTCAATTTCAGGGTGACCATACATTACACACAATCATCATTGCACTATTTCACAACATCAATCATTGCATTATCACTTTTATAATGATATTTTATCAATCATACAATCAGATCATATCATACTTTCAACAAGCATTCATTTGATTATCTTGCATTACATATTTGACTATTTACAATCACAACCAGTACAATATGACTAAATTACTCACCTGCTCATACTGCCTCAATCGTAGTAATCCACTGGTAGATCCTCTAATGAGTCAAAGTCACCTATTTAAGACAAAGTATTCATCAATATAATCTAGCTAAATTTCCTATATGTGCTTTGTGTCCTAAACTCGATATTCTGGTAATTATTATTACTTAGCGTAGTTGTGTTTCTCTTATTTTATCTCGCATAATTGTTTGGTTATTTTTAGAAATTACATTACTCAAGAAATTAACTTATTTCAATTTCCATTCTTATCTATTTTATTTGTTTAAAACAAATATTTGACTAATACCAACTTTAATTAATACTAAATATTTTCTTAATTATAGTGTTTCAAAAGTTACTAAATGTTAATTCTAAATAGACTTAAATACTTGTATTATAGTCACTATCTAATATATATTTGTTTAACATACATATATATATACTTAGTAGATATATTATATATATATATAGTTTCGGTTTAGGTCAGAAAAACTTTCGTTGGAGGAATTTTGGCTGTATGCCGGCTCAAGGCCGCCGGCCTTCATCCCCAGGTGCCGGTGTAAATTGTTTTTGAAGAAAAATTCATATCGAGTGCACCGGTGTTGAAAGCTGCCGGCTTTTAATGTACGCCGGCTTTACGCGTCGGCGTAAATCTTCAGGAAGCCGGCTTACATTCATGTTTTACGTGAAAATTATTTTACGTAGCCTCTGTTGAGTGTAAGCCGCCTATAAGCCGCCGGCCTATCCATGTAAGCCGCCGGCGTTCAGCGTTTACACTGCCGGCCTTGAGACAGTGTTGTACTGTTCATCATCTTCCTCCTTGGTTCGATTCTTTTTCTTTGATTTTTATACGTTAAAAACTTTACTAAACCGTTTGTAAGTGTTTATATACCATATAAGGACATAAAACAACTTTTAACACATTTAAAAACAGGTATACACAGATTTCGATTTTGTGGAAGTAAAACTAGGGTTTTGAAGTTTTACCTTGTTGGAGCTCGTTTGATACAATCCGAAGCTCGTGTTTGTATTTATTAAGTTCCTAAGATGATTATAAGTCAGTTACAATCCATATATTTGAACGAAAATCCTTTGAATCATGTCATCTTACCTTTGAGCTCGTTTTTGAGGGTTTTCAGCTTTGTATTTCCTTTGATCCGAGCTTGTGTTTTATGATCTATTTGTTTTTCCGTTTTTGATTCGTTTTGGTTGTTATTTGGAGTCTATTTCGTGCTGTGGAACTTGGGAATGAAGGAGTTTTGTTTGTTCTTCATTAATAGCCTTTAATACACATATATATATAGAAGACGAAAAGGAAATGAGGTTGCGGCTATTCTCCTTCGTTTTCCTCCGAATTTGTTCTCTTTTAGCTGTTATTTTCCTTGCAATAAATGTAGAGCTGAGTTGGCAACTATTGATTGGTGTGAAGGTTACTTTGTTTGACAAATTTGGTGCATGATTGAGCAAAAATCCGGCTTCTCTTTCTTCTTTGTATCTTCACCGAAAATCAGCCGAGATTCAAGTATATATATATTAGTTTATTATTCTATTTTAGTTTTGAGTTAATTATACGAGTTATACGGGTATAAATTGGCTAATATTTGAAAGTTTTTATACAAAAATATGTGTATAAATTTATACAAAACACTTAGATTTTTAAATAATACAAATTTAGGTTATATATATATATATACGTAGTTATTTATTCGTATAATTTTATCTCCCGCGATTTGGATTGCTTAAGCTCGTTAGGTCAATTTTTGTTTCAGACCTCAATAGCTTAAGAAAACTCGGTTTAGAACAATAGCGTGATCTGATTATTTATTTGAAGTTTAGATTTTGAGTTATTCATCGGTTTATATTTTCGTTGTGTATTTAAAATCTTAACGGTTCATTTTTGGGTTATCGTTTTCTGTTTAGGAGAATAAATAATCACTTATGCAGTATTGGACTTAATACAGAAATTAAACTATATATACATCTCTACTTTGGATACTGAACATAAATTATTATTAGTAGCTTTTAATTTTAACTAGAAATCTTGAATTTAGAGTTTAGGTCTACATATAAACTCATTACTACTCGTTATTCTAATCTCGAATCATTATCGAGATCAAAAACAATCATTTGATCTCTATATTCATGTTTTCTATTTAAATCTATTGGTATTCTAGGTTTCGGTTCTATAATTTAGGTTATATCTTGAATTGGTTATTCAAGATACAAAATCTCATTTTTGGTATTAACTAAGGTTAAAGAATTTCTTTATTCGGTTCCTAAAACTTTCATTTATCCAAAATCTAAATATTATTCTATTATTAGACTTCAATCAAAATCTAAATCTATTTTCTAATTTATACAATCTATTATAAAGTCGGTACTAATGTGAAAAATTCCCGGGGTTTACACAATCCCCTAATCTCCAACTCCCAACCCAAACCCTAAAGCTAACCCTAGCTTCATCACTTTCCTCTGCTCTTCACCATCTCAAACTTTCTCTCCTACCAAATTCTTCTCTGTTACCCTTCTTCTGTTTCACCCCTCAATGGAAAACCTTAAATGACTTGACCCCACTTTCCACTTCCCAAATTACCCCTCTCTCCATTTTGATTTTATGTCATAAGCTTCTTAGAGGTAGTAAGAATGGTAACACTGCTAGGGCTAAATCCCGAGATTGTTATCTCAATATGTATGCGAAAAAAAAGCTAGATAAGGTTAATCTTAATGAGAAAAAGGCTCTCAAAGTGATTGATAATGGTAATGGTGGTGCATGTTTTCAATGCTCGATCACGAGTCTTGAATTTAATGGGAAGTATCGGTTTTTTGCATTAAGAAATTGTGGGCATATGTTAAGTGCAAAGGCATTGAAGGAGATGAAGTCGTCATCATGTTTACTTTGTCATGAGGAGTTTAAGGATGTAGATAAGATAGCGATTAATGGGAATGAAGAGGAAGTTGCATTTTTGAAGGAGAGAATGGAGGAAAAGAAAGGGAAAGTGAGGGAGAAGAAGGTAAAGAATGGTGAAGTCAGGGTTGGGATTGAAGAAGAAGGTGCTCAGGTTGCCGGTGACAAGAGAAGGGTTAGTGGAAATGGGAAGATGTGGCTTTTTTTTTTTTTTTTTTTGTGTGTTAGAAAGAAGAAGAAGAAGAAGAAGAAGAAGAAGAAGAAGAATAGGAAGAAGAAATGGTGTATGGAGCAGAGAGAGAGGGGAAAGTAAAAAATAAAATAAATTAAGGAAAAAAAAGCCTACTAGGAGGAAAAAAAATAAAATTTTAATCAATTCATTACCACGTCGGCTTTTAGCCAAAGAAATGGCCAAATTCCTGCTAAAGGTATCATGCATGAAACAATTGAAAAGTTTGGGTACTGTCATAATGCGAAATTTTTTTTCAGATATTAAATTGTTACAAACCAAAAAGGTTCAGATATTGTGAATGAAACTTACCTCGAACCAATGCTTTCTTCAAGTTTGACTACCTTAAGATCTATATCCTTAGTTGTCATAAATCAATCTTGTACATGTCAAGTTCTTAATGTTATCTTTTATACTTATATCTTCATTGCAGAGACAAATTGATAAAAAAGGATCCTAAGTGCCATATTCCTTATCAAATTTTACTCTAACAGTGACCAATAGAACAATAAAAAACTAGAGCATAACAAGTAAAGAGAAGATCTTCTATAACTGTTTAATACCCATCAACATACAATAATAGCATTTAGGGTCAATTGTCAATACATCTCCTCATATTTTCTCCATAGATGTTTAACATCCTTATTTTTGAAATGGGTAAATTACGTTAGAAGTAATCAATGTTTGAGATTAAGTTTGTTTAATGATTCAAGTAGTTAAAAAAAGAATTTAACATTATCAAAGTGAATCAAATAAGGTATTAATACTTTGCAAAGTTGATTTAAGGTATCAATGACATTTCCTTAATTTTCATCTCTTATAATCTATTAATGCCTTATTTGACCTACTTTCCAAAATGTTGATTCCTCTTTTTTGACCATTAAAACTTTAAATATTTATACCATAAATAAATACATTGATACCCTTAATGAATTTATCTTCAAATGTTAATTCCTCTTTTAACTACTCGAAATATTGATATTTTAAATGAATCAACTTTCAAATATTGATAACTTTTTATGTAATTTAACCTTCATGAAATTAAGCATTCAACTCCCCAAATACTTAAATTTCTTTAAAATTCCATACCACCATTTTTCCACTCAATTTTATGTATTTATTTTGCTATTTTTATAGGTAATGTTAAATAACAAAATATCATCAAAAGAACCTTCATTTAAAGACTTTAGAGTCTAAACTTGCAATTTCAAAGATAAATGTTTAAGTATAGATGAAGTAAACATATGGATGTGTATATATAACTTACTTTAGCATTTTTAGAGTTATGAGACCAAAACCCTATCGTCAACTTAAATAAAAAAAAGAATTTGACATTTTGTAACAATAAAATAAAAAAAATATAATATTTTTAAATTTACTACGGTTGACAACAAATCTAACCTCAAATCACTACATTAGTTCCAACAATTAAATAACCCCTTTAGTAAACCAATTTTGGCTATCAATCAATCGATCATGGGTGAATATTCCTCGATTCTCATTTGTTTCCATGATTCCATGTCTATATGCTCTAAAATTAAGCATTAGGAAAATTTAATATACTATATAGTATGAGACAAGATTTTCCATTTATAGGAATGCTTGATCTAAAGATCACAAGCCAACTAGTGTAATATAGCATTTAATATTACTCATAGTTGCATACCTAATATGATCTCTTAGATATCCCATTTTACAATTCTTTAACTATAACATAAAAACGTAATTATTAGTTAGAATGTTCTATACACTTTAGCTTGTTTATAGGGTGGAATGCATGTTTAGCATTGTTTTAAAAGAAAAACGCAAATACAAACTATATAAAAATAATGCCAAATTAGTGTTGCTATGTTGCATCTTGGAGTGGAGATACAAATATTTATACTTATATTGCATGTCCAAAGCGAGATACAACGACCTAAGCGATAAAACTTTTAGGGGTGAGTGTATCCAAATTAGATGTGCATACATGTTTCAGCCTTGTATCGCACATCTAATGAGCAATACATGTATAATTATATGTATGTTGCTCGTTGGATATACGATACAGGTCCAATATGTATTGCACATCCAATGTGCGATACACATGTAATTTAAAAAAAAAATTGTATTGCACCTACATCAATACTATTTATGTAATTTTTTTCCCACAATTTGGTTTAGTGGAATTTTTTTCGAAAGTACATTATACATGTAATATCCTTTTATTTACCCCCTACACATATCCTCTTACTTGTGATTATTAAAAGGAAAAAAAAAAAGAGAGAGAGGATAAATTAGAAAAATGTGACCTATGTTTTAGGTCATTTACAAAAAAGTAACTTGGATTAATTTTTTTTCACAAAGAGGTAACTTAGGTTTTATTAAAATTTGTGAATGTTATTTAATGTTATTATGAGGACTCTTGTCAATCCTTGATTAGTCTTATCTATTAAATTAATTATAATATTGCAAATTATTTAAAACATCCAAGAAAATTAAAAAGAAAGTAACCATTCATCTTCATCTTCTTATCGACCTAGCTCAAGAATCACTTCTCTAACTTCATCTTCTTCAATAGGTTAGACCAACTACTTGTTTTCATCTTCTTCAATAACTGGATCAATTGAATTGACAATAGCTACCATGCCAATAAGTTGGAAAATTTCTATCAAGGCTCCATTCACTATCTTCAACCCTTTGCCACATGCCGAATTTATATATGACCTTACAGGCTTGTTTTTTGATCTTCCATTTGAATAATTTGATGGGGAAAAAAGCTCTGTATTTTTATCTCCATGAATTCACTGAGTAAATCTAGATTTTTTGTATCAATGTTGTTTCTTTTGTTGTTGCACCAAATAAATCCGTTTACATGATATACTTTCCTCCGTCACTGCATCTTTAGCCTCCATCTTCTTATAAAAGTGCCCATGCCACATGAATATCACCAGGGGATGGGACATGTTTCATAGTTTATTTGCAAGCTAATGTTATTAATTTCCAAGGATAATAAATGGGGAGTGATGGGAAAATGGACATCAAGTGCTCTACCATTTTGTTTTTAATTTTTTTTAATCTTTGAATGCTTTTAAATAATTTTTAGTATTTTATTTAATAGTTTTTATTACATTAATTATATTAGACTAATGGGGCTGTGACACGTTTCCTTATAATAACATCAAATAATATTTACAAATTTTAATAAAACCTAGGTCATTTCTTTGTTAAAAAAAAAAAAAATTAACTCAGGTGACTTATTTGTAAATGACTCAAAACATAGGTTACTTTTTTTGTAATTTACCCTAATAATTGTTCTTATTAACGTATTTTATTGCAGCTCTACTTTACTTTAGGACATATGATTTTGAGTAACTTTTGCAAGAACTCTTTTCTAGAATTCATTTGAAGAAAGCCTATCATAAAAATTTCATTATTTGGCGCATACTCAAATTGAGTAATCTATACATTATCTGTTTAGAAAGATAATCTAAACATATTTCTCATACTTATAAAATAAATTTGCAATACTATAAAATCTAGACAAAAGATTTTTTTTAATGTGACATGTGAATAACAAGTGATAAGTAGATACCTATCATATTTATACGCATAATAGTTGTGATAAGTAGTTTCTAAATAATTAACATCCATACTTTACAAATACTGCAATTTACATGTGACGTGCTATATGGGTGGTTCTTTTCTTAAATTCTTGTTAATGAAAAAAAACAACATATATGCTACGTCTGTACCACCCTAGATATACCTCAGTTTGAGGGCACTCCTAGGTTCACAAATCACCTTAGGTAGGCAGCCGTGATGCCAGGTACACTGGCCCCTAGTGCATCCATAGGTGACACCGAGCACAAGAAGGTATTGTTACCCTTAAGTAGATTGACCCTGTAGCTATTGATTGCAATGATCACACCTAAGACCTGAGGCTTTTGCTTACCCAAAGGCAATGCTTTCATCAATCGATTTGCAGCTCAATTGGTAAAAGGTGTGGTGTTTAAGGCCAACAATACCCTTACATCCTGGGTTCCAGGCTGTGGGGCTGTAGACTTCGAAGCATGGGGTAAGGGACAGTACTGGTTTGTGCTTCGGTTATGCCTATGGGTGCACTAGGGGCCAGTGTACCTAGAATCATGGTTGCCTACACAAGGTGGTCTGCAGACCTAGGGGCGCCCCCACACTGAGGTGTGCCTTGGGTGGTACAGACATGACAATATATGTCATGATAAAAATTTGTATTTGACATAATGCCTAATATCTCCATCCATAGAAGTCAAAATGAGTTAATTCATGCATGAAATTGTTTCTTTGTATAACCTTATGATTTTAGCTAAGTTTACATGTAAATTGGGTACAATCATGTGTTTTTAAATGAATTTACTTATTTAACCTATTTAAGTCAAATAGGTAAAAATATGAAAAACAAAATCAGACTTTAATAAGCCCATAACATTTATGATACTGCATCTCTCTTATCGCATTCCAATTTTGTTTCCACTCTCTCTCTTTCGTATAGTATCTCTCATAGCCATCATTAATTTCGAGTTCTAACTACAAAATTTATATGATATTTTATTTATTTTATTTATATAATCTAGAATTTAAAATAAGTTGAAATGTTTAATTTTGCTTCAACTCATTAACTCTTTTCAAGCAAAATAACATGAAAGAACTTAGTTTTTCTTTGCTTACAATTATTTTGTCATTCTATAATATAGATTTAGAGTTATTATGAAGAAAGAACATAATTTCTTTATTTTCTTTTATATCAATTTCATATTTCAAGTTTTTGCCAACTCTTGTAATTATATTTATTGCTTTTTAAAAACTATTGGTAGGTTATAGAAACTTATGCTTTCATATTTAATTATATGTTCCAATCCACAGACTCTATAGCGATTTAATGTAGGATTGCGAGTTTAACAATCTTGTATAACACATATCAATTTAATAAGTGTAATACCTTCGTGATGTTACTCAATGATCATTAAGCATGTGTTATGGAGTAATTAGTTGAAAGTTAATTGTGTATGAGATCAAAAGAAGTATAAGAATGTTTTTTATTATGTGTATGATTGAATTATTGGTGTTTGGCCATGCTTAGATCTACATACTTGAATCCTTCCTAAAGAAAAAGACCATCACATGTATATTTACTAGCTAGTTCTTCAAGGTAAGTTTTTTTGTAAACTATATATTAATGGCTCAAATAGATCACATGGGATCAAGTACTCTTACAACCATCTTGTATGGATTGTTAATCATGCGAATGAGTTTTACATCAATTGGTTCAATAAGCTATGCAAAAGGTGTCTTGCTACAACATGGAAAAGAGGAAGAATATCATACACTAACAATAGGTATGCCTCAAACTCTTCCTTTTTTTTTTTTTAATAGTTTTGGAATTCTACAAAGTTTAAATCCAATATAAAGAACCACTTGTTAAATTAAACAAACAAAATTCTTCAATTTTCTAAGACATTTAGAAATCCTTAAACCCTTAATCTAGAGTTTCTAATAAAAAAAAAATTAAAATCCAAGAACTAGAATCACAATCTAACCTATGAATCAAGTATGAAATTTGAGGTAGAACTTGAACTAAGGTTCTAGATGGACTATGTGTAACCTATTAGTAATATTGTACACATGACTTACATGCAGTAATTGATAATAAAGAAGTGGTATTTGTAATTCCTCTCAAGTTGTACAAGCTCAAGTAAGTTTCAATGATGAAACTTTTCATAAAGGGAGAACAACATAATCTTAGGACTTTAATGATTTTTCATAATTGATAAACAATTTGTGGGTCGGTAAATAATAAAAAAATTAATAGGTTTCTCAATAGTCTAAAAGTCTCAAATAGGAATTGATTACCAATATTTAAATTAAATAATTGGACAACACTAAAATGTATTTGCAAAACTTACGTAATAACAACAAAAACAGCTACGAAAATTGCCCTAAGTTAAACTTTAAATCTTAATTTTATTTTAAAGAATTCACAAATAAACATTTTCTCTTTAGTTCATAATTGGAAATTAGGACAACTTCTCAAAGATATAGCTTCCAAAGAGATAACCACTTTAAGAAACTAATCCCATCTTCCTTCTAAATAAGTAGCTTCCCCTAGAAGTTAGCTAATTATATAAACAAGTAACCATTCCTCTATTTATTTCTTTACATCTCTTCTGGTTCCATTTACCTATCTTTTCATCTTTCACCCTGTCTTTTTATTTCTCTATTAGCATCCAATACCACCACTATCTTAAGAGTAATCTAGGAGTTATGAGATGAAATTTATATAGATTATGAGTAGATTTCTTCTATCTTTAACAAGGTTTAAAGGTAGATTATCTTAACTTCCTTAGTTTTAATATTCCAAGTGGTTAGGTTTATAATTGATATGAGAAATTTGGTGAAGATAATACTCACGATTATGAAGAAAAAGTAGGACCATAATGAAGAAATTTATTTTTGATTGAAAGATGGTAATATAATTGTTTGATTAGGAAGAAGATATTAAGTTGGAGATATATTGATTGATCTTAGAATTAGGTTCCTCACTAGAAGATTATCATGAAAATATTCTACCCACTTTGGTGATTAAAATCATTATCAAATCAACTATAAGTAAAGAAAAATTTAGGAATGAATGAATGCAAGTTTGTACAGATTTTGGTAGGTATGAGAAAGTAAGAAATTAATCATGTCATGTTGTGATATTTTTGTGGTTGATCAAATTATTTCACGTAAGGAAAATTATTGAATTTAATGGTTATAGATTCAAACATGAAAGTTTCATGAATTATAATTTTGATGACAAAATTGATGTAAAATGAATATAATGAGAATTAGTTGAATAAAAGATGAGAAGAATGCTAGACTGAAGTAAAATGTAAACTCCTAAAGGGCTCGAATGATAACATAGATAGTAGGTTAGAACATAAACTAAGTTTGATTACCAAGCCTTCATTGACAAGGTTGCAACTCTAACCAGTGAAGTCTAAACCATGATTAGGACACCTTAAACCCGAAGAGATACTTGTAAACCCTAAGAAAGCCTAAGGGACACTCCAAATCTTAAAGTTGTAACCTAATGGCTACGTGACCCTAAAAATCAAGTCCTTAACTTATCAAATAAACCTTAAATCTTAAATCTTAAAACCTAATCTTGAATTTGATAATCTTGATGATGCTTTAAATTAAAAAAAAGTAATTGAAGGAGATAAATAAGTATAAACATATAATTTGGACTTCAAAATATTAAGTAAGGCTAGAAACTATAAATCAAATTCAATCCCACTTTTCTTACTTAATATGGCACCAAGAGCAACCTTACATGCACATAAATATTAATTTCAATTTCCAAACATCCACTTAACCATATTGTAACAAGAAAATTGAGATCAAACTAGACTTATTCTCTCCTTCTCTTTTTCTTAGTGGGCTTCATTCCACTAAAGTTATCCTCTTTTATAAATTACTTGCTATGCAAGTGACCTGCTAGGCAAGTTTGATTCATTAAATTAAGGTAAGACTTGTACAATTTGAGGAAAACATGGAGAATAGTGAAAGCTACCCTTAGGCTTTTTAAACAAACTTTTGAAACAAGTTTCCTTCTCTTCCCTCCTAAGTAACTAGCTAGGCAACTTTGTCTTCCTCCCTCCTCCCCAACACCACATAAGTTACCCCTTCAAGACGCATTTTGCATGGATATCCTTAATTTAAGGGTACTCATGTACCAAGTAAGCTAAACCTAGTTTAATGAGGAAATTTAGTGACTAACACATTCTCTTTCTCTCCTTCTCACAACTTACCCTCTTCTCTCAATCATGCATGTACTTCATTTCTATTTTCTTCCCTCTTTCCTTCCTCCCTAAATTTCCCTCTCTTGCAAGTTTTGATGACGAGGTGAAAGAAGTGGTAAAAAGTTGCTTAGAAAAATGGGATAGAAACTAGTTAGTGTTGATTTTATGGTTTTATGACCCTATCTCAAAGGAAATGAGCTAGTAGGAAGAAGTCAACACCTTTGGTGTTGGGCTATGCCATTTTTAGGGAAATTCCTTCATTTATGCCCCTCAAACAACCAGATTTTATATATTTGGCAAGTTTTAGTTTTGTTATAACTTATTATAAACACCTCTATTTTTAATGCTACGTGTAGCGTTATTTTTGTCTTTTCATGTACTTTTGTCATTAAGTTTTAGGAATTTTCTATTTTTAGCAGCTTTTATGCTTCTACTTTTGGTAGCTTTGAGCCTACTTATATTTATATGCCCTAGGGCAAACGAGAGAGTTAGTTATCATGTCAAAAAGACAGAATTGAGCCATCTTGCCCTTCTTTTCCCAAATTTTTGAACTTATTTTTTATTTTTGAATTTGGATGCCAATTATCTAGATATTCGCAGAATAAATAGATGGTTGAAGATCATTTTTCTGATATTCGTGTGTAAATCAATGAAACATGATTAAACCCTAATTTACCTACTGTGTTAATTGTTATTAGAGCTATGTTTGCTCTTAGATTTTCATGGCATATTGCAAACAAACCAATCAACATCACGTAGTAGATGAGATCTATAATCATGACAATCTGGTTTGGAGAATTGAATAGAGGATCGACAAGTGGCTGGATGCATCGCTAGAACATCGATTGGATGAGGTAGTAGATTAGTTGGCAGAAAGGATGGGTGCATTGATGGGGAACTAGAGGAATGATAACCTTGATGGGGATGCAACCCTAATTTGATGCTAGATGTGGATGAGGCAGAGGATGACTCCTATTCTGAGAGGAAGATGGGTGGTATGATGAATTACCATGTAGGCATGGTAGGCCTTGTATAGAGGAAGACTAGAGGTGTTAGGAGTAGGGTATGAGAATGGAGATACTAGCGTTTCATGACAACCTCCAATTAGAGGAATTCTTGGATTAGTTAGCTATAATTGAGGAGATCTTAGAGTTTAAAGGGGTCCCTAAGCACAAATAGGTGCAATTAGTAGTGGCTAGATTACATGGTAGGGCCACAACGTAGTGGCAACATTTGAAGTTGACTAGGAATAGGTTAGGAAATTGAAAAATTACATCGTGGGAGAAGATGAAGAAGCGCCCACAAGTAGTGTTTTTTTCCTTATAATTTCTAGCGCATTATGTACTAGAAGCTGCAAAACCTGAAGCAAGATAGCAAGTTAGTTGATTACTATACCTTTAAGTTTTAATAGTTAATAGCTAGGAATGAAATTTAGGTGACAAATGATCAATTGATTGCAGGATACACTGGGGGTGTTAAGAATGTAGATTTAGGATACGGTTAATTTATCTGACCCTATTAGTGTATTAGTAGCATACCAAAGGGCATTGATTGTTGAGAAACAATAGAGGCAGTTTGGGAGTGATGCATATAGTGGTGGTATGATAAGTGGTGGAGGTGGTAATAAAAGTAGTGGAGTAAATTGTGCTAGGGGTAGAACTGTTGGCAGCAACACTATTGAAAGTTATAATAAGACTAACACTAGCGGCCCTAGCAATAGTGGGGTGAAGTGTTTTAAATGTGGTAAAATTGGTCATCGTCAGTCTCAATGTAGGAAGGTAGAGAAGAAGACACTCTTTGTTAAAAATGAAGAGGAGGAAGATAATGAAGTTATGTTTGAAGTTATGGGTGATGAAGGACGTATCTTTGAATTCGAATATGTTGAGGAAGAATTTATGACTAGAAATGGTGGGGAAAATTTGGTAGTTAGGAGATCCTATATGACTCTTAAGGTAGTTGAGGAAGAGGAACAACATTTTCCAATCTACCCGCATTATTTTGGTAAAGTATGTTGGTTCATGTTTGACTCATGAAGCTATGAGAACATTATGTCCACAGAAGTCGTGTAGAAGTTGGGTATTAAGCCCGAGCAGCACTTGAAACCTTACAAGCAAGCATGGCTAAAGAAGGGTGGTGAGGTAAGTGTCTCTAAATAGGCACTGGTTACATTTGCCATCGGTTTTAGATATAAGGACTTTGTTTGGTGTGATATTGTAACAATGGATGCTTGTCATTTGCTGATGGGGAAGCCTTGACAGTTTGATAGGGTGTGACTCATGATAGGAGAGCTAACACTTACGGTTTTCCATATAAAGGCATAAAAAGATCATGTTAGTTCGTAATAAGGACACTACTGAATCTAAATCTGTCTAGCAGAGTACTGGTTCCAACATATTGTCTTTGGTTAAGTTTGATCCAAGATTTTGATGTTGTCTTTTCTCTGGTGGGTAAGGAGGTTAAAAGGGAGGTGGAAGTACTTGAAGTGGCAATTTTGATTATGAGGAGTTCTAGGATGTGTTTTCTGAGAAATTGTTAGATAGGTTACCACTATTGTGTGATATTAAGCACCAGATCGATCTTTTGCTTGGTGCCTTTTTGAACAGGCTACGTTATTGAATGAGTCTTATAGAACATGAAGAGTTGAGTAGTGTAGTTGAAGAGTTGCTTGCCAAGGGTTTCATTTGGGAGCGTTTGAGTCCATATGCGGTTTCAGCTCTTTTGACTTCTAAGAAGGATGGTACTTGGTGCATGTGTGAAGATAGCCAAGCCATTAATAAAATCATGGTGGGGTATCATTTTCCTATTTCTTGCTTGGATGATTTGCTTGACTAGTTAAGTGGTGTTACGGTATTCTCAAAGCTAGACTTTAAGAATGGGTCTCACCAAATTCATATTTGAGTTGATGATGAATGGAAGACATCCTTCAAGACATGAGAGGGGTTATATGAGTGGTTGGTTATGTCATTCAGGTTGTCTAATGCACCTAACATTAATGGGAGTGATGAATCAAGTTCTTAGGCCAATCATTGGAAAGTTTGTTTTTGTATACTTTGATGACATACTGATTTACAATGCTGATCTAGAGCATCATCTTAATCACCTGCAAGATGTTCTCAGTATATTGCGTAAGGAAAAGTTATATGATGCCATGAAGAAGTATGTCTCCATGACTTTGAAGGTATTCTTTCTTAGCTGTATAATTGATAAGTCTAAGATGAAGGTGATTAGATGATGGCCTAGGCCTGCTACATTTATTGAGGTTAGGAGCTTCCATGGACTTTCATCTTTCTATAGGCAGTTTATACTCCACTTTCGTAGTATTATGTCCCCCATCACTAACTGTATGAAGGGTAGGAAGTTTATGTAGACCGATGAAGTAGAGAGGGTATTTGAACAAATTAAAGTGCGCTTTACTATGACCCCAATCCTAGTGTTGCTAGATTTTCATCAGTCTTGTGAGTTATATGCAGATGCCTCTAAAGTAGGGTATGGAACTATTTGAGCCGGAACAGTAGGCTGATAGCTTATTTCAACGAGAAGCTAACAGGGTGTGAAGCTATATTATAGTACATATGATGTGGAGTTCTAAGTTGTGGTACAAATTGTAAAGCACTAGCATCATTATCTATTTCATAGAGAATCCATCTTACACATTGACCATGAAGCTCTGTAACATTTGCGCAGTCGGGATAAATTGTCTTTCTAACATGCTTCAAGGGTAACTTATCTAGAGCATTTCACCTTTGTTGTGAAACACAAGAGTGGAGTCACAAATTGGGTTGATGATGCATTGAGTCGGCGTAAGAGTCTTCTAGGTAGGATGTAAGTGGAGGCACTTGGTTTCAATTCATTTGCCGACTTACTTGAAAGTGATCCCTATTTTTCTATTATTCTAGCAAGAGTTAGAGCTAGTAAGAGAACAAAGTACTTGTTGCAAGATGGGTTTTTATTCAAGGGTAATTAGTTGTGTATTCTAGACTATAGTTTGAGATATCAGATTATTAAAAAGCAGCATGAGGGAGGGTCATGAGGGCGAGACAGGACTTTCAATTAGAACAGGCATCTTATCTCTAATTGACCATTCGCGATGAAGTGAAGAGGTATGTCTAGAGGTACATAGTTTACCAAGTGTCTAAGGGGATAGCTACAAATGTAGGTTGTATATATCACTGCTAATTCCTTTGTAGCATTAGGTGGATGTGGGCATAGATTTCATTTTAAGATTGCGCGAACTCAATGAGGTGATGACTCTATCTTTGTAGTAATTGACAAATTTTCTAAAATGGTACATTTTATTCCCTATAAGAAGACCATAGATAATGTACATGTTACAAAATTGTACTTTAGAGAGGTTTATAAATTGCATGGCTTACCTGCAACTATTTTGTTTGATAGAGACACTAGATTTCTCAGCCAATTTTGACGTAGTCTGTGGAAGATGGTCAACACTTAGTTGAATATCAATTAAGAAGATTGGGTTAGTGGAGATCATAGAGAAGATAAACTCGAATGCATATGAGTTGAAGTTACCTAGCCATATTCAAATTGGATATGTGTTTAATGTGAAGCACCTTATTCCCTACACAAGAAATAATTTAGTTGAAGACAATTCAAGTGTGAATTCTATCCACCTTAGGGATGATGGGGTTGAAACAATGGTGAGTAGTTACTTAGCAAAATGTGATAGAAACTAGTCATTGTTGGTTTTATGATCTTATGATCCTATTTTGAAGGAAACAAGCCAACATGAAGAACTCAATGCTTTGGTGTTGTGCTATGCCATTTTAGGGAAAATTCCTTTGTTTAGGCCCTCAAATAGACGATTTTTATATTTTTAGCAGGTTTTAGTCTTATTTTAATTTATTATAGACACCTCTGTTTTTAATGTTGTCTATGGTGTTAAATTTATCTTATTATGTTCTTTTTGTCCTTAAGTTTAGGACTTTTCTAATTTTTATAGTTTTTATACTTATATTTTTAGCAACTTTAAGCTTCCTTATATTTATCTACCCTGGGGAAAACGAGATAGTCAGTTATCATATCAGAAATAGAGAATTGAGCCGTCTTGCTCTTCTTTTTCTAAATTTTCGAACTTATTTGTTATTTATGAATTTATATGGCAATTATCTAGGTATTCACATAATTAATAGATAATTAAAGATCATTTTTCTAGCATTTGAGTGCAAAACAATGAAATGTAATTGAACCTTAATTTATATGATGTGTCATTTAATCTCTAACTTTTAAGGAAAATTTTAGGGAAATGGTACATCCTATAGCTTATACCTATAACTCTAAGCTTCCTTTCCAAGTTTTCTCCTTTTCTTTTCCCTTCCTACTTAAACCAGCCTCTCACAACAAACCCATATTTACATTTTCTTTTCTTCTTCTTCTTCTCTCTTTTATTGTAAATCTCTTTCTCATACTCTCTTGGATCTAAATTTTTTTTTTTTTTTACCCTTCCACTCCATTAACGCCACGAAGGATAGATACTCACTCTCATCTCTTTCAATTTCACATACCCATGCCACACATAGGGGAAGAAAAGAAGCTAGAGACATCATCAAATTCCAACACCAACATTAGTATTAAATCTTTTACACATAAATACTGTCACCTCCCAAAGGGTACCCTAAATGCGACAGTTAGCTACACTCAATATTAAAGCTTAAGTATGACTACCTTCGTCATCCCATAAGCTTCGTGTAAGGACCCGCTATCACCCTCATAATAAAAACGGGTGATAACAGTTCTCCAACCACATATAACTACAGAATTATATGTAAGGTTGTCCTAAAAGAAGTGTTTGAAGTATTATTTGCCTAAACTCTCAATACTTAACTCTTAAATTTGAAAACTATTGATCTTTGTAAAACCTGTAATAAAACAAAACATCATATTTATCATATATTACAAAGGAAATAAGTTAGAGATATACATATAACTAAGTTTAGATATTACAAACAAAGGCTTCTTACAAGCCTTATATAGAAGTTACTAAAGATAATTCAACCTATATCATCTAATATACACATCAAAAGATCTTATAACTAGGCTATTACAAGATAGGAGTTCCATCCTGGTCCATAGTCATATCTAATCCTCCAGGTCGTCTAGGAAATCCTCAAAATCGATACCATAACCTATATTCACGTAAAACTCATCTTGATCGTCACCTGAAATAGTTAAAATATGAGCCAAAGGCCCAGTACACAAGTAACGAATACAAATACGAAGTGATCTACACATACTTAACCTAAATGCAAATGCAACAGTCATTAGATTATTAGTTAATCTTTAGTTAGCCAAACAACACTGGAGTATTCAAACTCCGGACAACAGGGATTTCTGGGGAAATTGAGTAACGATCACGACGCTCAGGGGGTTGATATAAATAGCTCGGATACTCATATCTCCTAGATAATTTTATCCAAAATGAAAAAAAAAATCTCATTTAGGGTTCTCAGCCGTTTCTCGACTTTACTTAACTCAATTCATAATATCACCTAATTCAAGTGTTCCCATAAACATAAAATTAAATCATATTACATCCTTTCAAGAATAAGAAAGTGTTATACCGATACCGAATACCCTATCAATTATCCACTGAACTACTTATGAAAGTTATTTTAAAATGATAAGGGTGGTCTAAGCGCCTAAAACTACCATGCCCCCAATCTGAGCAGAGTACTGCTGTCCAAACTAGATTCAACGGTATAAAAGACACTCATACAAGCAATTATTTAATTTCTTAAATCTAAATTAATTTTAAAGAATGCCTATCCTAAACAAAGAATCAAGCAATTTACTGCATACCTGAAATAGCTCGGGAACTAATAGGGTTAGTCGAGCGAGGATCTATCACTGTACAAGAAAATATTGAATTTCTCACTTAGTTGAAGCACTAATCAACTAGTTTTAAACATAACTAATCAAAGAAATTTCAAATAAATTATTACAAAGTCATACATAGCATTTAAACATCATATAATATCATACAATACTCAACAAATATTCAATTGATCATTTATCAAGCTTTGTAAAGTATTGGAGGAAGTTTTTGAAAATGAAAAATGTAGGGGACACGCCAGCCTTCAATGCCGGTGGCGTTGAACCGGTGCACTACGCACTAAAACTCAACGCTTTCCATAACTGGCAGCGTTCAAAAATACGCCGGCAGCTTTTAGTCTACGTCGGCGGCTTTGAGTCGGTGTAGACTGCAACTCCAATTTCCAAAAATTTTCGAGAGTTCCACGGGGTTGGCCCACTCCCGTGGATACCCCCAACACCAACAGCGTTTCCATGTACGTCAACGGTGTGGGATACTACGCTAGCAGCCTATTGTCGGCGTAGACCCCTAGAACAAAATCACATGATTTTTATGAATTCCCTTGTTTTCTTTACAATATTTACTCATTTCAAAAATCCTCCAAACTTATTCTAAGCTTCCCAAAACTTGTTATATATTCTTAACACCATTCAACAAGTACTAACTCCTCCTCAATCCATCAATCATTCAACTACAACATCACACATAATTGTACTTCAATTCCACATGCCCCTTACACTACTCAACCCTAAAGCCATCCCAACACAATCATCCCCACACTCCCAAATTCATATAATACATATACTACAAGCTCCTTCTAGCAACACAACACTACTCAAACTACCATCAATGCACAAAAATCATTCTATTACCAATTAACACATAAACCCTATTCTAACAAAAGCTTAACTTAAATACACATAAGGCAAGAGGAATACACTTACCATATGGACTTGGAGCCTTGGTTTAAGAATCTTGTTGCAAGTCTTTGAGAGTTTAAGTTGTAGAAAATGAAGGGTTTAATTGTACATGGACATGGGAGAGTTTTTGAGAGAGTAGAAATAGGGTTTTGAAGCTTTTTGGTATGTGTTATGATGGTCTGAAAGTTTTGGACGAATTTTGCACTTCAAAAGTTGATATTTATCCATTTGTTGACTTCAGTGGCTGCCTTAATTAAGTCCTTTAATTGGCTTGGATTTAGCTAATTAATGAAGCTTGCTTTTTGGTTAATTAAATGTGGTGTTGGGCTTTATTTGTAACAAAAATTTTTGCAATAAATTAGTTTTATTACATGCATAATTTAACTTATTCTAATTATATTTCACACATTCTAATGCACTTAAAAATTTATGAACTCAATATTTAACCATTCTAAGATATTTAATTATTTGTAAAACAACAACTCAACTCATTTTTCATGCATCAACATAATTAACATTTTTCACATTTCAAAATCATATATAATTTCAATAACACATTCATAAAATATAATTTGGGAAATTCATGGCTATTTCACTTCGATACCAGGTGTAAGGCGTACATTCACGATCATAGCAAACCAACTTTGAAACAAGTTGTTTAAAAAGACACTCATATAGTAGTTTAAGAATGGAAATCATAACATTATAACTTGCAATAGGAAATTATATAAAAGTCTTACAATCATCAAATGGGCATACCCCCACTGAAAGGTACAATTCATCATATAGTCTAGCGAAGCCTAAGCAAAATAATTATAAAGAGATTTACTTAGAAGTCTAAGTCTACATCTAGTCTTTAACTTCTTCCAAAAACTCCTTAAGCCAAAAGGTAATACCTGAGAGAAATACTCTCGGGGCTTTAACGATAAATGGGGAGACTGCAAGAGATATCTATAAGGGGATAAGCTTCTTCGCTTAGTGAGAATTAAATCCACATGTGAAATACTCAAAAATCAATAATCAACCAAGTTGTTTAATCAAGCATATGAGATGCAAGTAATCGTGTGAGCAAACAATACATACGATTTTCTGGGAATCATATGTTTGAATGGATTTACCCCTCCATTTGATGGTTAAGTGTTCCGGGCAACAAAGCTATAGTTCGCAAATGATATGTTTTTGTAGTTTTATATAGATTCCTACCAATCGCTAAAATGTAGTTGATTCGGGTGCCTACTCACCATCTAATTACAGACAATCAAAGTCATAGATTATGATATCGGGACCTCGACCTCATTAATATGCCCTTGTTCCACCAAGGGTATAGTAATGAATGTAATGTGACTTACTACGTGTCATGCATGAATCATTTAATTTAAGTAGTCATGGCATAGCATTAGTCATTTATAAGTGACCATAGAATTTGTGGACAATCAATACTAAACTAAATCATACAATGATTAGTTAACAATTCTCGCCTCGATATACTTATCATAATTTCAACCACGTAAATAAAACACATGGGCTTTCATATTTTATCTTTTCCTAAATCTAGTTACACGAAGCTACAAGCAAATACATAAGTACAATTGCCAGAATTTAAACTCACTTGGCCATATTAGAAGCTCCTTAGTTGAAATAGTCTTCTAGGTAAGGTAGCTCGGACTCCACGTCATCTATATAAAAGAAATACCCGAAATGAGTATTTCTTGGAAGATCTACTTAAACTTGCAACTCTATTCAACTAAGTTCGTCAAAATTCGCATAGAGTGAAATTCCAACTTAAAATAGTCATAACTTGCTAATTTTAACTCGGAATTTCGTATATTATATACCAATTTCTACCTACTTAAAAAGATTTATCCATTTATAAAGTTATTTCCTACATATAAGGTCATTTGGGTTGCTAAACACCTCGGTACAGATTTAAAATGGAATTTTCTAGATTTCGCAAAACAATTTTCCAATTCAACTTTATTTAAAAATTCTTTGGTAAAAAAAAAAATATATATATATATATATATGATTGAAAATCCTTTTAGTATATATATAAGCTTAATTTATATGCAAAAATTCTAATGGTAGTATCTCAACGATTTATTTCATAAAACGATTTATTTTATTAAACTTGAAAAGTTTTTTTTCAAAGTATTTTGAAGAAACTTTATATTTTCCTAGGTTATCATAAATGAGTATATTCTTATTTTGTTTTCTCATTTCTTTTTCTAAAACAAATAAATTTTTTCCTTAACTTTGTCTTTTACAATTTTTACTTCTAGTGATAAAAGAATAAAGTTACCAAAAAGTTTATTAAGTTGTTGATAACCTATTTATAAATTTGTCTTTAGAATTGTTTTAGAAAATGAGTCTTTTCTTTTTATATTCGTATTTATTAACTCAAAAAATAAATAAATAAATTTTTGTTTCTAAAACTTGGTCTTTTATTTCCTTTACCAATTTTATTTGAAAAGAAATTATCTTTATTGATAATATCCTTTGTTTTTTTATCTTTTTATATTCTTATTATTGTTTTGAAAATAGGATCCTTCTTTAGAAACTTAAAAATCATTATTTTTCTAAGTGGGTTTACAAATTTATGGGTTGATTTTATTCTAACTTTGAAAACTAGTTTGCTTCTTGTTTTTGTTATGGAGTTTGAAAATAATTTAACCTTAAGTTTTTTGTGAAAACTTTGAATACTAACAAATTATTTTACTAAGACTTAGGTTACCATATTATAAGAAGAATGTGTTTATTTATTATATTTACTTGGTAAAACTATCTTTGTCATTTGAGAAAACTTTAGAAAATGTTGTATGGTTTCACTTCTATGTTGTTGATGATAACTCCTTCATTTAGTAATAAGTACACAATAGAAAATTTAGTTTCAAATTCTTTTATTAAAGAAAAATTCTACTTTAAATTTAGTTGAGATAATATCATTATGCAGATGCATGTATTATGAGCATGTAGTATGTAGATGATGAAAAATAGGAGATAAGAAGCAAGATAATATAGCAATAATAAGCAAGATATTATAGTCAAGTATTGAGAACCTTAACTTCATCAAGGTAACCTAGTCATGTATTGGAACCTTAGCTTCATCAAGACAACCCAGTCATGTATTGAGAGCCTTAGCTTCATCAAGACAACCCGATCAAGTATCGGGAGCCTTAGCTTCATCAAGGCATCCCGGGACTATGTCCCGAAAAAAGAGAAAAGAAAGAAAAGAAAAAGCAATAATAAGCTTGTCAGTAAGTTATTGAGCATTTAGGCTCTAAATATATATATATATATATATATAGTAACATATATATGAAGTTAGGTTAGAAGCATGATAATAACAATAATAAGATCATAATAACAACATAATAGTAAAACAATATAATATGAAATTTATTCATGAATAAGAACAAAACATGAACATAGTGTTGCTTCTATAACATTGGAATGTTTAAGAAACATACATCATAATCATGTTAAGTTACATGACATGGTAGAAAGAAAAGGATAAAAACTTTTACCTAAAAGAAAGTATGAAAGTGGTAGAAGAAGAAAAGTTTGGATGGTGTTTATGTGTATAGGAATTGTGTAGAGAAATTTAGGTAGTAAAGAAAGAAAAGAGAGATTTTTGGTAGAGTGTTTGAGGAGAGAATTTGTGAGAGTTTTAGTAAGATGAATGAGTGTATGAAAGAATTTAATGGAGAGGGGGTATTTATAGAATTTTTGGAGTGAAAATTGAGTGAATTAAATAAATTGAAAAAGAAAAATCAATGTGTGTGTGTGTGTATGGGAGAGAGAGGGCTGCGCGTGATTAAAAGGGAGAGTGAGAGAGGTTGTTTTGTTTTGTTTTGTATTTTTGTTGATAAAAAGTAATAAGATGTAAAGTTTGATGTGAATGAAGATGTATGAGAAAAGTAAAAAGTAGATAATAGGTATGGTAGAGTGTAGAAATAGGTGTAGAAAAAGTAGAGATAGGTTAATAGTAATAAATAATGTAGATAGTACTATGAATAGTAGATAAGACAAATTAATACCAGTAGTAAAGAAAATACACATAATTAAGCTATATTTGATATTTTTAGATTCCAAAAAATTATAATACTGATATTCTTGAAATCCTTGTATTTTTATGAGTTTATTGGTATTATCGGAATATTTTTACCTTCGGGATACCGGGGTATGGTTTCTGAAAACTGATCCCGTTTGGATCTGAAAGACATAAAAATTATCAAATATGATATTTTTATGCATATGTATATTATTACAAACTATTATCTAATACTATCTCGATTTCGTTATTTTGGGATTAGGAACACGGGACTTTGGTACAAATTTCTTGACCTTAGGATTTCCAATTGACTTCCGGTTTAGGGTTTGAACATAATCGTATCATAAAATCTAAGGGATTACAAATACCTAATAAATTATTTATACTATATTCAATTCATAGGAATTCATGATTTATTTGATCCTTTATTGGATAAATTCATATAAAATTGTGATGTTATTGTTTAATTGTTGTTTTTTCAGCTCCTAAGATCACAAAAGTAAGAGATAAAGTGATTTGAAAAGAATTGGAGCAAAACAACAAAGATCTTTGATGACAAAATGAACTATGCTTCGAAGGCAAGAATACTAGGCAAAACTCTAAATCATGCCCTAAGTTGTGCCTGTAGTTTTGATGCGATACAAGCTGAGACAAATCGTGCCTTAGATCTTTTAAACATAGCTTCTACCGTGATTAGGGCTACAAATAAGACGAGCCACTTTAGGTCAACTTGTTTAAATTTTATCAAGCTGAAGCTCGAGCTAAGCTTTTTAACAAGCCTGAAATTGAGGCTCGAGCTCTTTACTTAAACGAGCTTAAGTTTGAGCTTGAGTTTGACTCATTATGAAACGAGCTCAAGCTGATCCGAGCTTTTTGTTGAGCTTGAAATTTAAGTTCATGCTTGACTCATATAGATAGCTCGTTCTTCATTTTTTTAAACCTAAAATGTAATGTATAAATGTTGCAATAATAATATATATGTAATTATTAAATATAAATTAGTTTTTACTATTTTTATTGTGTAGTTATATATAAATCATGTATAAATAATAATTATAAATATGCTAACGAGCTTATTCAAAATCTTGTTAATGAGATTAGTCACAAGCATGTTCACGAGTCGGCTATCAAGCCTAAATTAAAGCTCAAGCTTAGCTTATTTAGATAAATGAGCTTTACTTTGGTCTCGAACTTAGCTTACTAATGAAACTTGAGCCAAGCCTAAAGTGAGTTGAGCTCGAGTAGCTCGTGAATAGCTCAAATTGTTTGTAGCTCTAACCATAGCCAACTTTCGAGGTTGCGAAAAGTCACCCTGTCTTGCAAATATGCATTTGAAAATTTGTACAAAGTTTGTTATAAAGAATCTATTATGTCGGCGAATAAAATTTTCATGATTTATGTGCCTAACGCATACAAATAAAGGTACACATACGTTATAATAGTATTGTACCATATGTAAAAATTTCTGATGTAGAATAGCATACAATGATAATTCCTAGTGAGAGAAACTTTTCTTTTGTAGGAAATTCAAGTTTTCAAGGTAAATCCAATTTACCCGATTTTTTTTTTTTTGTAATATTTTGTGCTTAATCAGTGATATTTATCTTTACTTAATATTATTTCTCTTAAATTTATGTTTAATGTTCATAACCATGGAGAAATAATCATTTTAACTTAAGATTTGTGAATCTAAGACTTGATTCATGTGATTTTAATGTGTTTTAATTAAATATTTTTTGGGTACTCGTAATTAGTAGCTCGAACTTTAATTTGGGGGTTTATGTGTGTGCACATGTATATTCATGTTTCATTTCAATTGAATAGATTGAGAATCATTTTTTTGAATAGATCTAGATTACTAATGAAGTTGCTCGTAATCACCTACAAATAGGAATGGTGAAACTTTCTATCACTTGGTTTAAATTAATTAAAATGGATTTTAATAAAATGATTCTTAATCTTTATGCAGGTTTAGATTGCTGATAGCTTGTGAGGAGATTCTGATGGTTTAATCTAGATCGAGAGTTCTTGGCCATGAGACAGGCTTTAACTTACTTAGTGAATCCGACAGTATAAGTATATCTGACAAAAAACTCATTGACTTTGTTAAGATATCACATGATAAGAACTTAATGAAGTAAATCCTAAGCTCATTCTTGTATTAACAAACTTATCTCTTAAAGAATACCCTAAAACATGTATGTAAGTAGAATTAACCCTAGTTTTCTCTATGTTTTTCTATTCAGCATGTTTTGTTGAGTGTTTCTTTGGCTTAGTAATAGATTAAAAGTTAGTAAGGTAGATGCTAACGATCTCCAGAGATTATGACCTAATATTTTCTATACTATTTTGGTAGGTGCACTTTCCTATATTGGTAATTGCATCCAAAGTTGAATAGAACCTATCAGCACATTTTATAAATTTTTGAAAAACCTAACTTTGTTGTTTGCATTTGATCTGTAAATTGAAATCCACCAACTAAGTCTTTCTGGTGCCGTTGCTAGGGATCGGCATCGAATTCATGTATACGAACTTGCACAATATTTTAAGTTAGTTTGATTTTTGCTTGTCTCTATTTGATTTGCTTTTTGTTTGCTATTTGTGTTAATTTTAATAGGTATGGAGATTACATAAATGATAGAAGAACTTGAGGAAATCTCATTGAGGAGCCACGGGAAGATAGAAGAGGACCTTCATTCTGGTTTTTACGGAGATTTGTTTGGGGTCTCTAGTCAAAATTTCATGTCATCTTATCAGAATATGGTTTGGAACCATCAACAAAACTGGGATTATTACCATTCACAGTAAGGATATTCTTATTTTGGATCTCACCAGCAAAAGTCTTGCATGGAAGAGTTGTTCCTATCATTCATCAAGAATTTTGAACTCCATTATCAACTAACTAAAATGGTGATGTATATTCATGCCAGTTCTCTCAAGAATTTCGACGTATAATTAAACCTTGTTGTTGAGATTCTTAAGGAGGAAGATCAAGAAGAAGTTCAAGTAGTGACTTTAAGGAATGGAAGGAAATTGAAAGATCAATAAAAGAAAGAGAGAGATGGAGAAAAAGAAGAAAAAATCATTAGTGAAAATAAGTCAACCCTTGAACAAGAGGAGATCGAAGGTGAAAAGAAAAGTGAAGTGATTGAAGAGAAAGTGGAACAATAGAAAAAGGAACAGCCCCCATAGAGCTCTATAAACCACCACTCACTTACCTAGCAAGAGCTTAAAGAAGAAGGCATGGAGAGTAGTTCAAAAAATTTTTATAGCTCTTCAAACAAATCTACATCAATTTACCTCTGGTGGATGCTCTCTCACAAATGCCCAAGTATGCAAAATTTTTAAAGGATCTTCTATCGATTAAAAGGAAATCGGAAGAGATATCCATTGAGATACCTAGCAAGGAATTTTTGGTTGTTCTTCTTAATAAACTTCCTAAGAAAAGGAAAGATCTGGCTAGTTTCCTTATACCTTGTTTAATTGGAAATTTACATGTTAAAAAGGCTTTGACTGATCTGGGAGCTAATATTAATTTGATGACATATAGCATGTTTAAAAAGCTTGGATTAGGAGAACTAAAGACTACTAGAACGAGTCTTCAATCAGCTAATAGATCCACTAAATATCTCAAGGGAATTATTGAGTCTCTGTTAGCAAAAAGTGAAAGATTTTATCTTTCCCACTAATTTTGTGATTTTGGATATAGATGAGAATGTGGATGTTCCTCTGTCACGTCCCGAAGGGTACCCTAAACGTGGCAGCCTGCCACATATAATATCAAGGCTTGAGAATGACTACCTTAGTCATGCGAAAGCCTTAGTATTAAGGCATCTAGCACGGTAATAGGAGACGCTTTTGGAAAGCATAGTTTAAGCAAGTAAAAATGAACATACAAGAATCCAGAAATAAAACATATTATATCACTAATAACCAAAGGTCTATTACATGATTTCTTAGGGCATACACCCGCTAATCCCAAGGATCGTGGTAGTCTTTACAACATCCAAAATACTACATTAAAGAATTCAAAGGAATTCTAATCTAAGTCTTCGAGCAGATTTCCTCCAAAAGCTTCAATATATAAAACTTAAACGGATATGGGGAGGCCTCGAGCACAAAAATAGGTGTTCCTGAGAATACAAATACCTATAGGGGTGTAAGCTTATGGGCTTAGTGAGTAAATCCCAAAATTCATACTCAAAGTAAATTATCAACCAAGTTTATTATTCAAACATATGGAATGCAACAACCACGTGAGCATACAAGAATATGACTTTCCGAGAATCATATGTTGAATGAATTACGCCCTTCATTCGGGGTTGGGTATTCAGGCCAATTACAGCCACAACTTTTAAACACTTTTATAGTCTTACCGGCTCCTATACGCCATCAAAAACTTGTAGTTATTACAGGCTCTACTAGCCACAATTTAAGTAGTTTTTACAGGCTCCTACTTGCCACTTACATGATATACCGGTTATGTCTACCACCACTATTATACACTTGTCCCACAATTGTATAGTAGTGAATGCAATGTGACTCAACATATGAAGTGCATGCATAATTTCTTAATTAAAGTCTAGTAGTTATATTTATCTTCTTTCAAGTGAGCAACCAATTTCAAACACTTCAAGATAGTAATGTACAAACAACTTTATTACAAACAAATCAAGTTTCGATATACTTAATATTCTTTCAGCCTGTTATCATACAACTTCCATTTGATTTTTTCCTAAATTCTAGTGCCACTAATTTTACAAGCACAATCATAAGTATTAAAAATAACAAGAAATAAACTCACTCAGCCATGATGACACCTTTCGTGAAATGGATGAGTCGTTCGAGATTTCCACTAATCGTAGTAATCTTCGGGATATGAACAATCCTCCTCGAGATTATCTAAAAGAAAGAAAAATACCCAAGATGAGTATTTCATGAACTTCTATTCTTGAAGATTCTAAACTTTTCTTAAAATCGCGGTAAAATCGTATAAGAGGAAATTCCAACTTAAAATGGCCATAACTTGCTCATTTTAACTCGGAATTTCATGTATAATATACCGTTTTCTATCTACTCAAAAAGATCTATCTATTTTTAAACTTATTTTCATAAAACTAAGTCGTTTGGGTCCTGAAAAAGCAGCGACCAGATTTGCCACAAATTTGCAAAAACTTGTTTTCCTTCTTGTAAATAAAGCTCATTTGAAAAGATGAATATTTCAAGTATTTTGTAAACTTTTTGGAAGGTATATACATATATGTAATGACTCATAACAAATGTATGAAGTAAATGGAGTTGTCTCAATTTATGAAGAAGTAAAGTTTTTAGAAGACTTTGAACTTGAGATTTTGTTGGAATATTCATTTTACTTTTGAAAAGATCTTGAGTTTTTGAGATGAATATTCCTTTTTCTAAATTTAATCTCTTGTAATTACTTTAAATTCCTAAGGGTGGTTTTATTTTCTAAACTTAGATTCCAACAACTTTTAAAAGTAATAAAATGATATTTTTGTTTCTTGTAATGATTCCAAAAGAATTTCTAATACTCAATGAAAAATAAGTTTTTATAAAACTTTTTGTTTAGTTAAGAAAAATCATTTCTAAGCATGTTCATGAGTTTTAAAGAAATCTATTTTCTACATTTATTTAAAAGAACCTTTAGTTTAAGAAAACACTTCCTCATTTATTTTTGTTGAGACAAAAACATTATGTTCATGCATGAATATGAATCATAAACTATAGAAATATAAAGGAACATAATAACTTGAAAGATTAAGCAAATAAGAAAGTAAATCAAGTATTGGGACCTTAGCTTCATCAAGGTACTCCGGGACTAAGAAAAGACTAGTCCCGAAAAGAAAAGAAAAAGTTTTGACTTGATGAGGACAAGTCTAAGACTAAAAAGACTAGTCTTAAGAACAGCTTGAAATTAAATAAATTGCAATGAAGTAAATAAATTGCATGAAAGGTAAATAAATTGCAAGACAATGAGCTTATATGCTCTAAATATTATGTATAGCTATATAGATATATTAGATAGTAATGAACATAAAAGAACATAAAGGAATTTGAGATTATGAACAAAAACAAAGTATGAACCTATTGTTGCTTTCTTAACCTTAATGGTTTTAGAAAACACACACTAAGTTCATACTAAGTAGATGAACATAGGAATTTCTTTGAAGAAATTTTACCTAAAAGAAGAAACTAGAGAGAGCTTTTCTTGTAAGAACTTCTTGGAGAGAATTCTTGAGAGATTTTGCAAGAGTAACTTTATTAAAGAAGTGCTGTGAAAGAAGTGCTGTGAAAGAAGTGAAGGTATGATGTGGTATTTATAGGAAAATGTGGGAGATAAATTGTGTTAATTAAATAAATGAAGAAAAAAACAAATGGGAAGGAAAAAGAAGCGGGCCGGCGCTACTTTGAGGGTGGGGGAAGAGAGAGGAAAATTTATTTTTTTGTTATTTTGTTAATTAAAAGTAAGAAATGAAATATGTGAAATTGTATTGGAAATGAAAATGTATAAGAAATAGGTGTATAGGTTGTAAGAGTAGGTTGTAAGAAAAAGTAGAGATAGGTGAATAGTGTAGAATAGTAGAAAATAGTGTAATGTAAAAGTAGACATGACAATTAAATACCGGTAGTAAGAAAATAAGCGTATAAATGCGATATCTGATATTTTTAGCTACCGAAAAATTACGAAATTAATATTTTTGAAAATCTTATATTTTTACTAGTCTAATGGTATATTTAGAATATTTTTACTATTCCGAGCCCCGGGATACGTTTTTCAAGAACTGTGTCTGATCGGGTTCCAAGGACATCCGAATTTCATAAAACTGATATTTTTATATAACCTATACTTATTTCAAACTATTATAGCTAATTATTCCTACTTCGTTTTCTAGGATTAGAGAAAACGGCAATGCCGGACTTAAGCGGTTACGGTTAAATTAGGGTTTTGTTGACTTTGGAAAATCTGGTTGACTTCCGACTAGGGTTTAAACTATAATTTGAATCCAAAAATTTCCGGGATTTACATCCTCTTATTTTTAGGAGGCCGTTTCTAGCAATAATAGGAGCTGCTATTGATGTAAAGAATGGAAAATTAGCTTTACATGTGGGGGGGTGATGAGATGGTAATAAAACTGTTGGAAAGTGCTAAATAGGGTATGAATACTAATGATTTTTTTGCAATAGAAATGTTATAATCTGAAGTTTTTAAGGTAGTGCGAGATATAACTTGTGAAGACACTTTAGAGATGTGTTCAAGTACAGGTATTAAGGATGAACTAAATTCTACTTATCAGAAAGAGTTTGTCATGCAATTCAAAGCAAATGAAGAAGTTGTAAAGAATTAATTGAAGGAAGAAATAAATTGAGATGGCACCATAAGACTTAAACCTTCTATTGAAGAGCTACTTAGCTTGAATTGGAGGATTAGCTTGACTACTTGGAATATGTGTTTCTTGAAGAAAATTTCAAGCTACTTGTTATCATCTCTTCGACTTGATGATGAGAAAAAGAAGAAATTATTGAAGGTCTTGAGACATATAAATGAGCAATTGCTTAGAAAATTGCTGACATAAGGGCATAATACTTCATACTGTACACAAGTCCTCATGGAAGACAATTATAAACTGTAGTGCATCCTCAGAGGCGTTTGAATTGAATATGAAAGTAGTAGTAAAGAAATAAGTTGTGAAGCTACTAGATGCTAGGATTATATATCTAATGTCATATAGTGCATGGGTGAGTTATGTTCAAGTGGTTTTAGAAAAAGGAATGACAATTGTCCCTAATGAGAGAAATGAGCTAATTCTATGCGCACTATTACTAGATGGCGCGTATGCATTGATTATAGGAACCTCAATGATGCTACAAGAAAGGATTACTTTCCACTTCCTTTCATTAATTAAATGCTAGAAAGATTAGAAGGACACACCTTCTACTGATTCATGGATGGAATGTCAGGTACTCTCAAATTCGATAGCATAGAAAGATAAGAAAAGACCACATTTACCTACTCCTATGAACTTTGCTTATAAAAGAATGCCATTCGGTTTTTGCAATGTTTAGTAACATTTTCACGATGTATGATGGCAATTTTTGAAGATTAATGGAGAATGTGATGGCGGTCTTTATGGATGACTTTTCAATATATTTAAATTCCATTGATGGATGCCTTTTGAATTTAAAAAGAGTTCTCTAGAGATGTGAATAAATAAATCTTGTGTTGAACTGGGGAAAGTGCCATTTTTTGGTGAAGCAGGGCATTGTCTTAGGGCATAAAATCTCAAGTAAGGGGATTGAAGTTGATACAGCTAAGGTTAAAGTCATTGAGAAGTTATCACCACCAACCATAGTCAAGGAAATCTAGATTTTTTTAGGGTACACTGGGTTTCATTAAAGATTTATCAAGGATTTTTCAAAAATTGCAAAACCCCTTACAAAACTATTGGAGAAAGATGCTTCATTTAATTTCAAAAAGGATTGCTCAGAAGCATTTAGCGTACTTAAGGAGAAACTGATCACTGCACCTATCATGGTGGTACCAAATTGGAATTTGTTTTTTTGACTCATGCAAGTAATTCAACAGCAGGAGTAGTTTTGGGGCAAAGAAAGGACTGTCTCTTCCAGCCTATTTATAATGCTAGCAAGTACCTTAACTCTAGCACAAGCCAATTACATTACAACTGAGAAAGAGCATTTAACTGTCATCTTTGCCTTTAATGTATAGGTTATATCTTATCCTTTCCAAGTCATTGTTTATATTGATCATTCAGCTTTGAAATATTTATTGGCTAAAATTGATGCTAAGCCTCATTTGATCCGTTGGATTTTGTTGCTCTAAGAGTTTGGCTTAGAAATTAGAGATAAGAAAGGCTGTGAAAATTTGTTGTAAACATTTGTTATGTTAGATAAGCCCTTATTAGACCAATTGAAAGAAGTTGAGATTAATGATGAATTCCTTAGGGAGATGTTTTATTCTATTTGTGTTATAAATAATGACTTGAGCCATGGTTTGCTAACATTGCTAACTATTTGGTCTATAAAGAACTCCCAATGGAATTAGATTATAATAAGAGAAAAAGACTTTTTGCTAATCTAAAACACTATTCCTGGAAGATCCATTCCTTTTCCATCTTTGTTTTGACCAAATGATTAGATGATGTGTATCACATGAAGATGGTTGAAAAATTTTGCATCACTGTCATGCTGGCCTAGTTGGGGCCATTATAGCATAAATAGAACAACCCAAGGATTTATAGGTTTTTATTAGTCATTGATCTTTAAAGATGCACAATCCTTTGTTGCAAATTGTGATAATTGCCAAAGAGTGGGGAATATATCTAAAAGAGATGAAATACCTCAAAAATTTATAATGGAGTGTGAAGTTTTTGATGTATGGGGCATAATTTCATAGGACCCTTCCCTATCTTTTGGTAACAAATACGTCTCAGTTGCAATAAACTATGTTTCAAAATGGTAGAAACCCAAGAACTGCCCACTAATGATGCTCGAGTAGTCAAAATATTTTTAAAAAATTTATTTTCAAGATTTGGTTGTCCAAGAGCCTTGATTAGTGATAGGGGCACTCATTTTTGCAATACACAAATTGAAAAAAGTTTTAAAATGCTATGGAGTGCATCATAGAATATACAACACCCTATCATTCTCAAACAACAGATGAGCTGAGGTTTCAATAGAGAATTTAAGGGAATCTTAGAGAAAATAGTTGCAAAAAATAGAAAGGATTAGGCTGAGAAGTTGGATGATGGATTATAGGCTTATAGGATTGCTTTCAAAACCTTTTTAGGAGGAACACCTTATAGGCTATTCTACGGAAAAGCATACCACTACTAGAGCAATTGAACACAAAGCATATTGGGTAATTAAATTGCTAAATCATGATCTACTTGTTGCTGGTAAACATAGGCTTTCTCAGATAAATAAATTAGATGAAATACACTTGAATGCATATGAAAACAATAGAGTGATAAGGAGAAGGTTAAAAATGGCATAATGTAAAAATCAGACATCCACATGAATTTAGGGGAGAGACTTGGTTCTGTTGTTCAATTCTAAACTAAAACCTTTTTTTAGGAAAATTCAAGTCACAGTGGTTAGGTCCATTTAGAGTTGAGAAAGTCTATCACCATGGTGCTATAGAGTTGAATGCTTAGATAAGGGAACATTTAAGGTTAATGGTAACAGATTTAAACTCTATCAAGGAACAGCACCAGAATTAGAAACAATGGAGGAATTGCATTTATGCAAGTTTACTGAGCATTTAGAAGAGTTTTGCAAGCTAATAACATTAAACAAGAGCTTAATGGGAGGACCCATGTCTAATTTGTCATTTTTCTCACTAACTTGTTTTGTGTTAATAGATAAGTTTTTAGGACAAAAGCAAATCTTATTTAAGGGATCGTGCAAGGAGGAATAATCAATTTTCGAGGTCAAGTGGAATGGATAAAGCTATGCATGAAAGATTGAATGAAGAACCTAAATCCACTAATAATTTTGGCGCGATTCAAGCCACAATTAATTTGCCATGATTTCATAATTTTATCACAGCTTACCATAGCTCTAATCGAGCCTACGGTTTCTAGTAATATCAATGCCTTATTTGTCGTAGTCTTAAACAACTTTAACTAAGGTTTAGAAGCAAGGCCACAGTATATAAACACTCTCAACCACATGATTATAAATAGAGAAGCTTTCTAAACTTTTGATCTTGAATCTTACTTTACTAATTTGCTAATTTTTCCTTATTGTTTCATCATGTTTAAACATTGAGGACAATATTTAGTTTAAGTGTGGGGAAAGAGATTAAGCAAGATTGAACAATTGTTGATGACAATTTTTGAATATAGTTAATGTGCCTAATTGATCATTTTCTTCCATAATCATAGGAAAATAATGAAATGCCGAAAAATTTGAGCATAATTTTTCGAAGTTTGAGATTAAGTCACCAAGTAACTCAATTGAATTTAGTATTGAACAACATCATCTTGCGTTTGAGTTAACTTTACTTGGTCCAAATGACTTTATAATATCCATATGGAGTAGTTTTCTTGTTATTTAATCTAAGAATTTAGAGCTGGATAGACTTAAGGTCATAGTAAGGATACTCAATTAATTATTAAAAGTGTAAATGATTGTATGCTTTTCAGTTTAGTCATTTTGAGAGCCTTATAGTCTAGCAAAGGTTCACATGATACTTTTAACGATGAATTTTCCTTGTTATATCTAAATTAAAATCAAAATGAAAATGATCATGAGCTTAGGATTGACATAGGCAGGGGTAAATCCTTAAGAAAGCAATTTTCAAGCCCCTTATCAATTTTTAAATAAGCCATGAATTAAAAAAAAAAATCATGTTCAGTTAATATGAGTAGGACTTGATCCCTCAAAAGATCAAAGCTTGACTCCTCTATTAATTGAATCATGAAAAAAAAAAGTAAAGAAAGTAGTTATTAGTATGAGCAAGTCTCAATCCCTTAAAAGAGCAAGATTTAATTCATCTACTATTAACCTATCAAAATTAAATGAAGTTAAAAGTGCTAAAAAAGGCCAGGTGATGTGGGTGTGTCTTGGTCCCTCAAAAGAGCAATGATTCATCCCTTCTATCAACCAAGCTATATCAAAGAAATAAAAAAAAAATGAACAATGTTTGAAAACACAGATAAGGAAGGTGATTTAGGGAATAAACTGATGTATGTGCCTTCATTTTTTTTTTTTTTTGTAATGCTTAGAGAGATGACTAAGGGACTACATACTTATGCATATAAAAGGGATAAAATTGATTGAGTTTCTCTTTGTTTGATCTTTTGAATAATTTTTGCTTTAGATTCTAATTTAAACAATAAAGATACAAATTGATCTACTTAGATAAGTTTAGTGATTTTTACAAAAGTAACCTTAGCACATCATTTGATGAGATTGAATAGAGTTATTTACAATAGAATGCTCAGGTTACTAGTGATTTAGCTTAACTAAATGATAATTTTGAGATTAATTTGGTCAAATTCCATTCATGATTTTTTCCTATTCAACAAGCTTTGTTATTTGCTTTACACTTGATGATTTTCTTTAGGATAAGTAAAAGCTTAAGTGTAGGGAATTTGATAAGTCATTTATACTCTATTCAATTCATAGGAATTCATCCTTGATTTGATCCTTTATTGAATAAATTCCTATAAAATTATACTATTATTGTTTAATTGTTTTTTTTTTCATCTCCTAACATCAGAAGAGACGAAGTTATTTGAACAAGAATTGGATTAAAACAACAAATATCTTTGAAGATAGAATCAATCGCACCTCCAAGAAATGAATCAAGGGCAAGAATACAAGGCAAAACTCCAAATCATACTCTAGTTCTAATCATGATATAAGTTGAGACAAATCATGCGTTAGATTTTTGTGCTTGATGTATATAAATAAATGTGTGCAGTTGTATCATATGTAAGAAATTTCTAATGTAGAATAATATAGAGTAAGAAATTCTAGTGAGAGAAACTTTTCTTTTATGCAAAATTTAAGTTTTCTACGTAAATCAAATTTAACCCAACGTTTGTTTTGTAAGATTTTGCGCTTAATAAGTGATATTCATCTTTATTTCATATTGTTTCTCCTAAATTTGTATTTAATATTTATATCCATGGATAAATAATCATTTTAACTTAGGGTTTGTGAATCCAAGACTTGATTCATGTGATTTCAATGTGTCTTAATTGAATATTGTTTAGGTATTTGTAATTAGTAACTTGAACTTTAATTCGTGGGTTTATGTGTGTGCACCATGTAGATCCATGCCTGATTTTTTAGTTGAATAATTTGAGAAATCGTTCTTTTAAATAGATCTAGATTGCTAAAGAAGTTGCTCATAATTCTCTTAAAATATGGATGGTGAAATTTTTGTCACTTTATTATAAATTCATTAAAATGGGTTTTAATTAAAGGATTCTTAATCTTTATGTGGGTTTAGGTTGCTAATAGTTTGTTAGGAGATTCCGATGGTTTAATTTAATTTAAGAGTTCTTGACCTTGAGAGAGATTTTAACTTTCCTTAATGAATCCGACAATACAAGTATACCCAATAAATAACTTGTTGAGTTTATTAAGAAATCACATGGTAAGGACTTCGTGAAGCAATCCTAAGCTTATCTTTCATTAACAAACTTATTTCATAAAGTTTACTCTAAAAATGGTATATAAGTAGAATTAACCTTATTCTATTCTCCCTCTCCTTTTCTCTATTTTTTTCCCTCTTGTTCATCATGTTTTGCTGAGCTTTTCTTTAGCTAGATAGATTAAAAGTGAGCAAGGTAGATGCTAATAATTCTTAAGGATACGATTTAATATTTTCTATGCTACTTTGGTAGGTGTACTTACCTATCTTGATAGTTACAATTGAAGTTGAACAAAACTTATTAGCACATTTTATAAATTTTTGAAAAACCTAACTTGAATATTTGCATTTGAGTTATAAAGTGAAATCCACCAATCGAATGCCTCAATCTCCTATCTTTTCTTTACATTAAGCTTTGATTATGCTTGATAATTGAAACACATAGTGATGATCAATGTGCTAGGAAAAATGTGCATAATGAAAGATATTTAGAATATCGATAAATGGATGTGAAAAATCATTTAAGAATCCTAGGGAGAAGAAAAGTAGGAAAACATTGTAGAGAGTTTTTTAGAAAGATTTCATATTTCCCTTTTTCCTTCTTTTGTAATTAAGACCCTTATGGCTCGTTCGCTTCATTGTATGAAATAAGAGAGCAATTGAACCAACTCAATAGGAATGTAATAGAGTTGTAATAACTATTGTAATGTTTACTTGGCATAAAAAAATGAAACAATAGTTATTGGAGTGAAAGTAAAATATCTATAATATCCCATATCTTTATTATAGAGAAACAATAATTATATAGGTGATACTTTCAATATAAGGGTATTTATAAAAAAAAAAAATTTTAATAAACTATTGAATAACAATTCATGTTTGTAGGGACATGTATTATTATTCATCATTTTATGGAATACCAATTCATTATGAATTATTATTCCCCTCAAATGAATACTTTAATAGTAGCTTTACATGGAACGAAGAAGGAATGAATAGCTATTCCTATCATGCCTCAAAAAGGGGTCAAGTAGGATTAATCTAAAGCTATCATACCACATGTACACCCGTAATATGAGAGCCGTCTTGTAAGCCGGAGTGTACAAGACTCTATCTATTTATCAATGTCTATCATATAAATGATATATTATATTACTGGATTTCAACTATGGAATCCAATTTTCCACTTTCTACCAAGATCGCAGAGAATCGATTTCCCTTATTAAATAATGAAAATGGAGTTTCAAACTTACGATTTACAAATTCAATTATTATATAACTTATCTAGGTTATATTCTAAGTTTACCATATCCTACATTTCTATCTTCAATAGAATCTGTTGGAGAAGCTCTCTTCATACATTCCTAGCCTAATCCCAACTAGTATTAAACCTGCACAAAAACTGTTAGGGGGTGAGCGAACCATGGGCTCAGTGAGATCATATGCACATTGGATGATCTAGAATCCAAAGCAGGATGGCCCTCTCACTAGGTTGAAGGATCACATTGCTATGGCTTACCTACCCAGGAGTGACTAAGCATACAGGAATACAACAATACTCACTTTATTTATCTCTTTAAATTAACCATATCTTAAATCTCTCATTTCTTGTTTTTAGCCTTAGAAACTCCACAAAGTGTTAGTCCTTTTAAAGTGATACCATAAGCGGCATCCTTCATTTACCATTTAGTTCCTATAGTACCGACTACTCAAAGGTAATCTTGCATTGATCTAATAGCTTTTAGCCTAGGTCAACCAAGCATTATCAGAGGGCCGAAATACTAACACGAGTAGGCTACGACTTGCTCAAATGATGTTTATGCAAATCGTGTAATGCATGATCATTTTCTATTATGGTGTCAATAGTTTTTAGTCATGTTTAAAGTGATCATATAACTTACAGACAATCATCAACATGCTTCATATATTCATTAACATACAATGAAATTTTTTATTTCATTGTGGTGTTTTGGCAATCGAACATACACCAAACATCATGCAGTATACCTAAACCCCACATGCATATTAGTTTAATATATTACTATTATAAATGCAGTTATACTACAAGCACAAACAGTATGATAAGGTCAAAGTTACTCACCTGTGTCATCGCTATACTATCGAATATGCTACTAGAAATCCAAGAACTGATCTATTTTCTTATGAGAATGAAATAACGGATATTTGTCATTATTTTGTTATTTATATAACGACATTGACAGTATTCCTTCATATCCTAGTTATCAATTTTGGTATAGTTTCTACTTATTTAACTAGGAATTTTATCTTTATATATATATATATATATTATTTTGTTATGATCAAAGTTATGGAATTTATAAGAGAAGTCTTCCTATTTGTAATGGTTATCCAATTTTTATTATTAACCATTCTATCATTTTATTAGTTCCAAAAATAAGATATTTGAAACAACATATTAAGCATATTAATTATGGTATAACTTATATTATAATTTACACTAATTCTAATTTAGACGTATTTTAGAAATTACGTACTCCTTTCTTTTTATGGTTTTACCTAGTATATTAATTTAAGCCGAGTTTATTGAAACTAATCACCTAATTCAATTACTAAATCTACTTTAATTAGGTTAGTCAATCTAATATGATTTTACTTAGTAAAATAATTCATTTAAGATATTTAGTTCTATTTATATTATTTTTTTTTTCATTTTGCTGTCTTGATATTGTTAGGTATTTATATATATCTATCGGGTTGGGGTATTTGGAAAATTAGTATTTAGCAGCTTATATTTTTATAATTATTATTATTGCTATCTTTATATTGTTCCTTATCTGATGTATTTACTATTGTTTAGTGTCGCCATGTTTCTTTTTATTTACTTTATATAATTTTCTTGTTATGTATAGGTATCATATTACTAAAACATTTAGCTAATTTAAATTTCCATTCTTATGTATAAAATAAGTATTTTACAATTCCTATGCCTTGTCCTTATTTATAGAGTACAATAGTATAAACAATAATGATAAGAATGTTATTAATATTAATAATATGAATTATAAAGTAATTTATTAGTAACACTAATATTATTTTTCATAATAACTTTATTGAAACAATAGTAATCTTAATGACAACAACAACAACAATAACAACAACAACAACAATAATAATAAGAACAACAACAACAACAACAACAACACATCATCATTAAGAGTAATACTTATAACAATATTATGGATTATAATAGTAATAATAGTAATATTCATACTAATCATAATAATTATATTGATATTAATATTAGTAATATTAATAACGATAATTATAAGGTAATTTTTAGTAATACTATATTATTGTTCATAATAAATATATTAAAATAGTAGTAATCCTAAGGATAATAATAATAATAATACATAACATAATAATAATACTAGTAATAATCATACTAGTGGTAATATCATTAATAGTAATATTCATCATAATAATATTTTTATTATAATGATAATGATAATCATTAGTGGTAATAATAAATAATAACTTGTATTAATAATAACAATTATCATAATAAATATCATTAACAATATTACTCTTACGAACATTGGTAATGATAATAATAATATTAATAATAATCAGAGTAATAATAATAATAGTAGTAATAATAATATTATTGATAATAATATTTAAAAACAATATAATCATAAAATAACAATAATATTAATGATAATAATTTTAATGATAACATCAATAATAATAATTTTATATAGTAGTAGTATAATAATAATAATAATCATAATAATAATAATAGTAACATAACAATAACAATAAAATAACACAATAATAGTAATAAAAATAATAATTATAATATTCATAATAATAATAATATTATTAATGATAATAATCTTAACAACAGTGTAATAATAATAATAATAATATAATAATAATAATATAGCGGATTTTTATAACTAAATCTTATTAATTAATTAATTTTTTTAATATAGGACCGAGAGGTACACGGCTTGGTACACGGCCGTGTACCAGCCGTGTTTTTTTGGGTTTCCAACCCCATAATTGAAGCCGAGAGATACACGGGGTGTACACGGCTTCGTGTTCCACTCGTGCTCTTTAGGAAAACGATTGTTCATCGTCTTCTTCGCCTGATTTGATATGATTTTATATTTTTTCCACGTCTAAATTGATTCTAATGTGTTCCTAAGGGTTTATACATGTTATATATACATATATATCATCTCATAACATTCTAACATGTCTATGATCCTTGTTTTTCGAAATTAAATGGTATAACTAGGGCTTCTAAGAACTTATCTTGTTTGAACGAATTATTGTTGTTAATCCTTCTCTCTGAGCTTGTTTTGACCCTAGAAGTATAGAAGTATAGTTTAAGACTATGTTTTATTACTTTGAAATACTTGAAACGAATTTGTCTTACCTTGTTCTTCCCTTTCTAAACTTTTGAAGTTTGTTAATGAAAGTTGTGTCCTCGATCCTTTTGGGCTACAATTTTTTTTATTGTTTGAGGGGGTTTATTTGGCTCTTGTTTGGTCTGATTTGGAGTAGTTTTGTAGAGATTTTCTAAGGTGTGATAGAGCTTTGTTTGGTGCCAAATCTCCTTGTATATGAGTGATATATATAAAGAAGAGAAGAAGAAGGAGGAGACGGCTTCAGCAACATGATTTGGTCCAGATTTCTCCTCATTCTTGCACTGCTTTTACAAGTTGTTGGCTACATTAATTGTAAGATTAAGTTGGCTCCATTTGACTAGTGTGTGTGTGTGTATGTTTTGTTTGACATGAAAGTGCATTATTTGGACAAAGTTGGGGAGGATTTTGGCTTGCAAATTTGAATAACATTTCCATCGAATTCTTGGTGCAATTTGCACTATATACATACGAAATTGGTTTTAAAAAATGTAAGAGAGATAGGATGAATAGAAATACAAAAATAAAGAAAATATGATGAATTTATAACCAACAACTATATAAAGAGTTGGCAAAAATATGAACTTGTGCAAAAAAAACAATTTTGTGGGTCCAAATGATATGTATGATAAATACTTATTCAATAATATATTTAGATGAAAATTTACATATTATCAATATTAAGTATTTTGAACACTATGATATACATAGAATCTTTAGTTTAAGGCTTTTACTTTTAAGCTTTTATACTTGCTATCGTAAATTATATTTTATCTATTTAAAAGTAATATTTGGTGGTATTTTGATAAATTAATAATTATATTACTCTTACTTTGACATTATTACAAATTTATAAGGTTTGAAATTACATAAGAATTCATTACTATTTATAGATTTATTCTACAATTTTTATTAAATTAGAAATTTAATATTATTCTATATTTGTTACTTTGTTCTTTTTACTAATTATAAGTTACTAGGTTAGATTAGAATTTTAGTTTCTATAGACTCATAATTATTTAACTTAAAGGTATTGATATGTTTCGAATATTAAACTTAAGTTCTTAAATATTAAACAGTTTTCTTTATTCTTTTATTTATTTTATTTCGAACATTCTGTATTTTTAAAGTCATATTGATAAGGATTCTTTATTCTAATTTGTTTATACTTAAAATTTAAATCGCGAAAGATTTGGAGTGATTTATAATATTTTATTATAGTTCTTTTATGATTCTGCATTTTATTTTTAATAATTATTATAATTGGGTTATGTAAAATTAGGTGATTACAATTCCCCTCAAATAAATAGGCTGTTAGGGATTGGAAGAAGGAATTCAAGTGATCAATTTGTATTTGCTCTAAATTCTCTACATAGTTTAGATCTAAGTGTGATCATAGAGGAAGTACCACTAAAATGGTATGTTTTCCCATTATTTTATACATGGTGGAGACTCACCATGCACTAAGAAAGTGATTTTATTTGCTAATTTGGTAACTAAAATGATGGAATTGTTAATTTGTGTGTTAATTTGATGAATAAGATGATTAATGAATTCTATGAAGTGAATTTAGTGATATATTACAAGAATTGGTGGAGGATCACATTTTTCCATGTATTTGTGGTGGCCTACACATTTAGATGGCTTTAAGGAGAGTTTCAATTGAGTATCCATGGATAAATTCATTAAATTGCCAAGTTAAGTAGTAAATTGAAGTTTGATGTGGAATTTGAGTTTATTAGTGTAAATTGACCTAGTGTAAGAATGGAGAATTTTAAGAAATGTTGTATGATTTTGAAATATCTTAACCTTTTATGCATGATTTATATTTTCATTTGTGTGTATGTGTGTTTTGTTTAATCAATATATGAAATGATGTTGAATGTTTAGTTAGATTAAATTTAATGTGTTTATATAAATTATTATTGCATTGTAATGTTTGTTAGCGTAAATTAAACTCAAATTTTTAAGCAAAATCAAATTCAACCCATGCAGTTTTTTCTTTTTTTTTTTTTGTGAAGCTCAAACACCAACTCCAAGCCCAAGACCAAGCTATTCCTTTTCCTATGGTAGCTGCCTCAAAAGTCAAAGCAAATAAGAATAATATCAACCAAAAATTTTACAAAACACAATCCAAAATAGAGCCTAACCAATATCTCTAAGGGAGCTTAAAACAAGACATAAAAACCTCCATCTCTTCTTACAACAATTCACCACAAACTTTTTGAAGGCTTCATATTCAAGTTTTGCTACATGAGGTAAAGCTTTGTATATTTATATGATCTTTTATGTATTTTCTTTCTTCATGAACATGAAATCTTTGTTTTAATGTTTCCTATATGAGTTGTATGTGGTGTTGGTAATCTAAGTTAGTTTATAGAGTTAATTAGATCCTTGAAGATGTGATAGATAAATTGTGGAGTGTGTTGAAGTTGTTTTGAGTTGATGAATGAGTTTATGATGCTTGTGAAGTGTTCAAATGTTGATTAGAAAGTTGTTTGAAGTTGGAAATGTGATGTTTATGCTTGTTTGAAGCCGATAAGTATATGTGTTAAGTGTGTGTGGTGTTGTAAAAGTAAAAATTTGGTGTTTAAGTTTCAATTTATACATACTCTGTTTTCGAAAAGAAACACAAGAGAAACATGGGTCATGTTCAAGTTGTGCATATCACTAATTTGGAAATTTAGTTAGTCGAAGAGAAACACAAGGAGAACATGGTACGTATATCCAATCGTACTTCTCACTATGCTTTGAATGAAGGAGAAGACGTGACAACACAGGTGGAATACAATACCGTATACCCAATCGTGCTTCTCTCTGTTTTCAAAATGAATTGGGTTATATTGATACATGATTGGAACATGGCTACAACTATCAAGCCGTGCTTTTCTTTGATTGTTAATGTAAGGACCCGACCCACTTAATCCATAGATTAAGCATGCCAAATCTCCCGACCACGCATATACCCAAGTATTATACGTAAGATCGTCTAAAAAGAAGTGTTTGTAATGACTGCTTGCTTAAAATAGATATAACATTCACTTGATTTGAATTAAGAAATACTACCACTATATTAGTAATGGGTCATCATATATATACAAAACATACATCACATACATTACATGAGGACCTCCAAGATCACACAAAACATATAAAGCTTACATACAAGCAAGCTACATTATATACAACTTAAAATAAAATTACATTCCAAGGCTTAAGAAATAACCCTAGAAACTTCACAAAAATACATCAAAAGGTCCTAAACAACTACTATTAAGTCACACTCCTAATCATCCATTGATGTCTCCTAGTCAGTCCCATAGCCTATCGTCGTAGAGCTCTTCATCATAATCACTTGCAAGTAGCAGCATGAGCCAAAGGCTCAGTACACAATAGTGCAAACAAATACATATGTCAAGCACACTTAACTAAATGTAATGCAACAATTCACCATAACTTCATTATCTTTAGTTAAGTGAGTAAACGAAAAAAATGGAGTATTCAAACTTCGATTCAAGCTTGGGAATCTAGAGGTCCTGAGTAACAACAGCTGCTCAGGGAGTTAATATAGATAGACCAGATACCTATATATCCTATATCTAACTGATAAAAATTAGTAATAGCTTCATCTAAGGTTCACACTCCTTCATACACTCCACTTATCCCGGTCTATAAATCAATTAGTTGAACGGTTCCATAACCGTGAACTAAAACATATTATTTCCTCCCGAGCTTAAGTAGAGAATATACCGACATAGTTAACCCCATTAGCTATCCACTTAGCCATCAAAAGAAACAACCATTGCATCAAGGATTTGAATCATTACATCATGACAAAGATTTGGATTAAGTGCCTAAACTACCGTGTCATTCCAGCATGACAAGGTTGTCGTTCCCTGGACTAGACACGACTTAATCACAAACCATTTCAATAAACTTTTCATTAGTCTTTAATTAAGGTCAAACTTGAATATGCCTATCCTAAGCAATAATCAATCAAATTATTGTGTACCTGGATCGAATTGAGAATCAAAGGAAATCCCCAACTAAGTATCTATCTCTGCTCTACATAAATCATACTATATCAACATAACTATCCTAAGCCAAGCTTATACTCACTAGTTTAAAAGCTTAGGAAGTCATTGAATCTCATTTAAAATCATCTAATGTCATCACATGACATATATATATATATATCATATAACATCATACAAGTCATATCCTTAATTAAAAAGTCATATATCATGTATTGGAAGATATTGGAAAAAGGTTAAAAAAATTGAAATCTGCAGGGTCCACGCTGGCAATTTACACTAGCAGTGTAACACTCAACATTGGCAGTGTAAGGGTCCTATGTTGGCGGCATTGAAGCCGTCGTTAAAAAATGCATTCTATACAAAATTTTGGATCATTACGCCGATAGTACACCGGTTGTGTAGACCTCAACATCAGCGGTGTTGGGATCTAAGCCGGCGGCATTCAAGCTGCCTTTTGAATGATCAGTAGCCAAATTTTTAATGCCGGCAGGAACGTCGGCGGCGTTTGAGGCAGTGTACACTGCAGTTCATGTTGCAGATTTCTTTTGTTTTTCAAATACTAATTTTTTGCATTTTTACTCTTCCAACCTCTTCTAAACCATATCATAACCTTTCTAATACGTGGTATAAGAACCCTATATCATCAAACATACACAAACTCCATTCCAGCATCATTGAAACATAATACTCCTCCTTAACCATTAAAACACACTTTACACTAGAACTTCATTATCTTCACATCCACTACTTCAACATGAATCCACTCTTCAATACAACTCAACAATACCAACTTCTCATCACACTACAACTCAACACCATCATTACACTTCCATAAACAAATCCTAAGCTATCTCAACATCACAATATAACAATACACATATATATCCAACATGCATTATATTTGACATAAATTTCATGGATTAAGAGAGAAATAAAGCATCTTAAACATCATATAAACTTACCTTAATGTATATATGATAGATGGGGATGGATTCTTGGTGTGTTGGGTGCAAGAAACCTTAGTTTGGATGTTGGAAAATGTGGCATTACAAGAGTTACGATTTTTTTTTCTTCTTGGATCTGTTTTGGATGTCCAATGAGTGAAAGAATAAAGCTTTATATTTATCTAATAATCATTGACTTTAGGGGCAGATTTCTAAGGGGCTTTGGGCCTTGATTAAGCTTTGTTTTTGGGGCATAAATTGGGTTTAAAAAGGGCAAAAAATCTGCTAGGTTTATGGACTTAGTTTTGGTTTAAAACAAGCTTAATTCACCATATATAATTCATTACAATATCAATTAACATCAACATAATAATTTCTAGCATGAATAAACTATCAACTTAGAAATATTTACCATAGATTATTATCTAATCATTACTTCATAACACATACAGTCATTTCAAACACACCACAATTCACATTAACACATACACACATATAACAATCAAATTTAACATGCATTAAGTATGAATTAAAACTTTGATTATTTCAATTAATGTGTCATGTAATGAAGAAATACGGCTAGATCACAGCATAGCCTATCTAGCTGTGCTTCTTACTAATCTTTGAAGGGTTTTGTGTATATGTGATGCATGGTGAAATGGATTGGCCATGTTTCTTGTATAAGGGAAACATGGTAAGTGCAAAACTATATACTTGCCCGTGCTTCATGAAAAAAAAAATATTTTTTCAAAATTTAAAATAAATGAATGTATTATATATATGTGTGTGTATAAATGCTAAATTATGAATTAATATGAGCTTTAATTTAAGTGTCGTGTTGAACAAAGAATTTAGAAGTTAACTGTGAGTAATACTCGATTTCATATGGATTGAATTCTTTTCTTGCAGATTATTCTTCTCAGTTGAGTATACCTCCTAGTCTTTTACCAGATATGTCAGGTATGTAGTAACTTGATTATTAGATGCTAGGACATGCATATCCTAAATTAACTCTAGTTACAAAACTTAAAAAGTGATTGAATTGTTTGTGTGTGTATCGTTAAATCCGGTTCGGGGAGCGGCAACCCTGTTAATGATGTTAATGTGGTAGTTAGGTGCTCAAGCCATCCTAGTCACGATGTAATGGTGCTTATAAGTGGCTCAGCGGATAGTTGCTAGGGATAATGGTATCAACATAACATTTACTTATCCTTAAGAGAAAATAATATGATTTAGTTCACGTTTATGGGACCGATTGAACTAAGTAATATTATGGATTAAGTTAAATAAAGATGAGAACTAGTTGTGACCCCTATAGGATGCTACTTTCTCTTTTTCAGTTAGATATAGAGGATATAAGTATTTAGGTTACCTATAAACCTCTTGAGTAGCTACTATTACTCAAGACCCTTGATTCCCTAGGATTGAAACCGGAGTTTGAATACTCTAATGTTGATTTGTTTACTCAATTAAAGATAATTAATTATTGATTATTGCATTGCATTTAGTCTAAGTGCTTGTCACTTGTATTTGATTGTGTTACTTGCATATTGGGTCTTTGGCTCATGATTTACTATTTCAGGTGTTAATGAGGATGTAAAGACCCGACCCACTTAACCCAAATATTAAGTGTGCCAAATCTCCAGACCATGCATAACCCAAATATTATGAATAATACTCAAGCATTATACGTAAGGTCGTCTTAAAAAGAGATGTTTGTAATGGCTACCTGTTTAAAACAGATATAACATTTACATGATTTGAACTCAGAAACACTACCACTGCATAAGTAGTGGGTCTTCACCTATATACAAGACATAAATCATATATATACACATTATGGCTTCCCAAGGATCACATAAATATAGAGATCTTACTTATAACCCAACTATATTACAAATACAATTCAAATCAAAATACATTCCAAGGCTTAACAAATAAGCCTAAACACTTCACAAAATTGCATCAAAAGGAATCCTAAGCATATACTAGGTCTCTCTTTCCTAGTCATCCATAGAATCCTCCCAGTCAATCCCATAACCCATATCGTCATAGGGCTCGTCATCAAAGTTACCTGCAAGATAGCAGCATGAGCCAAAGGCCCAGTACACAATAATGCAAACAAATACATATGCAATGCTCACTTAACTAATGCAATGCAATAAATCACCACAACTTCGTTATCTTTTAGTTAAGTGAATAGAACACACTGGAGTATTCAAACTCCGATTCAAGCTTGGGAATTCTAGGGGTCCTGAGTAACAGCAACTGCTCAGGGGGTTGATATAGATAGACCGGATATCTATATCTCCTATATCTAACCGAAAAAGAATATTAATAACATCATTTAGGGTTCACACTCCTTTATACACTCCACTTATCCCGGTCTATAACATCAATTAGTTCAACGGTCCCATACTCGTAAACTAAAACATATTATTTCCTTCCGAGCCTAAGTAGAGAATATACCGATACGGTTAACCCTATTAGCTACCCACTTAGCTAATAAAAGAACCACCATTGCAATATGTAGATTGAGTCATTGCCATGACAAAGGATTGGGCTAAGTGCTTATACTAGTGCCATTGCATCATGACAAGGTTGTCGCTCCCTGGTTCCTGATTCAACGATGTAAAACACAACCAATTTCAATATCTTTCATTAATCTTTGATTAAGGTCAAATTGATATATGCCTATCTTAAGCAATAATCAATCAAAGTATTGTGTACCTGGTTTGATTTGGGAATTGACGAAAATCTCAACTGAGTATCTATCTCTGTTTTACATAAATCAACTACATCACATTACTATCCTAAGTCAATCTTATTTTCACTAGATTAGAACATAGGAAAATTATTGAACTTTAAGTAAAAACAATCTAAAGTCATCACGTAACATATATACAACATCATACAAGGCAAATCTTTGATTAAAAATTCTTATATCATGTATCAAAAGATGTTGGAAGAAGTTAGAAAAATTTAGAATTTACAAAGTTCACGCCGGCAATGCAAACCTTAATGCCGACGGTGTAGGATCATACGTCGGTGGAGTATAAGGCAGCGTTAAGAAGTATGCATTATGTATAGAAACTTGGAGTCTTTACACCGACAATTTCAACGTCAACGCCAACAGCGTTCAAGAAAAATTTCGAAAGATTAGAAATCAGGGTTCTAATGCGACAAATTTTGACTTCAACACTGGTGGCATTTAAGATAATTTTCAAAAGATCAGACATAAAAACTCTAACGCCGGCATGTACGTTGGCAGTGTACGAGGCGAAGTACACTGCAATTCGCATTACAGATTTCCTCTATTTTCCAAACACAAAATTTTTACATTTTAACTCTTCCAACTCATTCCAAACCACATGGGAGCCTACTAACCACTCTATAACATGTCAAGCATTCTAAAGCTTTCCTAACCACTCTATAACATCTCAACAAGAATTTAGCATATCAACTACTTGTATTATACTACACATGCATATTTCATGGATTAAGAAAAATAAAACATCTCAAACATCAATAAACTTACCTCATTGTATATATAAGGCTTGGGGAAGGACTTTTGGTGTGTTGAGTCTAAGAAAACTTGATTTAGGTGTTGGAAATTTTTGGCCTTCTAGAGTTACGAATTTTCTTTTTGTTTTGTTCTATTTTGGGTTGTTTAAAGTTTACAAATAGGCTTGATATTTCCAAAATAATGTTGACTTTTTGGGGGGGTTGGGCGCACAGATTTGGGAAGGCTTTAGGCCTTAATTGGGCTTGGATTTGGGCTTATATTGGGCCAAAAATCTGCTAAGCTTAAAGATTATAAACTTAGCTCACAACACACTTAATTCATCAAACATCAATTACTACAACAACCACTTGCATTAACATAATAATTGAATAGCATGAATAAACCACCATTCTAAATACATTTACCAAAGACTTATATTTAGTTATTACTTCCTAACACAAATAACTATAGCAAACACCACAATTCACTCTACACATACACATATACACATGCAATAATCAATCTATATGTATTAATTATAAATTAACTTTGGGTCATTTCAGACGACGTAGGTTCTGGGATTGATTTTGAAGACCTTCTAAAGGAGTGGGATGATTAGGGACCCTGACTTTGATGATGTTCGTTTTGTAATAGACTAGTGGAAAATGTTTTTTTAATGGACAATGTTATTATTAAAGACTTTCAACTTGTATGTGTTTTTTTAAGTCTTAATCCCAAGCTTTGGTTTGCAATATATATGTATAAAGTTTTCTATTATGTTTTGAAAGAATGACAAACCTATGTAATGGTAAGTATTATGCTACTCCTAATGAGTAGTTTTTGAAAATGGTTCAAATGGCATATTTAGACAAACAATTTATACTAAATCTTTCTTTAAAGATAGCTTTACATGTAATACCACATAATTACATGTGGTTAGGGACTGTGCATGCTTAGCTCTATATATGAGCCGTGTTCGGTCCTTACAGATTTTCTCTTTAGGGTAGTGGTTGGGACATGTGCTAGGTCTAAGGGATAGATGTTTGATCCAACTTAATTATTCAAATGTATTAATATTTGAAAATTAGGTGATGATTTTGAATATGAAGTGAAAATTGCAATATTAAAGTTATTTGCTATATATGTAGAAGAAGAAAGTTGAAATCCAATAAGATCCAAATAAAAGTGCCAAAAATCATGTCTGTGAATGAACTTTGCATGTAGTGAATTTAGGAGAGAATTTGGCGAAACCCTAAGAATCATTTGGACTTCACTTTAATCAAAGTTTGACCCCTTGAGTTTACCACCTTACATACCTAAAATAGTAAAGAGAAAAAACACCACTAATGAAAGTACATAAAAAAACGTATAAAATTGACTATTCTTTTGGAAGAAACAGATTTAATACAATCAAGATAAAGATAAAAAAAAAAAAAGAAGAAGAAATCAACGTTATTGAAAAATTATATTAATCTAGGGTGTAACTTAGGTTGAATATTTAATATCTGAAAGATTACTTGACAGCTGAGTATTAAGGCTGGGTGGGTTTTTTTTTTTTTTTTTTTTTTAAACTTTTTGCATTGATTTGTGCTTGTAGTTATAGAGCATCATGATAATGTATATGAGTATGTAAAATGCGATACATGAGCTAGTCGTGGCCTATTGACTTAGCTATAGCCTGTTTGCCTAGCTCCTCTGGTTAGTCAATACAGGAGTATAACTCAATGGATGAATTCTAGCAGATTATTCAAGTAGTCGAGGAAGGATCTTTTCAAAAGTAGTCTTTACATTGGACAAATGATCTCTTATTTTATATCAAGTGACTATTTTTTATGCCTTAATCCCCATCAAATCTTTTATACGTAATGAATGTCATGATTCACCATAAACAAGCCTCTTTAGATTTCACAAGATACCAAGAGAATAAGTTGTTGATTTCTAGATGAAAATGAAGACATAAATTGAGGACTATGTACATAGTCGTGCCATTTGTCAATAGGTCATATTTGATACTCAAACTCATATTGGATTTTGTCTCATTTACTTTATCTAGACATCATCACGGCAGTTTCGAATCGGGAATCGACCTCACTCATCACTAGTGGTTCCTGAACCGGGAATCGGCCCGGGGATGGCAGTCTAAATCGCAAAGGACCCACCGATTCTGGTGGGTTTGTACGATTCAACCTCCGAAAACCGCCTAACCTAGCGATTCCAAAACCGCCGGCTCAAGAACCAACAGAACCAGCGATTCTATGCTATAAAAATTAAAAAAAAAAAAAACAAAGGAAAAATAAAAAAATTATAATTAAAAACAAATATTTAAAACTATTTTCGTATGAATTTAATGTGTTGTTATTAACAACACAAGTAATAAATATATTTGAAATCATGTATTGTTGAGTTTCTGAAGACTTCTAACCAAAATGGACTTTTCTTTCTACGTGTGACTTGTTTTTTATATTATAGACTTATTTGTATCTTAAATATTTTATAGTGACATGCCAACTAAAAAAATGAAAATGATTGTATATAAATAAATACATAACTGTAAAGCTTCTTTTAACTAATGGGCAATTAACAATTATTATTAGACTCAATATTATTTGAAGTTAAAATTTAATTTTGTAATTATTTTCTTACTTAAATTAAGTAAATTATTAATTGAATTTGTATTTCATGCTTCCTGGTTCCTAGTTCCTTTGGAACAGAATTAACCATCGAATCGTGGTTCCTAAGAACTTGGAAACCAGACCGCTCTCACTGGTCTGGTTGCGGTTCCACCATTTTTAGAACCAGGAACCGGCGGTTCGAGTCCAATTCTTACCCATGATGATGTCCACCTATATCTAATTAGATATAGATATTTAGCATGGGATTGTAACATGTTTACCCAAGTTTCAAGGGTATACAAAACAAAGTCATTTAAGAGCTTTACACGCACATTTCGCTTCCTTAAATGTTGCTCATTTATTTGTAAAATGGTGCTGAAGTTATATAGATGCCTTAGGCCTATAGTCTCGGATAGGGATCCGGTTTCTATAGGTAAGTTTTAAAAAGAAAAGTTCGCTTTGGGTGGGATGAAGTTTTAGTATTAGATCATATCATTTCCAAAATGATGGATGAATGAAGCTATTTAATAGGGTGATTCAATAGTATATGAGATAATACATTTTATAGTGTCCTAAAATAATAGGTTGAATTTTACTGTGGATAAAGTATGTATACAATTCATCCTACCATGAAGGAGCCAAACCTAATCCTTTGAAGCTGGTGTATGGGACTACTCTACCCTTTATACTTGTTTATTTAAGGGGTAACCTTAAGATGGATGTTGTTGATGTAAAGTTTTGGATTAGAGACATTCTTTTGAAGTTGCTATGGGATAATTTACTCAAAATTTGCCTTAGGATGAAAGCTTATGTTGATAAGTAGTTGATAGAGATGATTTCTTAAGAAAGGAGACTTAGTATTCTCTAAGATCTAACCTTATAAACAGTTGATAGTTTCCTTATAGAGGGCACATAAATTGTCTAAGAAATATTATGATCCTTTTAAGATACTTTGGAAGATTGACAATGTGCATATGAAGTTGAATTTTCTTCATATGCTAGAATAGATAATGTATTTTATGTTTCACAATTGAAGAAAGCTAGGGTTAATCTTTTGAATATTTAGAATTACTAAAGGAGATAGTGAATAATAACCTCATGAATAGTCATTTGCAAAATATGGGGGCAAGGACATTTTATAAGCTAGGAAGAATATTCAACAAATGTTAGCTTAATGGTTGGAGTTACCACCAAATAACACCTCATTAGGAAAATTGAGTAATTTCAAACATTTATATTTGAAGTTTAACCTTGATGACAATGCCTTATATACAAAGGGGCCTAAAATTCTTACTTGCTAGCAAAACTACTTCATATGGATATTATGTAAGGAATTGCACAATAAAAAATAAGCTAATGCAGCTGTAGAAGTAACTTATAACTATAATAATGTTGTAGATTTGGTAGAATGACAATTGTAAAACAATAAGTAGGAATTGAACAGCTGCCTATTCTAAGAATATTTTCATCATAGGAAATAAATAAAGAAAGAAGAAAAGAAGAAAGAGACTTTTTTGACCTAATAATTGGTGCCTCGGCATTATTAGATTCTTGTTAACTCGAACTTGACTCAAATATACATTCACATAAGAAAGAGTCTGTAACAATTACAAACTCTAATTATGTAGACACGAAAAACACAAGTGAAGAGACATTATGGTTAAATTTTTTGAATACTCTGGAGATAAAGAGAAAGCTCTTTATACTTTGTTGTTAATCCTAAAAGTAAAAGTAACAAAATATTTAACAATGTGCTTGGACAAGAACTTTAATAAGGCATGGACCTAGGCCTTAACTTCCATGGTCTTTTTAATTTTTTTTTCTTTAAAACGTGATCACATTTTGTTATGAAAATATAGCAATGAATGCATCTTTGATAACCCTAGTTGCAAGTTTTGATTTTGTTGCATGTGAACATACAACTCAATTTGTAGCAACAAAGTCATTCTTAAGTAACAATAGTGATAGTGAAATAGGAGAAGCATGGGAAATCAAGGAGGCATTACCAAAGAAGTTGGAATAAAGTCTCATTGAATTCTATAATGTATTTATTAATGATTTCACAATGATATTTTCTAACTTCACAAATATGGAAAAAAAATCATTCAGTAAATAATTAAAGGTATCTAGTCAATTTGATAACATATCATGCATATATTATTTGAGAATTAATTATCAATTAAAAGATAAAGTTAATAAATAATATAATTAATGTTATTTAGAAACACTCTATGCGATAAAATTATAGTGTTTGTAATATGGATAATATAATAATTAGTTGTACTATGCTACAAATAAAAAATTATTGTTTACAAAAATTTATTTAGCTAAATATAATTTTATGATAAATGAATTTGATTCTATTAGTTATTGTGAAAGTTAAAAGTTAAAAAAATGGGAGAGAGAAAATGATAATATAATAAATGAATGTTGAAAAGAAGAAAAAAGGTGTATTGATAAAGGAAATGTACACTCATGGGGATTTGAACCCATGATTATCATGAAGATAAAACCAAACACTTAACTACTACACTATCTTATGTTATTATTTGCTTTTATAGTATACATATAATACATATACTTTTCCTTATTTAAAAAATATTAAAAAAAAAAAATTAACTTTTCCGGGTCTGGGGCTGGAGCCCCCTACCGGCCATCCCGTGGATCCGCCCCTGGACTTTTCATAATCATTTTTGCACCAAAAAAGTAAATTGTGTTTAAAATTAAAGAACTCAAACATCACTTTTCATATTGCTGTTTTAGTTTGTAAACTGCAAAACTAATCAAATGTGCAGTGACTTTATTTAGCCATCCCCTTTATCTTTTCATTGTTGATGTGATACTAGCCCGCTTAATGTATAAAGCAATTTTATCATGCTTCTTTACTATTTTTGTCAACAACAAAAAAGTACACCAAATCATAAAATGTGAAAGTACATGGATGGACACACACACACACACACACACACACATCTAAAATGAAATTTCTTTGATATTTCATCCGATAGGGGGCCTAGTGAGTGCAGTTATAGAAAATTAATCACCAAACATTGACATATTAACAATCACTTGGACGAAAAAAAATTAATGGAAAAACGAGGAATTGTTTTTTCGAGAAAGATACATTGAACGAAATTTAACTTAGTAAACAAATATCATCGATCAGATCTGTCTTGCCGTAGAAGTGTTGACTTGTTGACATCGTGTACAAATTCTCTCCTCATGTTCAAATCGCTCATGCTTCTTGGCGGGTTCTTCTATTCATTCACATTAATTATTCTTATTGCTACAGGTTTTATAATATATCCGCATATGCCTTTCTCCCATGGATTCAGGAAGACAAAGAATCCCTCAATTCCTAGGTACATTCAGGCACCCTTTTCGTTTCTGTATCTTACAGAAGAGGCACGGTGAGTGCATGGCATGGAATGCTTGTCTGGTCAAGATCAGTGAATGTTGCAAGGAACACATGATCGAGCTTGTCGGTCTCTGTGTGCTCCTTTTTACAATACTAACAACATTGGCAATTGGACATTATCGGTCACCTCTTGATATTAAATGTCAATATTCGTATGCATGCCTTGCACCACTTACTTTTTTCCCTTTTACCTTCCCGTAAATATTGGGCACATTTATATTGTCTTATTTTCATCTACTTTATCTTTATCTAACCTGTATTGATACCTTATATGTATCGGATCTGTATCGGTATCTTATCTGTATTTAATCTGTATCTAGTTTGCTTGATATATTTATAAATAAAAATATCTATTTTTTATTCTTAATTTTTTTTTTATAAACACTTTAAATTGAAACGACAGCACACGCCAAAGAACCAAATAGGGGCAAAAATGATTTTTTGTTTTAATAGAATCTAAGTCACATGAGTTACATAAATTCATAAAAATGTGGATTCACAACCAAAGAGTTTTAAAGAAATATAAGAATAATATAAAAAATGATACTTGAACTTTCACAAAAAGTTCAATTAGGAATCTAAATATAGTTTTGAACAATTTGATACACAAGCAAGTTCTCATGGACACTTTTCTTATCTAAAGTTTCGTTTTGAAAATTTTAGTACTTAAATAAAGTTTTTGCGGACTTTTTTCACACATGATTGAACTTGCTTTAACTGGGAAAAAAGTTCACAAAAACTTTGTTTAAGTACTAAAATTTTCAAAACGAAACTTTAGGTATAAAAAAAGTCAACGAAAACTTTGTTTAGACACCAAATTATTCAAAATAAAACTTCAAGTACTTGGTTGAACACTTTGTAAAAATTTAGGTACCACTTTTTTTATTAACCAAATAAATATATAAAATTTTAATTAGGATCCCCGCTTTGATTAATTTTGTTAAGAGTAAATATATTTTATTAGTGTGATACTATAGTATTTTATAGTATGATCCTACAGAAAAACGGCATTGGAAGAATCTATACTTCGTAATTTGGGTAAATCAGTATCTAAACTTTCATTCTTATTATTTGTGGTGTCTTTAGTTTTACTTTTTTGGCCATATTGATTTCTCTAAAGATACAAAAAAATATAAAAAATGAAAATTCAAATACTATTTTACTAAAAATGAAAAGTATAGGCACTTTGAATGCCGTTTTTCCTTGATCCTACGCTACCGGTGGGTTCTGTAAGTTTCACATACCAATAGGATCAGTTTTCTATAAAGGGGATATAAGCAATGGAAAAAAAAAGTGAAAATATTCTATAAAACGTGAACTATTGATAAAAGAATGTCTAATCGATTAACCCAATCCTATGACTCAATTGGATCTGCAACCGTAAATATGTAACTGTTGATTGTAACGATGATAGTTCTCCGATGATCCAATTGTTAGGAAAATGGCGAATTCGTATATTTTTCGCATGCAATTGGTAAATATGCTAATATAAACCAGTTGGAACTTGGTTCGAGTTCGGCTTAGCGTAAAACTTTCAGCTGGAGCCCAACATGAAGTGGTATTGTATCAACTTGAAGTCAACTTGATTAAGCTTGTTTAACTCGGTTTATTAAAAAAATATTTTTAATTCTAATCAAAATAATTTTAATATCCATATTCGATTAAAATTTATGTTTCACTCGAGCTCAATTAGAATGGGGAATCAATTGAACTAAATGATATGAAACTTGAGCTCCTCTAGATAAACTATTCAGATAGCTTGAGCACTCGTTCAAGTTTGAGCTTGATTCCATTGTTCTTGAATAGAACTTGAGTTAAAATCCAATATAACTTGAACAATTTGTGAACTAGCTTGGTTCTTTTACATCCTTGATCATAAGTGGGCCTCCTAGATTAGGATTCTCAAAAATATATATTTTTTTTTTTCACATGATTGCCAAACTTGTAATTTAACCCACAATTAAAATGTATAGATTTATAAAATCATATGGAATCAATATAACCATAACTTATAAAATTATTTACTTTAATATACCTTCTACCTATAGCCAGCCAAAATATAAAAAGATATATACATATTATCAAGAGTATTTAAATGATTGTATATCTGTTTTAATTATAAAAGAATTTATTAAATGATAAATTTATATAATCTTATAAGTTAGCTCATGATTCTTTTTTTTTTTTTAAAACAACCACATTTAAAAGAGAAGAAAACTTCGTCTTATCCTTACTTCCATTAATCACATGTTACAATAAATTAGTTAAAAAAAGGTGTTCTATATGGCTGTTTCTCATATCAAAGCATAATGGGCTGCAAATTTCAATTTTACAACTTCCAATTTGCTTGCTTTCTCATTAAAGAAACCAGGTACAGACAATTACTAGGAAACCGCATTCACTTTTCTTCTTCAATCGCCAATGGACAAGTGTAGGTTTATGAACAAATGGTCCAACTCCAACATCATTTTCAAAAACACATGTCGTGGTTTGATAAAGAATATCTTCATATATATATGATTTTCTTTAATGGGTGCTTGTAAGAGAGTTAAATATATACTGTTCATCTTCTTAGAATGGATTTAAATTCTCTCTTTATATTCCATTTTCCTTTTTTAAATTTTCATTAACTTTCAAACCATCAATTTAGATTGCCTAAAATTTTTAATTAATTATACACAATAAAAAAGGAAGTATATGAAAAATGTGTTACATAAGTCTTTTCTTCTTTTCTTTTTCTTTCTTTTTAAAGGAAAAAAAAAAAAACATATAACAAGTACTTAAAGATACCACCAAAATTTTCCATATTAATATGACATGAGAAAAAAAAAATTAAATGCGTGGTGTTTTTTATTTTTAAATGTTTCTAAAAACTGATGTTTGGTTTGTCCGAGTAGAGTGATTCCCCTTGACTTCAAAGAAAAAGCATGTTGGTATATCAATATGCCTTGTAATTCGAAAAAATTGTTGTATTTGGAACGTGAAAATTGTTTGATATTATATTGAAGATACAACAGGTGGTGCTTATATTTAGTTTTAATAATTAGATACTAATTTTTTTTTTTTTTTACCTTTAAATATATTAGTTTTGTTATTTGTATATAATCAATCTTAAAAAAAATATATATATATATATATAATGTATTATTGATGGAGTAAATATAATTTTAAGATTACTTTAAAGATTTTTCTGGAATACTTTCTTTTCGTGATAACCATTAAATTTAATATTAATTGTTGTTTATTCATATGTAACAGTAAATCATTTCTTATTATCGATTGCAATATATTATATAATATTCTCGGGTTAAACTCATCATCTTTAAGGTTATTTAAAAAAATATTAAAATATAAAAATTAAAAAAATACAGAAATAGTATCACACATTATATGCGATGTAACATTTTTAATATATGTGATGCATAATAAATAACATATATATGAAAAAATGAGTATCATATTTAATATATTTAATTAATACTACATTTCAATACATGTCCCTTTTATTAAATGTTATATGACAATTATTACATGCATTAAATAGAGCATTACTAATTAATATTTATATAATTTTCTTTTACCAACGCAGCGGTATATTGAAAATTATTTCTAATAGGAGTTCCTCATGTTTCTCATGCAAGACAACGCCATCTGTCAGCAGCATCATCAACTACTCATGTGGTATTCTTAAATTTCAAGCAAAAAGTTCCATCTTCCATTGAAGTTATGGCCGACGTCAGTAGTAAACTATTTTATAGACGTCTAATAGAGATATTATTTTATTGCATTTCGAAGGAATTAGCATGTGGAACTTGAAGATTCTCTTTTGAGTTTTGTAACTTTGTTCCATGATAACAAATATGTAAACCATTTGAAATGGATAACATCTTATAGAGAGAATTTCAATTTTCATTTTTCCATGGTCTCCCTGGTTTTCCTATATATATATATATATATATATATGTACACACACAAGAATTCCATCAATTACAAGTGAAAACGCGAGGATGATACCTTTCAATTTATGGTAGAAAATTGCAGATTATGATAAAGATAAGGTACTAAATGTATTATTACCCACATATATAATTATTTATAATAAAAAAAGTTTATATAATGTATCACAAAGTTTTGGTACTTTACTAAAGAAATATAGCATATAAGATAAGTGCCACCAATTATATTCCTTAATTTTAATTCTTCTGCTTCTTTTCCATCATGATTTAATGTTGGTGTAATAAGTTAGTTTGCACAACTGATTATTTGTTTTGATTGTTTGATTTTCATCTTTATCTTACTGTATATATAATTTATCTGTATATTATGTATATTTGGTTTATTTGATTTGTTTATAAGTAAAAATGCTTGTATTTCATCTATATCTGTTTTTAACAAACAATCTATTTGAAAACAATAAAATTAGGATACCAAAACGATCTAAAAACAATGAACCAAACAAAAGGTTTATTTGGTTCGTCTCATTCTGATAATTCTGACATCTTATTTTTATCATTTTCAAATAGGCTTTTTATCAAAAAAGCATATACAAATGAAAAACATATATCTTTACTCATAAATAAATCAAATAGATCATATACAAATAAGGTAATGATAAGATATAGATGCGAACATTAGTAAAAATGAAAGCTTCTGAGGCTAATTTTTTCGCCTCAGTAGACTAAAATTTTGACTTAGTAAGCCTATTAAGGTGAATTTTTCGCCTTCGAAAGCCAGCCGTGTTAGGGAAAAGAAAGCAAAATTTTTGCATCAATTTAAGTTAAAGGAGAATTTCGCCTGAGATCAAACAAGAGGTGAAAGTTGCCTTAGTTGGGAAAATGTGAGGCAAATTTCACCTTTGCCACATCACTAAGTGAGGTGAAATTCACCTCATTAGGTGACATGGCAAGCAACCATGTCATGAGGCGAAATTCGCCTCACAACGTTGTAATGAGGCAAAATTAAAATTATTGATATTCAAATGTTATTACTATTCAAATTTTATTAAAAAATTTTAATTTATATTACAAATTTATTAATATTTATATTTTATTAAAAACTTGCAAATATCATTTTTTTATCTTAAATGTTACAAACAGTGAAAATATTATGATATTATAAATATGTTTATACTTGTACAAATATTATACATTTGAAATCATCATATACCTGAAACATTAAATAAATTTTATTAGTAAAAATAAGAAAATTATAAATTGAAAAGAAAAAAAATATTTGTATATTACCTTGATTTTGATATTGTTGAACTTATAATAATAAATTGATCAAATGATCAAAACCTGTAAAATTAATACAAACAAATAATTAGATAGAAGGATTAAATAACAAAATTCGAAGAAGAGAGAATCTACTAAGGAGAAAATTGGAGCAACTGGAGAAGAAAAATAGGAAAGACGAAAATAAAGACACACATATATTGTAAACCCCTCAATTTTAGGGTAAAATTGGAGTAAACCCTAACCTAGTCAAATTAGAACTTCAAAAGTCAATAAAGATCAAGGCATACTAGTAGTTTTAACTCCGACAATCCCGCACTCGAAACCTGAGAACAATAGAAATAAGTTTATGGTAGATCATAGTTCGAAATAATATGAAATAGCTTAAAAAGATCAGATTTATCAAAATTTGATTCATTTTGAATCCAAACGAGATTAATTTTCGAAAAACGTGCCTTGGTGCCCGAAATAGTAAAAATATTCTAATAATACCAAAAGACTCGTAATTATACAAGGATTTCAAAAATATTAGTTTTGTAATTTTTCGGTAACTAAAAATATTAGATATAATATATTTACGTGCATTTTCTTTACTACCAGTAATTTATAGTCTACTATTCATTGTACAGTTTCTACTATTCATTATTATTTACCTATTTCTACTTTTTCTTACAATCTACTTCTAACTACCTATACACCTATTTCTTACATTTTTCATTTTTCATACAACTTTATATCACTAACTTCTTAATCACTTTTCATTACAAAAATACAAAACAAATCAACTCCTCCCCCTCTACGCACCAAAACCAGCGCCTCTCCCTCTCTCTATCCTCTATTTTTTTTTATTTTAATACATCTAATTTTTACTCTAAAATTCTATAAATACCCCTTCCATCCTCCATTCTTTTCCCACACTTTCTTACCTTAATAAAATTATACCAAATTCTCTCCTCAAATTCTCTCTCCAAAATTTTCTTCCAAAATCTCTCTCTTCTTTCCATCATTTCCATATAACCACCAGTAAATTTTGTTCTTCATCAATTACCCCATAAATCTTAGGTAAATATTCATAATAATTCTTCTTCATGTCATGTAACATTATATGACCATAATGTGTGTTTCATAAATAAGGTTATGGAAGCAACAAGATGTTCATATTTTGTTCTTGTTCATGCTTAAACTCCCATTATATTATTGTTATTATATTATTATTATTATTATGTTGTTATATTATTATTGCTCTAATATAATTTTATATTATTATTATGTATATTGATATCTATATTTCTTAGAGCATAAATTACTCACTAACTTTTCACTAACATGCTCTTAGTATTATTACTCTTATTATTATGATTTTTCCTTCCTTTCTTTCTTTTTTTTTTTTTTTTTTGACTAGTCTATTCTTAGTCCTAGGAAGCTTGATGAAGCTAAGGCTCCCAATATTTAACCATATTATTATGCTTATTTGCTTATTATATTTCTTTATATCTTATTATGTATTATTCTTAACTTTTTCATTACGTATTATTCTTATCTTTTTATTACTACATAATCATATTCATGCACGATTGGAATGTTGTTGTCTTAGTAAAAATAAAAATGGGTTCTTTCTTTAATAAAGAAAAGTAAACTAAATTTCTTTACTTATACTTATCACTTAACAAAGGATTTTCACCAAAAGACCTAATTATTGTTTTTAATAATTTTTTTTCAAAAGCTTAGACAAGCTAATCATAAATTTTAAAGTATAAGTAATGAAGAATTCTTCAAGAATTTAACTAAAATAGATACACACACTTTTCAAAATTTTAACACGAAAGCTTTAGTTTAGAACTTAAAACTAATGATTCTTTGTTATACAAATCTCTCATAAAAACTTATTTATAAGATTTTTTTTTTACCGTCTTTATAACAAATATTAAGAACTAGACAAGTTATCAAAGTTAAGATAAAATCGACTCACTAGATTTTAAGTCCAATTAGATAAATAAAATTTACAAAAGAAAGAAAGTTTTAAATATGATAAATTTAATCACCAAGAAGTAGAATAATATAATCATAAAGAGGAGATATACATGTAATATAACTTAAAACATTAGAAGCCATCAACCACTTAAGAAAAATTTTGGAAACTTAATTTTCAACCACTAGAAATAAAAATTGGTATGTATCTCAAGAAAACCAAGTTTTTAAAAACTTAAATTTATCTTGAAAATTTAGGAATGAAATTATAATAGGAAAACACTCACTTATAATAACTCTTGAATTTTTAAATTTTCTTCTAGTAACTTAAAAGGAAAATTTTCAAAGCTTTCATCTTTTAAAACTCTTAAAGACAAATTGTTATCGAAAAATCAATGTTGAGACAATACTACAAAAAATCATGCATACAATATGAGTACATATATATGTTCAAAGGATTTTTCAACTATACAAATATCCATGTATTTGTTTAAAGGTTTTTTGAGGAAGGAAAGTTGGAAAAATTGTATTTTAAAAGTTAGGAATTTCATAACTGTACTGTCCCCTTATGTTTCGGGACCAAACGACCTATTTTGATAAATATAACCTTACAAGTAGATGTATATTTTTGAGTAGATAGAAACACATATAATATGCAAAATTCCGAGTTAAAATGAGCAAGTTATGATCATTTTAAGTTGAAATTTTCATAAATATGATTTTTACCGCAAATAAAAGATAGAGTTAAAAATTTAAGTAAAGTTTTATGAAATACTCATTTGGGTATTTCTTTTATATAGGTAACGAAAAAAAAGAAGTCTTGTATCTTAAAGATTACTTTGATTAGGAGTTTATCCGTGTCATGGCCGAGTGAGTTCACTCGCTTAAGTTTTTGTACTCATGCTTGTGCTAGTAGTGTTAGAGGCACTAGAAGTAGGAAAAAGACAAAGATGGAATATGCATGATAATATTGGTTGAAAGTATACTAATCATATCAAGACATGAATTGTTGTTAATTAAATTGTGTTTTATTATCATGATGGAGTGTCTGCAAATTCTATGATCGCTGCTAATCTATTTTAATTACATGAAAGAATTTAATAAATGGATTCATGCATATCATGTAGTGGGTCACATTGCATTGTTATTATACACTTGGTGGGACAAGGGTATAATAGTGTTGGTAGAGCTATGCAAACGGGCCAAGGCCCATGGGCTGGCCCATTTACCCATTAAAAAAACGGGTTAGGGCCAACTTTTTAAAGCCTATTTAAAAGCAGGCCAAAAAAGTCCTGCCCACTTAACCCGAAGGCCAAAGTGGGCTAGCCCGCTAACTAAATAAAAAATAATAATAATTAAAACTTAAAAGTGTTGAAAAAAACTAAAACAAAAATAAAAATAAAAAATTAAATCCTAAAAAAAATTCGTACATAACACTACTAAGTATTCTTAACATAAATACATAATTCATAAAGCAATAGTCAATGACAATAAAGGAGAGAACTTAAACAAACACACACAGACCCACCAAAACCTTAGGTCTTCCTCTTTATCACCGCACTCCAGGGTTTGATTTGTCATATTGTTGCTCTAAGGTGAGTTTGATTCTATATCTCCTCCTCTCTCTCTCTCAATTCTATTATTATTTACTAACTAATAGATAAAATACTTTAGGATTCGGTTCCGGTGAATTCAATGACGGTCAGTTGAATTGTTCTTGCAAATATGGAGAATATATATGTTAGTGATTTGAGTTTAGTTATTTCAGTTCCAAAATTGTTGCAAGTTCATTGGAATCCAGATTCCTTTGCATTTCATATTCTAATTATGTTCGTGAAATTTGGTATAAATCATAAATGTGGTCGTTGTCTGTGATATAATATTTTCCTAGAGAGAAACGCATTCCTTGTTTCATTTTTGGCTTCATGATCCATTTTATTATGCTTGCATCCATTTTGTTTTCTTTCATTATGCCTTCACGAAATGTGAATGAAAAACATAGTTTTAACATTACAGCACGTCTTACAGTTGCGATCCTAATGTTATATGATAAATGGAGGGAACATGGATTTGCATCTTCTTTAGAGCTAGAATTAGAACTTCAGGTTTATGTTATATAGCATTTATTCATTATGAATAATATGATGGTTTTACTTACCACAAGAAGAAACAATATGGTGGTTTTTTAATAATGAGTTGCTATACGAAGCTATTATTGGAAGGAATTAATTCACTTGGTAGTAAAATGAGACATAAATCTTGTATTCCTTAGTTGGTTAGGAATTGGGTACTAAGAAGGTTATCGTTGTTGGTTTGATCCATCTAGCATGTAATGCACATACAGGAAGCATTTTAGCAATTTTAAAGAAAGGTGTAAAATCCACATGGTGCTCACCCGTGGCTGTTGACTTTGTCAACTTCTTCTTCTTCATTCAGCACAATTCCTGCACTCAAAAATGCAGAAAATAGGTGTCTAATCAGCTTTATTCTTCACATATGTATATATGTTAACATTAATTAATTATTGCATGATATGTATTGATCAATTGTATTTGAACACATTGTAAACCAATTATTGATTCTATTTTTTATGGTAAAAAATTATATATATATATATATATATATTCTTACATTTGTCTTTGTGTTCTATTTATAGAATGGATGATATTACTGGCCACGACACTACCATCCTTCATGTGAATGGTCAGTCTAATGCTTGTGAAGCATCCATGGGAATATCTTTAGAATCTGGAGAACCTAAAGGTAAGAGAACTAGACTAAATACTTCTATTGTTTGGCAAGCATTTACAAAAATTGGAATAGGAGAAGACGGTAAAGAAAGAGCTTAATATAATGGATGTAGAAATAAATATGTTATTAGTGGATCATATGGCACATCACTCTACAACGACATATGGGTAAGTATCGTTCACTTCCTAAGTCTCGTGATGTAGGTGAAATGATAATAGATCATGCTAGAAAGTTAAGGTCTTGAAAACCAGATTATAAACATGCTCATGATGTTTTGACAATGGCAATTATAGAACATGATCTTCCTTTTTCATTTATTGAATATAGAAGAATTACAGGGTTTATAAGGGTTTTCTATCCTGAATATAATCCCATTTCTGGAAAAACAGCTACATTAGATGTGTAGAAATTGTACTTAGATGAAAAGCAGAAGTTAAAGCAAGTTTTGGAGGGGATTCCTGGTAGGGTTTGTTTGACATCTGACCTATGCACTGCTACCACAAACGAGGGCTATATATGTTTGACTGCCTATTTTGTAGATGAAAATTGGAAGCTTAATAGTAAAATACTTTCTTTTGGTTATATGCTTCCTCCACATACAGGATTTGAATTATCAAAGAAAATATATGATTTTTTGAAAGATTCGGATATAGATAAGAAAGTATTTTCTCTTACCTTTGACAAAGCTTCTGCTAATGATTATGCAAGAGTTCTTGAAAGATCAATTAAAATTGCATGGTGGTTTGTTGTGCGATGAATTTTTTCATGTTAGATGTTGCTCAAATACTACACTTGATTTTGCACTTGATTGTGAAAGAGGCTTAATAGTTGGTAGTGAGGCTTTACATAAGATAAGGAGAGTGTAAAGTATCTCAAGGGATCAAAGAGTAGAATGAAAAATTTTTAGGAGTATGTCAAACAAGTTGGCAATATTGATACAGGTGTTGGGCTACGTTTGGATGTTTCCACCATATGGAATTACACTTATCTTATGCTTAACAATGCACTAAAGTATCGACGTGCTCTTTCTTGATTTCAATTGAATGATTCAAATTACAAATATTGTCCATCAGAAGAGGAGTGGGAAAGAGCACAAATGTTGTGCAATTTTTTGTGTCCCTTTTATGCTATCACAAATTTAATGTCCGCAACAACTTACCTAACTTCAAATTTGTACTTTTTACAAGTTTGGAGAATTGAGTGTTTGTTGAATTAGAATAAGATGAGTGGGGATATTGTGATATAGAAACATGTGTATGAAAATGAAACAAAAATTTGATAAGTATTGGAGGGAATATAGTATTGTTCTTGCACTTGGAGCTTTCCTCGATCCTCATATGAAGTTCTTCTTTTTAAAGTTTTGCTTTAGTCAGATTGATCCCTCTACTTGTGAGGAGAAGTTGGCTAAAGTGAGGAGCAAGTTATATAAACTTTTTGAAGAATATGACAAAAGTAAGGGAGGTAAAGCAAGTTCCAGTAGCTCTTTAGTTGAATCTTCTCAACATGATCAAAGAATTCTAGGAGGAGGAGGTAAAAGTAAAGCAGACGGAGCGTTTGGAAAAAGTTTAGCCTTGATCTTGCTACTCTTTTGTAAGTTGAAAAATCACTTTATTTAATTATTCATTCATTTATTTTTAATAATGTATGTTATTGAATGATCAATATTGATAACTATCTTTGTTTTACTTTTTTCCCCAATTATTTAGGAGTATTGCCAAGTTGAAGTGGAGACTACCGGTAAGTCGTCCTTGGATCTTTATTTGGAAGAACCGGTAATGTATATGAATTTCTTTCAGAACTGGATGTATTAGAACATTATAAGACTCAACATCAAAGGTATCCAGATTTGTGTACAATGGCTTCTGATGTGCTTAGTATTCCAATTACTACAGTAGCATATGAGTATGCATTCAGTATTGGTGCTCGTATTCTTAATAAGTATCGGAGTTCACTTCATCTGATAATGTTGAAGCTTTAGTATGTACACTAATTGGTTACGAGGCTATGCTTTGGAAGGTAGTTTCTTCGAGTTAATAATATTTAACTTAATTTATGAATTTTAGCTTTTCTTAATATTTTAATCTAATTTATTGCATTATTTTATCAACTGTAGATGAAAATGTAAAGCAACTTGAGGTAACATTATCAAGGGTGGATTCTAATGTGGCTATTGATGATTGACGGATGACATCTTTGTTGTCTTCTTTCAGCTATCTAGTGGTTGAATAATTGTATTTGAGTTATGATACTTAGCTTGTTGGCCTATTATATGTAAATTGTAGCTTTTGAATGAAGTTAAGAGGACTTTGGGTTAGAGAAATGATATCACATTATATGTTTTATGTATAAATTAAATTAGAGTATATTTGTGAACGATGAAGACATTAAGCTCTTTAAGGACTATTCATGGGTGTAGATGAAAAAAAGATAAAATGTGTTTGTTCAATTGCACTATATTAACATATTGGTTGTTTACCATCACCATTGATATATTTAATTACATGCCTACATTGCGAGGAGCAATTCAATCCATAAATTCATCTTTAATGGGCTACTTGAATGATTGAATCTATATGTTTGTGGTTAGCTATTATGAGTACATATTATTTTTCAATTTTAATTCTTAAAATGCATTTAGAATTGTAATTTAAGGTAAGCTATAAGTTTTATTGCATGATTAATTATTTTATTCTCTTCAAAATTTTACATGTTTTCTTTCATTTCAATAATGTCATCAATCATTTCAATAATGTTACCATTATGAGAGTAAATTACGTTGACATAATGTAAGCATCAAAATTATATAACTCTATAAAGTATATTACATTGACATAATAAGTAGGTCGACCCGTTTAACTCGTGGGCCAAAAGGGCTAGGCTAGGGCTAGAAATTCTGGCCTGTTTATTAAATGGGCAAAGATTTCTTGCTCGTTTATCTCACAGGCCAAAGCGGGCTACCCGGCCCAGCCCATTTAGCCCATTTGCCCAGCTCTAAGTGTTGGTTGGTATAACCAGTAGTATTTTTGTGTTGGTGAATAATAGCCTATAATCTACATGTTTTGTGTTGGTGAGTAGTAGCCAATATAATCTACACGTTTTTGTATTGGTGAATAATAGATGGTATGATCTATAAAAGTTTTATTTTAAAAAGTGTGGTGTCATTGTCTGTATACCTAATCCTAATGAAGGCGTAATTCATTCACCATATGGTTCCCGAAAAACCATATGTCTTGCTTACTCACATGTTGATGCATCACATATGTTTTTTTAATTATAACTTGTTCGATATCTTGATTCAAGTATGATAACCCAAAATATTCTCACTAAGCTAGTTAAGCTTATACTCCCACAGATTTTGTTGTCGTAGGAACACCTTTTAATCTACCCATGGTCTCCTTTTATCTGGGTTAGACCACGATTTTGGAAAGCTTTTTGGGGAAATTCAATAAAAGGTTTTAGATAGGAATTCCCTTAAAATCTTTTGGCTATAGAGTTTATGTATGAAAGACTTAAGTTGTATTACAAATTTTTGGATTTGATCGGGGGAATGTCTCTAAGTTTATGTAAAGACTTTATTAATTGTGGATATATGCTTATTAGTTCTTGTATGCTTTATATTACTACTTAAACTACATATCTCACCGAAGTCTTCTATTGTTATGTTAGACGCTTTACATATAATATCGGGACTTTCGCGTAACTAAGACAATCATTCTTAAGTCTTAATATTGTATGTGGTAGACCGCCACATTTAGGGTACCGTTTGGGGCGTGACATATATATATATAATGGAGTAATGAGGCAAAATTTGCCACATGGCTGGGAAACTGAGGCAAATTTCGCTTTACATTGGACAGATGAGGTGCAATTCATCTCATTGTCCCAGTCATAGAGACAAACTTGCCTCATGGTCAAGAAAATTAAATTTCTTACACCCACCTTTCTTCTCACGCGAATGTCCTAAAAATTTTTCAGATCCTACTCATTTTCACTAGGATCCATGATATTTTATTTATTTTAATTTATTAAAAATAAATTATACATAATATTTAAGTAGAATAATTATTAAAATTTAAATAATATATATAGATATAAAAATATTTTATCCATCAATAGCTTGTTAGTAAATAATATTGAAAAGTTAAAACTAAATATATTAAGAAAAAAATTTGTAAAATGAATTCTTTACATTGATAGAGTATTTTAAAAATAAAGTGATTGTAATATGATAATTTTTGTATTATTATATAGTTTCATTTGACCTTTTTTATTTTCGGAAGACCTTTTAATAAATTGAACAGATCAAAGTATATTTTGCACGTTTTATAAAAATTTGTTGTTAAATTCTGTTATTTATAATATCATAAATTAATTAATATGTAATGTGTAAATTATATATTGATTGTAGTTATTATAAAATTGAACATACGAACATAAAAATATTATTATTAAAATCTGTGATTTATAATATTATAGATCAATTGATATGTAATATGAAAATTACATAGCAGTTTTTTCATTTTAATTTATTTAAGATAGAAGTAGATAATATTTACTTAGTTTAATTAGTAAAATTTTTTAAATCATATATAATTTTACTCGTAGAAATTAATTAAAATATGATGTGTAAATTATATATTAATTGTCACGCCCTGAGGGTACCCTAGTAGTAGTAGTAGTAAACAAGTTACATTTAAATACTATCACTAGATTACCTTCAGAGAATGACAGGTTTTCAAAACAACAGGATCTTTTTAGTTGCTTGATAAGAAATAACAAATATATGAAAGAAATAACTTAGTGAATAAACATTACAAAACTATTACAAACCATAAAGTTCCTTTGGAGTACACAACTAAATAATCTAATCTAATAGTACATAACCATCAGCTAAAATAGATCTGTAGACTTCTAGCTTCAAAGCTCTTACCATAGCCATATTCCTGGATGTAACTAACTAGGGTCGTAAAGTGAACCTGAAAAGACTGTAGGAGTATGAGCGAAACCACAGCTCAGTGAATAACCAGACATACCATACATCACACAAGTCATTAACAAATCATATGCAATGCAAGCACTCAACCATATGCACAGATACAAGTTTGGATGATCTTAAATCCAAACAGGAAAAAATTTATGCCCTCTTTTTAATGGGTTGAAGAACCAGTACTCAATGACCCACCTGCCCATGAGAGACTAAGTACACAGGAGAATCAACGATTTCTCGTTTTAAGGTTATCACTTTGAATATAGTTGATTGAACAAACCATCTCCTGCAATCCCCTTAGAAACTCCCTAAGTATTAATCATTTCAAAGCGATTCTATGGGCGACGTTCTTTGGTGCCTTTTAGTTCCTCGTAGGACCGCTAGACCAAAGAGAACCTTGGAAGAACTTACACATTAGATTAACCAAGCGAAAACAGAGATCCGAAATATTAATACGTAGCAGGTTGTCACAACCATATATGCAATAATGCAATTTGTGCAATGCATGTTCATATTTTTTTGTTAATCAAAAAGTCTTAATCAATTTCGAAGTGACCATACATTACACACAATCATCATTATACTACCACACAACATCAATCATTGCATTATCGCTTTTATAAAGACATTTTAATAATCATACACTCAAATCAAATCATACTTTCAACAGACATTCATTTGATTATCTTGCATTATATATTTGACTATTTACAATCACAACCAGTACAATATGACTGAATTACTCACCTGCTCATACTGACTCAGTCGTAGTAATCCGCTGGTAGATCCTCTAATGAGTCAAAGTCACCTATTTAAGACAAAGTATTCATTAATACAAATTAATTAAATTCCTATATGTGATTAGTGTCCTAGACTCGATATTTTGGTAATTATTATTACTTAGTGTAGTCGTGTTTCTCCAATTTTCTCGCATCTTTTTTTATTTTTAGAAGTCACATTACTCAAGAAATTAGCTTATTTCAATTTCCATTCTTACCTATTTTATCTTGTTAAAACAAATATTAGACTAATACTAACTTTAATTAACATTAAATATTTGTCTTAAATTCTAGGGTTTTAAAGGTTTATTAGATTTTAATCTAATTCTTTCTAATCATTTGTGATAAATCTTATATTGTTGTGTGTTGTATATATATATATATATATATACACTAAGTAAGCTTAAGATATAATATATACATATATATATTCTGTTTATTTTCAAAAATATGCTTTCGGTAAAGAAATTTGGGTGTACGCCGGCTCAAGGCCGTCGCCTTCATTCTCAGGTGCCGATGTACAATTGTTTTGAAGATATTTTCATATCGAGTGCACCAGTGTTGAAAGCTATCGGCTTTCAACGTACACCGGCCCTACGCCGTCGGTGTAAATCTCTAGGAAGCCGGCTTACGTTCAATTTTTACGTGAAAAATTATTTTACGTAGCCTCTGATCAGTGTAAGCCTATAAGCCGCCAGCCTATCCATGTAAGCTGCCGGCTTTGAGCGTTTATACTGCCGGCCTTGAGCAACGTTGTACTGTTCATCATCTTCCTCCTGGTCAATTCTTTTTCTTTGATTTTTACACGTTAAAAACATACTCAAACTATTTTTAAGTGTTTATACATTTATATAAAGACATAAAACATGTGAACACGTTTAAAAACATATATATATATATATATATAGATCTCAATTCTTAGAAAATAAAGCTAGGGTTTTGGATTATTACCTCGTTGGAGCTTTGATGTAATCCGAAGCTTGTGATTGTGTTTATTAAGTTCCTAAGATAATTATAAGTCAGTTACAATCCATATATTTGAACGAAAATCCTTTGAATCGTATCAACTTACCTTTGAGCTCGTATTTGAGGGTTTTTAGCTTTTTTTTTTTCAATCCGAGCTTGGGTGTTAAGATCGGTTTGTTTTCTATTTTCTGTTCGTTTTGGTTGTTGTTTGAGAGTATTTTCGTTCTGGAAGAGTTGAAGAATAATGGAGTTTGTTTGTGCCTTCATTAATGCATTTGTTCATATATATATATAGAAGAAAAGAAGAAGGTTTTGGCTGCGTTTTCTCCTTCAATTTCTCTCCGGTTTTGGCTGTGTTTGATATGTTGTTTTCATGGCAGTTAATGTTAGTATGACTTGGCAACATGTGATTAGTGGAGTGGTTAATTTTTTTGACAAATTTGAGGGAATTATTGTTGGATTTCGACTGTGCTTTTCTTCTCCGAATGCTCCACCGAAATCAGCAGCCAAATTCATATATATATATATATTAGTTTATTTATTTAATTGAGTTTTGAGATAATTAAACGAGTTATACGGGTATAAAAGCTAATATTTGAAAGTTTTTGTACAAAAATATGTTTATAGGGTTATAAACATTTAAATTTTCAAATAATACAAATTTAGGTTATATATATACGTAGTTATTTATTCGTATAATTTTATCTCCCATTATTAGGATTTCTTAAACTCGTTAGGTCAATTTTTGTTTCAGGCCTCAATAGCTTAAGGAAACTTGGTTTAGAAAAATAGCGTGATCCGATTATTGTTTGGAGTTTAGATTTTGAGTTATTGATCAGTTTGTATTTTCCTTGTGTATTTAAAATCTTAACGGTTATTTTTGGATCATCGTTTTCTGTTTAGGAGCATAAATAATCATTTATGCAGTATTGGACTTAATACAGAACCAAACTATATATAATCTCTGTAGTTTTGATACTAAACATGAATTCTTATTAGTAGCTTTTAAATTTTAACTAGAAATCTTGAATTTAGGGTTTAAGTCTAAATATAAGCTCATCACTACTCGTTATTCTAATCTCGAATCATTGTCGGGATCAAAAACAATCATTTAATCCTTATATTCATATTTTCTATTTAAATCTATTTGTATATCAGGTTTCGGGTCTAAATTTTAGATCATATCTTGAATTATTTATTCAAGATACTATATCTCGTTTTTAGTATTAACTAGGGTTAAAGAATCTCTTTATTCGGTTCCTAAATTCTCATCTGCACAAAATCTAAATATTAATCTATTATTAGACTTCGATTAGAATCTAAATCTATTATCTAGTTTATACAATCTATTGTAAGGTCGTGTACTAATGTGGAAAATTCCGGGGTTTATTGATAATATTTTTTTAATTAAGCATATTAACGTAAATTTTGCACATTTAATAAAAATCTTACAATTTAAATCCTTATTTATAGTAAATAATATTAAAGAGTTACATTTAAAAAACTTAAGAAAATTTTCATAAAATGAATTCTTTACGTCAATGGAGTATTTTAAAAATAAATTGATCGTAGTATGATAATTTTATTGTTATTTAGTTTCATTTGGCCATTTTTTTTATAAAACGTTTTAATACATTTGAAGACACCAAAGCACATTATGCACGTTATATAAAAATCTTATTGTTAAAATCTGTTATTTATAATGTCATAAATTAATTAATATATAATGTGTAAATTATATATTGATCGTAGTTATTATGAAATTGAGCATATGAATGTAAAAATGTTATTATTTAAATATGTTATTTATAATATTATAGATTAATTGATATGCAATATGTAAATTCCATATTGATAGTAGTTTTAATTTTTATTTATTGAAGTTAAAAGTAGATATTATTTATTTAGTTTGATTAGTAATTTTTTAAAATCATATATAAATATTACTCATAGAAATTAATTAAGATATGATGTGTAAAATATATATTGATAACAGTTTTTTTTTTTCAAATTGATCATATTAACATAAATTTTGCACATTTAACAAAAGTCTTAAAATTTAAATTTTTTATTTATAATATTATAAATTAATTAACATGGGGTATGTAAATGATTTATTAATAGTAGTTTTTAGTTTTTTGTAAAACAAGCTTCCCTATATGGCTTTTCATGAAGCTTTTCGTCCTCCTCCTTATCGGTGTCGATCTTTTCTTTTCCTTCTTTTATTATTTTAGAATCTGGCTTTGGAGTTATCGTCTACTAGTTATCCGCATGCCCTCCAAATGTCAAGTGTTTTTTTTTTTTTTTTTAATTCTTCTATTGTAGATGTTCAATTGTGGGGTGATTTGATGATAATTGTATCCCATTTCTTTGCCACATATATCTTAACCAAGAAAATTTGAGTTTTCTTTTTGTGTTATATATATATTATATATATATATATATTAAACACACAAGCATAAATTTTGCACATTTTGTAAAAATCTTAGAAATGAAATATGTTATTTATAACATTATAAATTAATTGATATAAAGTGTGTAAATTATATATTGGTAGTGATTGTTTTTTTAAATTAAAACACCAACCTAAATTTTACATTTTCTATAAATCATATTATTATAATCCATTACATATAATATTATCTCAAAAGTAATAAACTTTATATTTATAGTATATGAAATCTCAACACGAAATAACATGCATAGTAACGTGCATAAGATTATCTATTGCCTCCCAGTCCTAGATGGCTATTTATTGTTTGTTGATTCTCAACATGTATGGCAATGAAGGTGTAACTCATCATAGCAAACAAAGTGTGAAGTAGTTCCATCAATTTCGGGTTGTCTAATAACTTTATATAATAATCTGCATGACCTAGAATGCAACGAAGAAGTTTAAAGAAAACAGAAATATCATAGTAAGAACATTAAATGTAACGCCCTAAATTTAATTAAAGCATTACGCCACGTGTAATACTTTATACATTATATGCTCAGGCTTCTAGAATGATATGCTTATTTCTAACATTTGCTAACCGATTTTAAATTATGAAATCGTTCAGTTAGATTGTTAAAATAACTGGATTTAAACTTTCAAAATACTTTATAGAAACATAATTAAAATCTACTTTTAAGAGTAGATCATTTTTTCCCAAAAACAAAGCTTTTAAAGATATTACAAACATATGGGCTTCTCAACTAAGCCATTAAAAAAATATTACAAACTTAAAATATAAATCCAACTCTTTAACGACACAAAACAAACTAAAATAAACTATATCCACAGTCTTAAACTCACTTCACTTAACCAATATCGTCCAAAACATGAGCCAAGAATCATCATCCATCAACTACATCATAATCAACATCAACAACAACATCATCAACTCAACCTCATCATCATCCAATCATCAACATCATCAACATCTCACCATCATCAAAATACCTAGAAGAGGAATAACAACAATAATAATAAGCCGAAGCTCAGTACACAGTAACACAAACACACACGGAGTGACATACTAGCTTAACTAAATGCAATGCATTAATAAATAAGTTATTATCTTTTCTTTAAAGTAAACAAATCAACACTGGAGCACTCACACTCTGAAGCAATCTAGGGGAAACCAGGGTTTTGAGCAACAGCAGCTGTTTAAGGGGCTGATATAGACAGTCTAGATACCTATATCTCCTATATTTAACCGAGAAAGAGAAAATAACCTCATCTAGGGTTCACAGCCGTTACACACACTACTTATCCCAGTCCATAACATCAATAAGTTCAACCGATCCCATAAACATGAACAAAAACATGTTACTTCATTCCGAACCTAAGTAGACGTTACCTTGATACTACTTGCCCCATTAGCTACCTACTTAGTCTCATATAAAACAATCAGTGCATCATGGTAAATTTGTCATTGCATCATGACATCTCAACGCCTAACTACCATGTCCTCTCGGATAAGGTTGTCGCTCCTCAAACTAGATTCAACACACACGCACAACTAACACTCATCAATTATTAAGCCGAGTTTAAATTTTAGTTTACTTTTGGATACCTATTCTACAATCATCACACAAGTTACTACGTACCTTATATTAGAAATCCAAATATGCTTAGAAGGGAAATTAGAAGCCAACTCAGAAGATAGATCAGGTATTCATATATTTAAATTCAAGAATTATACTCATATAAGCAACTAGTCTAATTATTCATTTATATCAAACTCATTTTATTACCATATTTGATCATACACTAATTTGAAACCCCACTATGGCTACGAAGATCGCTTCGCTAAAATACGGACAGTTTTCCTTTGTCTGTCAAAGTATTTCTTTTACTTTGATTATAGTATTTTATTACAAAAGAAATCAACAAAGCATTCATATTCAAAAACATTCATTCCCTAAGAAAATAGACATTTGAAACAACTTATTCCCTATGTTATAATAAGGTTATCCTAACATATCTCTAATCCAATTATAGCTATTAAACTCATTTTAACTCAATCTTAGCCAAATTGATAAGAGCTAATCATTTAGTCCAATTACTTAGTCAATTTAACTCATTTTCACTTATCAAAGTCTATTTAGTCAAGTTGAACTAAGATTGATAAACTGAGTTCATTTTATATCTAAGATTCATATTAACTTAAGTCTATATTAACTTAATCTTAGCCAAGTTGATTAATCTTAATTAATCTAATCCATTTTATTAAGCCAAATTGTACTTAGATCATTAACCAGGTTTGTTTTATATCTAACTTTAGATTTAATTAAATTATTTCTTAAACCTATAAATTTACTAAACTCATGCTTTGATTATATCATTAAATAAACATAACACATTAATTATCACTTATGTATTTTATTTTAACTCAAAAAGATTCATTTTATACTTAACTACAAATACTTAACTTAGTAAAACAAGTGTTCAACTTTGTTGGATATAACAGCTGAAAAAAGTAAAATTTAGACCTAATACGTTTTGAATTTACACAAACTTACTTAAAATAAAAGTTGTAGATTTTTTTTTTAAATTTCCAAGGCAATTTGAATCACATCAATCCAAGGTTGGATAAAAAAGTTACAAGAAAAATACAAAACATCATTGCTGTAGGGAAAATTCAAAGGTCGTATCAAGGGCTGTTTCAACCAGGGACTTTACTCAAAAAATATCTGAGAGTGAAACACCCCTCCATGTGGGCTGTATCTAAGGTTGTATTAAATGAAACACTCTTGAATACGGGCTATTTCCTAGGTTGTATGAACTCAGGAAGAAGCTCGAAAAGCACTAGAGAGTGAAACACCCTTCTATACAAGCCTTTTCAAGGGTGTATAGCCATACACCCTTCCATACAAGCCGTATGACAGGATGTGTCAACTTTTTTCTAAACTTCCCTATCTTCAAACTCAATTTTTACCTACTTTTTACTTCTCCAACCTTACTCTAAGCTCTATATAAACTTCATACAACATACTACAATATATAAACACAACTTCCAACACTTCAAATCTCATTTCTAATCATCGAAACACATCCAACAACCTCATCAATCCCCACACTACTATTCATCATCTTCTTCACACACCACCCCATATCAAACATTAAACCAACATATTCATCAACTTCATCAAAATTTCTACTTAAATCCAACAACAATTCATCATATATAAACAAAAACAAGAATCAAAACAACATAAAACAAATATACTTAGCTTTAAAGCAAAACATAAAATTGATTCCTCTTTTCTACACTTCATCCTCTTCTTCTTCATGTTTTAGATTTATTTCCTTCTCCTATTTCATCTTCTAACTTTGATTTCCTTTAGATTCTTACTATAATTGAGATTTGATGGTTAAATTAAGGAAAGAAAAGAGAAAAGAAGGAAAAGGAAGAAGGAAAGGAAAGAAACGGGAAATGAAAAAGAAGAGAATAGAAAAATGAAAAAAGAAAAAGGGAAGGATAAGATAAAGGAAAAAGAAATAAAGATATTTTTAGGCAATGGGGTATTAAATTCAAATCTTTTTGATAAATATCTTTACTATTCAAAATAATTAGAGAATAATTTAAGAATATATATATTAGATATTTATAATGTGCTATGGAAACACAATTTAGAAGCTTAATTTAAGAAAATTGATATTAAACCCCGGTATTCTCAGTAGCTAGGAAACCCTGGGAATCGGAAGCGAACCCTAATCCGATCAGGTTGAGTCTAGTGAGTGAAGCCTAGGAACCCTAATCCGGCTTTCCTTCGGTTTCATAGTAAAATAAATATCACAAGTAAATGAATTTAAATTATGTTTCCAAAGTACATTTCAAACCTTTGAAAGTTTTAAACTCGGGAATTTTTCAATTCCGGGCCTTCCCGAGCCCAATTACGGAAAAGCGTGCCCCGGACCACGGATTCAGAAAATGTTCCGAATATTCATTAGAACCGTAATTTTAAGGATTCCAAAAATATCAATTTCATAATTTTCCGAGCTATAAAGATTACAGTTATAGCTTTTCCCGTGTTTTCGGAACAACGGTAAAGAAGATGTCTTGTCTACTATTCACAAGTACAACCTACACTACGCACTACCCATACCCTATTCTTACATCCTTACAACTATCATTTCAATTTTCTTTTCCAAGAAATTTTGTCTCTAAATCAATTATCACATTATTACATTTTCATTTACTAAATTACAAAATTCAATTTTTCAAAACTCACACACACACACACTCCATAGTGGCCGGTGCCCCTCCCTCTAATTCCCCCTCATTTAATTATTTTTACTCCATTTAATAAAGCTAAACCCTAATTTACTTGATATATGTACTAAATGTTCCCTCTCTCTCTTCATTTCTTTCATTTTAACTCTTGAAAAAGGATCAAAACCTCTCTTCTTCCTCCTCTCAATTGCCGAGCACTCCCCTCCCCCATTCCCTTGCAATTTCAACTTTGTTTCTTCTCCATTTCCATCTCAAGACTCCTTTGGTATGTTGATTCAAGTCTTGTTCTTCCTAGTTCTTGTAATGGCAAGACCATATCTTGTGTGTTTCCTCATTAAATCCTAATGAGCTAATGCTAGGGACATGGAAACACATGAACAAGAATGTCAAGCCATCACAAGACATGGATCTAATGTTTAGATGTGTTTTTGTTAAGATCTCATCTTTCATGCATGTAAAGTAGTGATCTTGCACATATATTGTTGTTCATGCCATGAGATCCATGCTTTATATATCATATGAGTAGATCTAAGGTTTAGACATTCACAACTTCATGTACATGCATGATCATAGGTTCATTTTGCTTATATGCTTTGATGATCATAAAAAAGTCTTGTTCATGTATAGAGGTGTTAGATAGTATCTTCACTTATAAAGGCAAGAACATTGAAAAAGGAAGGACTTTGTCAAATATGAAAGTTGAAAATTCGGATGAAATGGAAACCCTACCTTAAAGACCCCCAAAATCAACTTCAAACCCATATTTCACAAGAAAATGAAGGGTAAGTATATAGGAGTATTGAAGGAATGATTTTATAAGCTTGGATGAGTTTAGGCATCATAGGAATATAAAACAAGTAGTGGAGTTAAGAGGAGAATATTGGTATGTTGATCAATGGTTAAAATTCGTAACTTAGGTTCATGCCCACAAGAACACTTAGTATTTAGGTCTAAATAGATATTATAAGCTAAATGAGGTCCTTAGACAATATATATATTGGAGCTTCACTTTTTAATACATTAGACAAAATTTTCCTTAAGAAAAATGCAAGAAAATGAAATTTGGAAAATTCGGATTTTACAATTAGCTTATTTAAAAACATTTTACCAAATGCAAAATGTGAGTTTTTATGAATGGAGGCCATGACTATTATATACCTTGGGAACTTATTTTTTTGATAGAAACATGTGAACTACAAGACTAAAAGCCAAAGAAACTCTAAGGAGTATAATGTGGAAAAAAATAGTCTTCTAGAAAAACCTTTACAAGATTTTCTAACACCTAGGAGTTCTAAGGGTTTATTACCACAAAAATTATCATGACCATGCACATATTGAGTTCATTACATGGCATACACATTAGTAGTTCATCCTATATCATTCATGCATGAATCACCAACTAGGAACATTTCTTATCAAAAGCAAAGCACATTTTCGAAATTGGATCAATTGCGGAACAGAACTGATCCCACTGTCCCATGACCTTACTATTTTCAAAACTTGGATTTAATATTAGAAATAGATAGATCTTTCGAAGTAGATGCAGATCGATATAAAATTTGCGAAATTCCGAGTTAAAATGACCAAGTTATGGCCGTTTTAAGTCGGACTTCCGCAAATAGCGAGAAATCCGAATTCAACTAGTCTAGATGTATAGTTTGCTTTAGTTACATGATGAGAATCTCATTAGGATTATTCTGCTTGGTAGGTGATCTCGAGCAGGACGACACGCTACCTCCTGACTAACTATTATTAGGAAGTTGACGTCCAATGGCCGAGTGAGTTTACTTCCACTCTCAATTAATGCATGTGATTGTAATGTAGTGGCACTAGTGATGTAGGCAAAGATAAAAGAAATTGTATAAGCATGATGGGTATATGGGAATTATTTATGTTGTTGACTGTTGATATGTGAAATGGAGCTTAAGGTATATCGAAACCGGTGTTAAGATATTGATTGCTTTACTAGTATCTTACGATGAATGTCTGCGAATACTTGTTGGTCACTTAAAGAATTGAATTAATGAATATTCGACTCCGACTATAAATTGAATTCATTCATGTCACAATGGGTTGGAGCATTCGCATTGTTGGTTAATCGTGATCCATAAAACGAACATGTTGCTTAATCGTGATCCATAAAACGACTTGTTGGTTAATCGTGATCCATAAAACGAATTATTATTAGTTGACCGTGAGCTTAAACGGTGTCGTACCGCAGGATTCATTAATCTGCTAACCCGGGATGGAGGGCGCAAGTCCATCCACATATGATTTCCGGACGGTCATATGTTTGATGATCATATTTGTTTGATGCATTCACTTGCCTGAATAAATACTTGTTTGAATGACTTATACTTAATTGTGTTATGGAAGTTATCACTCACTAAGCTAGTTAGCTTACGCCCCCATAGTTTCTATCTTTTGCAGCATGACTTTAATGGCTTAGGCTAAGACAAGCTACAGCGCAGGTACCGAGAGATAGGAGTTTCCCATAGAAGTTTTAATCCATCCCTTTTTGTATAGACTCCATTGGAAACTAAAGACTCTGGATGACTGTAATAGACTGTTATTCTTTTGCGGGGGAATGCCCCTTAGATTTTGTAAACTTTAAATTATGCGTTTTGATTTATTATCTATGGCTAATGAATGCCTCGTTAAACTGTTTAACTCCAATTGTTGAAGTATTCTATTGTCGTAAAGGAACCTTTACATCTACTTAAGACTTCCGAGGGCCCCGGGTAAGGAACTCGAGAGTCTTACTTAGTATGTGGCGGGCTGTTACATTTAGAATACCCTACGGGGCGTGACATGATATTTACTACAGGTTCAGGTTTAAAACTAATATTTTTAAACAAGTAATTTATTTCAAAATTTAATAAGATTTTAAAAAATAAAAGATAACTATAGTTTAAGGATTTAGAAGATTGTAAAACATTTAAAATATTTATTTTGACATTAGGAATTGAATTTTGAAGATAAAATAATCTCAATGAAGAATTTTTGAAGCAAATGAGAAGTTTGATTCATAGATAAATCATTGAGACATATGGATGATTTAAAAGAGTATTTTAAATCTCAAATCTCAATTTAACCTATTTAATTTAATTATATCAAATTTTCTATCCCTTTTTTCTCTTGTTTACTTATTTTATTTATTTAAACTATCTAACTATGTTCAAAATTAACTATTAATCATATTATTTTAATTAAATCATTTCTAAATTAACTAGATGAGGGTTTGGGGTATTTCATCGAATAACGACAATATATCAGCCTATACATACCAACATAATAGAAATAGCATGCATGCTAATTGCCATGGAATATGTTCATACAAAAATAATACATAACAATAATAATGATGATCAACATGATGTACAAAGTGATTGAGAAGTCAAGTAGAAAAACATAAATGACATGGATTGAACATCGAAAATGATGGAAAAATGGAACAAAACAACACCTATTGCCTCTACTGCTGGTGTAGGTGAGCACGCCTTGGTCCTCTAATAGATGTCCTCTGAGACATTGTAAACGGGGAAGTCGAAGCTGGTGTTGACTGATAAGCAGAAGGCTATGTGGGGTTATGTGGAGGTTGCTAAGAGGAGGAATGATGTGTAGATGGAGTGGCACCTAGGAATCCGTATGATCCAAATGCGGGTGTTTGAGATGAAAATTGAGGAAAACCTAGCCCCCTAGTCCATGGGGTGAGACCCAACGATGGTTGGCCTCTCTGTTGTGCAAAACTGCATGATGTCTCGTGCGATAGATTGTATGAGGGATGTGTGAACATGGATGGGTAGGTTGACATCCTGAAAAAACCCTGGTAAGGTTATAGAGAAGGTGCCGCTGATGTGAATGGTATGAAGCAGGGCTGACTAGGATCTGATCTGCTACCAGGAGTACCCATGTGAGGTGCAACCTGCTAGTATGGAAACTGCTCGAAGGAAGACATGGAAGGAGGACGGGCATATTTCATCAACATATTAATTTGCTGTTGCATCTTCTCCATTTTTTTCCTCCTGCTTGGTCCTATCGTACTTATAGTGGACCAAATCCTCATCATGTGGCTGCTCATAATAGTCAGCCCTGTACAGATCTTTCATCATACCATATTTAAAGCCATGACGGTAGTCGGATCTATGGCCTAAAACCTCCTCCATAATTTCCTTATTTGGCTTAAGTCGCTCACCTGACGCAGTAGTAATATCATCCGCCTCCTTCCTTCTTTCCACCATGCATGCCTAGTTGAAACAAAGTGAGCACAATGTGAACATAATCATATAAATTGATGGATAGGGTGTATTACATTTGAATTTGAAAATCGAAAATACTCACATAATTCTGCATAGACACCTGCAACTCCTATCGATTTGTTAATTGCCCTTTCTCTCTCCTTAAGTGGGTATGTCTGTAGTTTTGTATTGGTGTGAGCTCCTGTAATACATGATTAGTGAAATCAGCAAAAGAACATAGCACATGAACTCACACACTATGTAGTTATAATATTTACATTTGTAAGTGCATGTTGAAGCATCGACTTTGTACCACCCTATAACCGATACTTGCTTTTCTATTTTTCGTATTGACCATGGACCACAGCTACACGATTCGAAAAAAGTAAATAAATGGAGTGTATTTTTTTTATTATATATTTTACTATATGTAGGATCGTACCTTATAATCTGGATTAGTCTCTATGAAGTGGACGAATGCCCTTTAGCTATGATGTAAAACTTAAGCCTATAGCGAAGCTAACTGTAGGATTTACTACCCAAATAGTTTAGTGTCACACAACATTTGTGCACTTTCCGCTAATTTTCTAAAGTCGTCGAATTTGTTATGCACATTAAAAATGGGTTCAATGTGTTAGTAAATGGTAGAGGCTATAAAAATTGAATTTCCAAATATGGTTCTAGCCGAAAATAAACTTACCATAACTCTACGGCCGATGCCATGCTGATAGGCCTTTGGAAACCCTGACCATGCCTTCTCTTGAGCTCCAAGAACAAACAACCTGGTTAACGCTCTGTGATGGAGTAAGAACTACAACCTAACGACCCCTGGACATGAGAATATGAGACCTATATACCTATCCGACACAGTGATAGTCGCCCTATAGCCTGTCCTCCTATACTCATCCTCCGCTTGGTTCCCTTTATACATACCTCTGTGCCTCTCGGACCCCATGATGTAGGCATTCTCATGCTCAACTGCCACAACGGCCTCATGCTGCTCTACTGTCGTGGCCTGCAGGTTATCAGGGTCCACCAGAGCAAGCAAATCATTCGAAAGGTCATGTATCACTTCTTTCCCTTTGCTTAACTCATTCACCCACCCCCGCTAAGGCTAATCACCTAGCCCGGCTAATTGATCAGTAATGCAGTAAATGATCCTCCTGTATAATCAAATACGAAAATTGATGCATGAGTCTAAAATGGATATGAAAGAGAAAAGATTGACCATTCAACATGGAAACCCCACTAATATAATTCTCGGGGTGTGCTTGGGAGTCCTCCGTATGTTGATCCATAAAATTCAAGCCACTCATCCTATAAGTTATAAAAATAACTATTATTAGTGATTTACTGCTTTGAGTTCATTACAAGCAAACATATGTGAGAAATAAAAACAAATAAACATAGACATGTAGTCTATTTATCTAAATCATCATCCTCTATGCCACTGCAACCCTCATCTGGGTCGGGTAGGCATGCAAAGTTTCTTAGATTGACAAATATGCGATCGATTAGAATTATCCAGGGCCTTTGCACCGTCTGTTGCATTGGCTCCTCGGTTGGAGGTGCCCAACCGATTCACCATCTTCTATAGATTCCAATGAGAAGAGAGCACGAGTAAATAGATATGGTGTGCAACTTTCTATACAATCATCCATCACCAGATCGCTTGCTTGGGTCCTTTAGGTAAAATACCTGTTGCACTTGGTACGCAAGAATGTAAGGGTCATTATCATACCATGTCCTCACAGTGTTGATCAAGATGAGGTCTCTATCAATAATTTCCAGCTTATCTTGGTCTATATCAAACAACCTGCATCTAAATAAAAGTACTCGCCTAGACCCAACATAATTTAGTTGGATAACTTTAGTGAGAATGCCATAAAAGGTTATTCATTGTCCACCATCTGCACTAATGCCTGTACACCACAATTCTATGATCTTAATCCCGCCTCCTTTACTTCCATGTTATATTAGACTCCGTTTACGATACAAGCGTTGTAGCTATATCGATGAATATTTGGGCCTCACCCTAAGGCTTCTAGATCTTTTGACAACTACTGCCCATGGACAAACGTATCTTCCATAACCTGCAGAGGATGAGAATGATTAAATTAACATGTGAAGATATCGATGAATATCTTTTTAGAAGTTTTGGGTGAGTCGCAACCTTATTTCTAAACCACTCAAAAAATGTTTACATGCTATTCCTTCTACATTGCATGCTCTACATCAATTAGTTCTTGCTTGGACTCCTTATAGGTAATTTCATAAATGAATGCAAATGACACCACATACCTTATAAATAGTTGCACTTCCTCGCAATTATTCTGCACTGTTTAATGCATGTTGTTCATTTCGATGTCCAACCCTGATATAGTGCATGCACCTATCGAACGTACGGGCTGTGCAAATACTCAAAATGATGAGGATGAAGCTTCCTCTAGTGGTTCGTCCCACTATCGATGGGGCTCATTTATTCTTGAGTCCATCTTCTAGAAATATAGTGAGAAAAATTGAATGCTCTCTCACACAACATATGGATCAATAATGGAACTCTCCGGTTTTGCCTGTTTAGTAAATCTCCCTTGAGAACTCCCATGTGTCTTTCAATTGGATACATCCAACGATACTAAACAAAGCCACACATGTGAGCTTCCTTTGGAAGATGCACAGCTAAATGGATCATGATGTTAAAAAAAAAAAAAAAAAAAGCAAGAGGAAATATCATCTCTAACTTGCAAAGAGTTAGGATTTTTTTTTCCAAGGACTCAAGTAAATTCACACAGAGTTCTTTAGAAGTCAATTCCCTAAAGAAACGAGAAACATCACATATAACGTCATAAATTCGTTTATCGAAGACCCCACGAATGACTACTAGTGTAAGCCCTCATATTTTTTTTTCTTTTTTGATAGTTAATAACCTTCATCAAGCATAAATCAAACAAAACCTTAATATCCATACAAGTTAAAACAATGTGTTTAGATCCTGTAATCCTACGCTCTTAACCCTAGAACAATTAAATCAAGACAATCATAGATTATGGTCCGTAGTAATATAGCAGGACATAAAAAGATCAGATTCATGAAAATTATGTTCGTTTCATATCCGAACGGGATTAGTTTTTAAAATTAGAGTCCGGATTCACGAAATGGTAAAAATATTCTAATAGTACTGTTAGGCTTGTAATTATATGAGGATTTATAATATAATAGTTTTAGAATTTTTCGATAACTAAAAATATTTTATATATATATATAGCCTTTTTAGATGTATTTTTATTACTATTGGTATTTTAATTATCTTGTTTACTATTCATTACTATTCATCTATCTCTACTTTTCCTTACAAATTATTCTTACTACCTATACACTTATTTTCTTATAATTTTCATTTCCAATACAACTGCATATCTCTCACATCTTACTTTTCATTAACAAAAATATAAAAAAATAAATATTTCTCCTCTCTCTCCCCTTTGATAACGCCAGCCCCCTCCCTTTTTCACTCATATATTTTTTTAGTTTTCACTTATTTAATTAAACACAAATTATCCTCCACTTTTTCCTATAAATACTACCTCTTTCTTCCATTTCTTTCATACCTTTCTTATACTACCAAAACTATCCCAAATTCTCTCCAAAAGTTCTCTCTACTTTCTTCTTCTTTTATAGGTAATAATCCTTTAAGCTTTCTTTATGTTCATTTGCTTAGTATGAACATAGTGTATATTTTTTAAACCCATGGAGGTTAGGAAAGCAATAATATGTTCATACTTTGTTCTTGTTCATACCTACACCTTATAATATGATATTGTTAGTAGATTTATCTTTATGTTCATGCAACTTAGCATAAACATAGTGTGTGTTTTCTAAAAACCTATGGAGGTTAAGAAAGCAACATGATATTCATGTTTTGTTCATTGTTCATATATTATGCTATGTTTTTGCTATTATGCTCATATTGTTGTTATTATGTGAACCTCTTATTTATATCTAACTAAATATATTTATGTATCTATATATATATATATATATTCTTTAGAGCATATAAGCTCACTTGTTATTTACTAATTTTTGTGCTTTGCAATTTATTTACTTATTTAATGCTATTTTGAGACTAGTCTTTTTAGTCTTAAACTTGTCCTCATCAAGTCAAAATAATTTTCTTTTCTTTTGGACTAATCTATTCTTAGTCTCGGGAAGCCTTAAAGAAGCTAAGGCTCCCAATACTTGACATTATTATACTTATTTGTTTCTTATATTCCTTATTATCTTATCTTGTGATATTCTTATCTTTTTATAAACTACATAATCATATTCATGCATGGATAATGTGTTGTCCAAATAAAAAGATATCTTTTTATATAAGACTAAACTCTTGAAATTTTGTCACTTAACAAATATTTTTCACCAAGACTTAGAAGAATGTTTCTAACAAATTCCTTTCAAAAATTTATGTAATCTCATCATGAAATTTCAAACTATTGGTAAAGAAAATCTCTTCAAAGTCTAAAATATTTTCTTTTCAAATGATAACATGGGAATCTTGATATATAGATGATAACTTGATACCATGCTAATTTTTACCAACTTTCTAAACTAAGAACTAAACAAGTTTTTAAGCTAACTTAAAAATTGACTTACAAGTCTTAGAGAAATAAAATTTGTCAACAATCTAAGAAAGTAAATTTTCAAAGGATAAACTTATTTTTTACCATTAAGAACATTAGGTATTACTAAAGAAAACTTTTGAAACTCTATTTTTCAATTCCTAGAAATAAAATTGGTAGATAACTTAAAAAGACCAAACTTTATTTCAACTCACTTTTAATAAACCCAAGAATAAAGATATAGAACACTAAATTATGATTACCCAAGAATTTATAAGTTTATTTCAACCACATAAAGAAAAGTTTAACAACAAATCCAATTTTTCTAAACCTAGGAAAAGTTGTTTTATGGAAATTAATTAAATGAGGCAACACCTATGGCATCATGCATAAATTATGAGTCTATTTAAGTACCAAAGGAATTCTTTTCAACTGTATACATATATAAGTTTTGCTTAACAAGTTTTGAGTAAAGGAAGGATTAGAAAATTTTGTTTTTAAAGGAGGGAATTTCCATGGTAAACTTGTGCCCTTCTGATCCGAAACCTAAATGACTTCTTACAATGAAAACAACCTTAGAAATGGATAGATCTTTTTGAGTATGTGAAAAACAATATATAATACACAAAATTATGAATTAAAATGAGCAAGTTATGATAATTTTAAGTTGAAATTTCAACAAATCCGATTTTTACAACAATTAGAAGATACATTTAGAATCTTTAAGTAGAAATTCTACGAAAGGCTTATTTTGGGCATTTCATCTTGTTTAGGTAAAGCAGGAAATGATATTGCTTTCCCAGAGGGCTACTTCGATTAGGAGCGATTAACATGGAGTGAGTTAATCCCTTATTAATTATGTTTCCTTGAATGTGCTTATAAGTAGAGGCATTAGAGATTAAGGAAAGATGAAAAAAAAATGTTGTGTGAATTAGATGCATGTTGAATGAAGTGGTTTTTGAATAAAAAGATAAGTGTATCGGAAGAAGATTTGGTAAATAAATCATGTTCTCTTGCTATGGTATGATGAATATTATGTTGGTCGCTCTTAACTTGAAAACTTACAATAATTGCATCAACCAATATTAAAAATGATTCATGCATGATATATTATGTAAAGACCCGACATGCTCAATTCTCAAATTAAGCACACCAAGTCCCCAACCACGTATAACTCTTACGAATTATACGTAAGGTTGTCTTAAAAGAAGGTGTTTATGTTGAACATTGCTAAACCGATTTTAGAATTTATGAAATCGTTCAATTAGATTTCTAAATAACTGGATTTGGCAGCGGAAAATCAAATTTTATAAAACAACTTATAAATATATCCAGTCCTCTTACAAAACAAAACAAAACAAAACAAAAGGAGAACAAAATACAAGAAATATCTCGATCCTATCACACCTCACTCATTCTCCCATATCTTCATAATCGCTCAAAACCCGGGATAAACATCATCACATCAATCATCATCACCATCACCATCCTCATCAACATCAACCTCAACAACAATAATACCTGTAAAAAGAATAACAACAACAAGGATGAGCCGAAGCCCAGCACACAGTAACACAATCACACACGGAATGACACATGAACTTAACTAAATGCAAATGCGACAATCACAAGTTATTATCTTTCTTTAAAGTAAACAAATCAACACGGGAGTATTCAAACTCCGGGCATCAAGGATCTAGTATTACGTCCGCCTCCCTGAGTGGTCCCTACTGTTCATACAGACTAGGCAGCCCCACCTTCCGGCATAGCCCGTAATACTAGGGGATCCTGAGTAACGCATCACGACGCTCAGGGGGTTGATATGAGCAGCTCGGATACTCATATCTCCTAAACCATTCTAACTGATAACGAGAAAGAACCCTGCCCCCAATCTGAGCAGGGTGCCGCTCTCCGAACCAGATTCAACGACGTAAAAGACAATCAACACTCATCAATTATTAAGTCAAGTTTAAGTTCTTAATTCATTTTTGATGCCTATCCTAACATCCAACACGCAAGTCACTGCGTACCTTATATACGAAATCCAAATAGAGGCTCAGAAGGAATTCCAGAAGATAAATCAGATATCCACTTCTGTTAAGGAAAAAGCTCGTATAAGAAACTAAACTAAACTAATCATCCACTTCATCAATTATCATACAAAATCTTAAACTATTTATCCATTTATCTCAAACTCATTTTATTAAACCCTATTTGATCAGACACTAATGTGGAACCCCACTATGGCTGCGAATATCGCCCCGCCAAAATATGGACAGTTCTCCTTTGTCTGTCAAAGTAATTCTTTTCACTTTAATTATGGTTTCTTATCCAAAGCATAGCATATACAACATTCATACATAGAAGCATTCATATTCAAAGCAAATGAACATTTGAAACAACATATTCCCATATTATTCAAAGATCACCCTAACACATTCATTTAACCCAATTATTTGTTACTAACCCGTTTTAACTTAACTTTAGTCAAATTGATTAGAATTAGTCATTTAAGTCATTTACCAAGTCAAATTGATTAACCTTAGCCATTTAATTCAAAAGCCAAGCCAAGTGGATTAAGCTTAAGAAATCTAGTTCATTTTAGTTTAATTGAATTCATTAAGTCAAACTTATTAGAAGTAATCATTTAATCTAAAACTAGTTCAAGTTGATTAACTTAAGTAATCTAATTCCTTTTAGCTAATTCAAGCTCATTTAGTCAAGTTAAACTTAGATGGTAACTAGATTCATTTAAGTTCAATAATTAATCATAAGAACAAATAATAAACAAATCTTAAACTTAGCATGAAGAAAATTCAAATAAAATTCATATAAATACACAAACTCGTCATTTATATATTTACCAAGATCATTTAGTTCCACCAAGTCATCACAACATCATAAATCAAGCAATGGAAATCATATATACAATATAACTACTTTTAGTTTAATACTCCTAGAAATTCAATTATTTTTTGAATTTATAAATCTATCTAAATCATGCTTAACTAAATCAATCTATCAACATAACACATCAAACATCACTTAGCTATCACATTTTAACTCAAAAATCCATTTACACTTAAAAATAAACATTTAGAAATCAAAAACAAGTTTTAATTTTGTTTAGAAAAACATAACAGCCGAAAGAATCAAAATTTAAGCATCTCTACGTTTCTAATTTGTAAAAACTCAAAACTAAAAGTTGTATATCTCTTTTTAAGCTTTTTATAGCAACTTGAATCACCTCAATCGGAGGTCGTATGAAGAAGTTATGGCCAAAATACGAAGAGGCTGCGAAACAGGGTATTTAGTAAAACGAACACCGGCACTTCAAAGCCGGCGGCGTAAATTTCAAAGCCGGCAGCGTAAAGGTTCAAAGCCGGCAGCGTTGGAGGCAGCTTTAAGAAAATGCATTCTGTTCCCTTCAAGGCCGCCTCAAAGCCGGCCGCGTAGAAGCTCCAGGAGCCCGCGTTGAAGACAGAACAGGTTGCGAAAACATGTTTTTCATACTTTTCTTTTATCAAAACTTCTTCAAATCATTTCCTAAGCTTCCTATATCAATTCCAACATTAAATAAACTATAATAACAACTTCCAACACTTCAAATCTCTTCCCACAACTTCAAACAACAATCAAACTTCAATTCAATTCAATAAACTCCAACTCACTATGCATCCTCTTCTTCACCATTCCCACTTCCATCAAACATTAAACTAACAAATACAAATGTAAACAGCACTTCCAACCCAATTCAACATCAATCCATCAATTAGAAATGTAAATAACAAGTAAAAACAAAGATAAATAGAAATAGAAAACTTAGCTTTTAGAAAAGAACACAAGTTGAAACTTCCTCCTCTAGCTCGGTTTCCTCCATCTAGTTCATCTCCTAGCTTTGATTTATCTTCTAGTTGGCTTTGATCTTGAGATTCAAGTTGAATTTGGAGAGGGAAAGAAGAAGAAGAAGAAGAAAAAGAAAGAAAAGAAAGAAGAAGAAGAAGAGGGAAAGTAGAAAATAAAAGGGAAAGAAAGGGCAGCTGAAGAAAAGAAAAGAAAAAGACAAAAGATAAACTTAAATTTATATATTTTAGAAATAAGGTATCGTTTAGAACTATCAGATCAATATCTATAGTTCCAGTATTTAAAAGATGATTTCTAAACCGATAGGTTATAAATTAAGATCTTAAAATAAGAACTTAATTTAGGAATTTAATTTGGATACAAAGATATTTAATTTGAGTTCTTCAAGAACTGATATTTTTATTCAAGCAAATGAACTCAAATTTCACTGAGATTTAGGAATTAGTATTTTTGGTCTAAATTGAATATTTAGGAATCCTCTAAACATTTTTAGAACATGTTTAGGGATTTGAGGAATTTCAAATCTCAAAATCAACTTAAATTATTAGCTAATAAATTAAGCCAACTTGTCTAATTAAGTCCTATAATTCATTTGATTCATTTAATCTATCTAAACTCAATTTCTAATCTAGGTGAATATTTGGGGTATTTCATTCTTCCCACCTTACAAGAATTTCGTCCTCGAAATTCACTTAACTTTTGTCGATAGAAGACATATCATATCTTTTTCAAACTTTGTTATCTCAAAAACCTTTTATTATGGTTCCATTACGCTTCTGTTGTACACTTTGATCATTTTCTTTAAATTTTGTTCTTATACTTCTTCATTTTGAATTATTTGGAAAACATATATAAATTCCAAATTTCTAGTTGTATATGATTATTGTCAAAAGGATTTTTGAAGTTCTATTAGATATTTTTCATTATCTTTGATTTCAGAAAACATATTGGGATTTTGAATCATTTTTCCTTGATCACTTATATTTAGAACTTTCTTTTCAGTTTCATTTCCATTTGAAGAAACATTTTGAAATTTAAGTTACATTGATTTCATTCTTTTCTTGAAAATCATTTGTTCATGTTTTGATTTTAAGATTTTGAAAACTTTAATGTCTCTTTAACTTTCTCAACTGTTATTCCATGCAACTTCAGAATATATATAGAACAATAGGAATTAGTTTAGCGATTTTAACCCTCCATTGACTCGATTTTTAAGAAGACTCAGACTCAAACAAAAGCAACAAACGACTCTGACTCAAATGTGTCTCTCGCCTTGAGATAACACGTAACAACATGACAACACCACACAAAAGAAACAAAAGACATAACAAAACTACACAAAGACAAAACAAAACAACTCAACAATGAGGGTTACAGCTTGCTATTCCATTCTTACTTGCATATATATGTCAATTTGCATATGAAACATACAGTATCCGAATTCTTTTAATGATCAAAGATGTTATGTTTGGTTTCCATCTTGATATGGTAGTAATCAAGACGTCTCATGTCATTTTGGTCGTACATATATATGGAATCAATTTTATTTTGGATCGAGAATATGGAATCGATAATAAATAGTTATCTATTCAGTGTTTTAAAATTTCAAATCTTGGTTTCCATTTTGACATGATATCGACTTTTGGAGATTTCTTGAACACTTTTACCCGTGATATACTTACGATATTTCTTCAATTATCTCATTTTAATCTTTTGATTTTTGAAGAAACTTATATTTGATTTAGATTTGATAGTCAATTTGAAATTTCGGTTTTGCTATATCATTAGATTTTTTTTTTTTTTTGACATATGTTATCGTATTAGTAGATTTGGGTAGATTGAAATTAACTTCCCAATCTAATTGAAATTTGGAATCATTCTTTTCATTTTGAGTTTTCTTTTCCACTTGATTTTAATTTATATCACTTACATATATAAACTTGATATGTAAAGGTCAATTTGATATTTCAAATTTTCTTTTCTATTTGATTCTCTTCATTTGTCAACATATCAACAAATTAAACTTAAGAGAGGAAGAAAGGAAATTCCTATTATAGTCTATCATATTTTATTTAAACAAAAACATTTATGCAAAACACATACATCAATCACTTAAAGTCTACTTTCAAATTTTAAAGGATTTATGGGGGTAATTCCTAATGTTGGTCTAGATCATTTGTGCTCTACTTATATTCAAATCAAGTTGAGTTAATTTCAATTTACAAGAAAATATCAAACAAGCACTCACAATTATAAAAATAAACAACATACACACACACACACACATACATACATATATATATCACATAGCATTCAAAATCTTACAATAAATCAATTCAATTTAAAAGAAAACATAAATATATAAATACAACACATAGAAATCATGCAATGCTCATTTAAGCTCATTTTCAAATATCAATAGAAAATAAATTTGAGCCAAGTTGATTAATTTAGTGTATCAAATCAATTTTATTAACTACTAACTATGGTTTATCAAACAACAAGAAACAATAAACAATAAACAAGCAAACAAATAAAACGGATTCCCAAGCTTTCCCGCACTCAACTCACCGATTCTAAAACGCAACCTAATTCATTATGCAAGAAGCAATGTTCAAGATAAACATTGCTCTGATACCATCTGTAAAGACCCGACATGCTCAATTCTCAAATTAAGCACACCAAGTCCCCAACCACGTATAACTCTTACGAATTATACGTAAGGTTGTCTTAAAAGAAGGTGTTTATGTTGAACATTGCTAAACCGATTTTAGAATTTATGAAATCGTTCAATTAGATTTCTAAATAACTGGATTTGGCAGCGGAAAATCAAATTTTATAAAACAACTTATAAATATATCCAGTCCTCTTACAAAACAAAACAAAAACAAAACAAAAGAGAACAAAATACAAGAAATATCTCGATCCTATCACACCTCACTCATTCTCCCATATCTTCATAATCGCTCAAAACCCGGGATAAACATCATCACATCAATCATCATCACCATCACCATCCTCATCAACATCAACCTCAACAACAATAATACCTGTAAAAAGAATAACAACAACAAGGATGAGCCGAAGCCCAGCACACAGTAACACAATCACACACGGAATGACACATGACTTAACTAAATGCAAATGCGACAATCACAAGTTATTATCTTTCTTTAAAGTAAACAAATCAACACGGGAGTATTCAAACTCCGGGCATCAAGGATCTAGTATTACGTCCGCCTCCCTGAGTGGTCCCTACTGTTCATACAGACTAGGCAGCCCCACCTTCCGGCGTAGCCCGTAATACTAGGGGATCCTGAGTAACGCATCACGACGCTCAGGGGGTTGATATGAGCAGCTCGGATACTCATATCTCCTAAACCATTCTAAACTGATAACGAGAAAGAACCCTGCCCCCAATCTGAGCAGGTGCCGCTCTCCGAACCAGATTCAACGACGTAAAAGACAATCAACACTCATCAATTATTAAGTCAAGTTTAAGTTCTTAATTCATTTTTGATGCCTATCCTAACATCCAACACGCAAGTCACTGCGTACCTTATATACGAAATCCAAATAGAGTCAGAAGGAATTCCAGAAGATAAATCAGATATCCACTTCTGTTAAGGAAAAAGCTCGTATAAGAAACTAAACTAAACTAATCATCCACTTCATCAATTATCATACAAAATCTTAAACTATTTATCCATTTATCTCAAACTCATTTTATTAAACCCTATTTGATCAGACACTAATGTGGAACCCCACTATGGCTGCGAATATCGCCCCGCCAAAATATGGACAGTTCTCCTTTGTCTGTCAAAGTAATTCTTTTCACTTTAATTATGGTTTCTTATCCACAAAGCATAGCATATACAAAGCATTCATACATAGAAGCATTCATATTCAAAGCAAATGAACATTTGAAACGACATATTCCCATATTATTCAAAGATCACCCTAACACATTCATTTAACCCAATTATTTGTTACTAACCCGTTTTAGCTTAACTTTAGTCAAATTGATTAGAATTAGTCATTTAAGTCATTTACCAAGTCAAATTGATTAACCTTAGCCATTTAATTCAAAAGCCAAGCCAAGTGGATTAAGCTTAAGAAATCTAGTTCATTTTAGTTTAATTGAATTCATTAAGTCAAACTTATTAGAAGTAATCATTTAATCTAAAACTAGTTCAAGTTGATTAACTTAAGTAATCTAATTCCTTTTAGCTATTCAAGCTCATTTAGTCAAGTTAAACTTAATGGTAACTAGATTCATTTAAGTTCAATAATTAATCATAAGAACAAATAATAAACAAATCTTAAACTTAGCATGAAGAAATTCAAATAAAATTCATATAAATACACAAACTCGTCATTTATATATTTACCAAGATCATTTAGTTCCACCAAGTCATCACAACATCATAATCAAGCAATGGAAATCATATATACAATATAACTACTTTTAGTTTAATACTCCTAGAAATTCAATTATTTTTGAATTTATAAATCTATCTAAATCATGCTTAACTAAATCAATCTATCAACATAACACATCAAACATCACTTAGCTATCACATTTTAACTCAAAAAGATCCATTTACACTTAACAATAAACATTTAGAAATCAGAAACAAGTTTTAATTTTGTTTAGAAAAACATAACAGCCGGAAAGAATCAAAATTTAAGCATCTCTACGTTTCTAATTTGTAAAAACTCAAAACATGAAAGTTGTAGATCTCTTTTTAAGCTTTTTATAGCAACTTGAATCACCTCAATCGGAGGTCGTATGAAAAAGTTATGGCCAAAATACGAAGAGGCTGCGAAACAGGGTATTTAGTAAAACGAACACCGGCACTTCAAAGCCGGCGGCGTAAATTTCAAAGCCGGCAGCGTAAAGGTTCAAAGCCGGCAGCGTTGGAGGCAGCTTTAAGAAAATGCATTCTGTTCCCTTCAAGGCCGCCTCAAAGCCGGCCGCGTAGAAGCTCCAGGAGCCCGTTGAAGACAGAACAGGTTGCGAAAACATGTTTTTCATACTTTTCTTTTATCAAAACTTCTTCAAATCATTTCCTAAGCTTCCTATATCAATTCCAACATTAAATAAACTATAATAACAACTTCCAACACTTCAAATCTCTTCCCACTACTTCAAACAACTATCAAACTTCAATTCAATTCAATAAACTCCAACTCACTATTCATCCTCTTCTTCACCAATTCCCACTTCCATCAAACATTAAACTAACAAATACAAATGTAAACAGCACTTCCAACCCAATTCAACATCAATCCATCAATTAGAAATGTAAATAACAAGTAAAAACAAAGATAAATAGAAATAGAAAACTTAGCTTTTAGAAAAGAACACAAGTTGAAACTTCCTCCTCTAGCTCGGTTTCCTCCATCTAGTTCATCTCCTAGCTTTGATTTATCTTCTAGTTGGCTTTGATCTTGAGATTCAAGTTGAATTTGGAGAGGGAAAGAAGAAGAAGAAGAAGAAGAAAGAAAGAAAGAAAGAAAGAAGAAGAAGAAGAGGGAAACGTAGAAAATAAAAGGGAAAGAAAGGGCAGCTGAAGAAAAGAAAAGAAAAAGACAAAAGATAAACTTAAATTTATATATTTTAGAAATAAGGTATCGGTTTAGAACTATCAGATCAATATTTATAGTTCCAGAAGTATTTAAAAGATGATTTCTAAACCGATAGGTTATAAATTAAGATCTTAAAATAAGAACTTAATTTAGGAATTTAATTTGGATACAAAGATATTTAATTTGAGTTCGGGTTCAAGAACTGATATTTTTATTCAAGCAAATGAACTCAAATTTCACTGAGATTTAGGAATTAGTATTTTTGGTATAAATTGAATATTTAGGAATCCTCTAAACATTTTTAGAACATGTTTAGGGATTTGAGGAATTTCAAATCTCAAAATCAACTTAATTATTAGCTAATTAAATTAAGCCAACTTGTCTAATTAAGTCCTATAATTCATTTGATTCATTTAATCTATCTAAACTCAATTTCTAATCTAGGTGAATATTTGGGGTATTTCATATTATGAGTCACATTTGTTTTTCGTTACTATCCTTTGTGTGGGGAAACGAGGATTATAGTGATGGCTAATAGTAGCCAGAAAGTCTACATGTGTAAGTAGGAGTCGGTAAGTCTGCAAACTGATGGTGAAAGGGCTAGTAACCACCTAACCCTTGACATGGAGGGCAAAAAATCCATGCTACGCATGGTTTCCGATTGATCATGTGTATTTTTATTGCTCATGTGGATGTTGCATACACATATGATTGTCTGAAATACTTATATGTTTTTATGGAAATGTTTGAAAAATGAAGTTATCTCACTAAGCTAGTTTTGCTTACACCCCTATAGCTTTTTGTTACAATTTGATTACTTGTGGTTGGCACCAAGGAGCCCCTTTTATCAGGTACGAGCCAAAGTTACTAGGAGTTTTTGGAAGAAGTTTGCATACTTAGTTTTCGGAGTAGAATTCTAAGAAAAATCTCTATAGTAGGTTTTTTATATATTTATGTATGTTATTATGTTGGCCTAGAATAGTAAGACTTTAAGAACAGGGGAATGCCCTTAAGAAGTTGTAAGAATTTAAACTTAATGATTATTACATGTTATCTTATAAATTCTTGCATGTTTTTATTATCTGCTTAAACATAATACCCCTTTGAGTCTCATACTATCTTGAAAGCACGCCTTGCATGTGATATCAAAGCTCTTGTGTGACTAAGGTTGTCATTCATCAGCTTTAATATTATGTGCACTAGACTGCCACGTTTTGGATACGCTTCGAGGTGTGACAAATGGGAGGATCCATTGCAGCAGAACAATATAATCATGGCTCTTCAGTCCCCTTAAACTTTCTTCATCAGCACATAAGCAAGACGATATATTAGAAGCATAACCATTTGGCATCTTCACATCCCTAATTGAGTTATAGACCTCTCATTTGCCGGGTCGACAGTGTATATGCAGCTGGTGGCTTGAACATACGTCCACCATGTTCCTATAGGTGTAGCTCGGAACAAATACTCATTTCTTAAAGGGTGAGTCTTGCCTTATTTGTGTCTTTTGACTTGCCCTTAAGATCGAAAATAGTCCCCATTAGATTGTCATGTATATTCTTTTTAATGTGCATCACCTCAAAATTGTGTCATTCCAATATGGCAACTAGAAGAGCAGACTCTTCTTACACCTATTTGTACAGGCTTCATTCCTTCGACAATAGAGCTACTATTGCATTTTTCCCAATATGGCATGCTCATACTGACACAATTGGTCTATAATATCTGCCCTAGTGAATTCCCTTGGTCGGGCTCTCGTTTCCACAATGCCATCAAATCTTGCACTGTCATGATGCCATCTATGTCTTGGAGGCAAGAATCGTCTATGGCCCACATAGTGAAACTTACTATTTAAATGCCCACTTATGCAGTCGACGTTACATATAGGACATGCCTTGTAACCCTTAGTTGTCCAACCTGATATGGTTGAGAAATTGCTGATAGTCGACAACAATGCAACATGCATTTGAAATGTCCGTCCTTCACCACATCCAGTGTTTTCACCCACTTGGCCAAAGTTCTTCCAACTCTTCATTAAGGGGTTGTGTTTGCATCCATGCCTAATTGCTTCAAAAACTTTCGTGCTTCATAGTATGATGACGATAACAAATGGTCAACAGGTAACACACTTTTTATTAATGTAAGCCAATTGTTGAATGACATCAATCACTGCTTACGGTTAACATTTAAATATATCATTTGAAGTACTGCTGATAATAAAGAGAACTTTATATAGCCTGGGTGCATCGGACTCTTTGCCTTTTCAAATATTCTACTCTACCGCTCTCCATTAAAGGCACTACTTTATCTTCGCTATCAACGTCATCTCCATTAGAATCACTCATTTTAGCGGCAATGTCTTCCAAAAGTTCTTGGTTTGCTTTCTTCAAATTGCCTATATTCTGGTGGATTACTCCCTTCATCCATGACAATATCATTATTTACCTCGTCATCATCTACTTCCTCATTGTGGAGAGTCCAAGGAAAGTAGGTCCGGGCCATTCCCCTCCTAAGGAGGTGATACTCAATAATCTGAATAGACTGCCATGAACTATTGAGACAATCTCTACAAGGGTATTTAATCAGTTCGTCTACCCTCCTATAACTTACAACAGCTTGTAAAAATTCTCTAACCCCATTTCTATATTACTTAGTTGTCAAATGACGTATCTTATGCGAAGTTCGTGTAGACATCCTAAATTGACATTTAATTAATTACCACATCTTATTTATATCAAATAATTCCCCTATAAGTATCTGAACATCTAATATCGAAACATTATCTTCTAAATAAACATATTAGTAAACTCTATACGTGTCATGCAATTAAACACAATACACATGTATTAGATAATAATATATAATTTCGAGATCATAAATATATATAATTTTTTAAATGACTAACAAGAAATACATGACTATAAATTATATATATTAATTAATAAATATATAGATACTAGCATTTAAATAATTATATTTAATTTATGTGTCATGAAGTTAAACATAATACGCATACATTAGATAATAATATATAATTGCTAGATCCTAAATATATATATATATATATTGAATTACTAGCAAGAAATACATAACTACAAATAAAATATACATTAATTAATAAATATATAATTACTAGAATTTCAATAATTATAGTTATTCTATGTGGCATGAAGATAAACACAATAAACAAGTACTAAATAATATATAATTACTTAATCCTAAATATACAGGTAATTTTCTCAATTACTAATAAGAAATGCATAACTATAGATTCAATATACATTAATTAATAAATATATAAATACTAACATTTAAATATTAGTATTTAATCTATGTGTTATGCAGTTAAACACAATAAACATATATTAAATAATAATATATAATTGCTACATTCTAAATATATATAATTTCTAAGTACTAACAAAAATGCATAACTATAAATTAAATACACATTAATTAATAAATATATAACTACTACTATTAAACAATTGAATTAAAATTATTATAAAAATTGAACGAACTTTTTAATGATTGCTACACTCCAACTATTCGATCTAAGTGACACAATTTATCATACTGTAAAGACCCGATATGCTTAATTCTCAAATTAAGCACACTAAGTCCCCAACCATGTATAACCCTCACGAATTATACGTAAGGTTATCTTTAAAGAAGGTTTATATTGAACATTGCTATTCAATTTTAGATTATGAAATCGTTTAGTTAGATTCTGACAACAACTGGATTTAGCAGCGGAAATAAATTTTATAAAACAATTTAGAAATAAAGAAATTTCAAAACTTCCACTCTTCTCAAGTGGAGAATTATTAGATTAAACAAAGCTTTGCAAAAGTTAAATTACAAAACATGGGCTCTACTATGCCCTTTAAAGAATATAACAAGTTTAAATCATAAATCCAGCTCTCACTAATACTAAACAAAAAGAAATAAAATAACTAACTACATCCATGCCGCTACTCACTTCACTCATCCACAAATTCTCTCAGAATCATCACAAATGCCTAAAACCCGAGTGAAGCATCATCAATAGCAACAACATCATCATATCATCGTCTCATCATCCATCATCACCAACATCAACAACATCAACAAGAACTCATCATCATCAACTTCATCAACATCATCTTTATCAACAACAAAACCTATAAAAAGAATAACAACAACAAGAATGAGCCGAAGCCTAGTACACAGCAACACAATCACACATGGAGTGACATACGAGCTTAACTAAATGCAATGCACAATTCATAAGTTATTATCTTTTCTTTAAAATAAGCAAATCAACATGGGAGTATTCAAACTCTGGACATCAAGGATCTAGTATCACTTCCGCCTCTCTGAGTAGTCCCTACTGTTCATATAGACTAGGCAGCCCTACCTTCCAGCGTAGCTCGTAATACTAGAGGATCCTAAGTAACGCATCACGATGCTCAGGGGGTTGATATAAGTAGCTCGGATACTTATATCTCCTAGATAAATCTATCCAATAACGAAAAAGTACCATGCCCCCAATCTGAGCAAGGTGCCGCTCTCCGAACCCGATTCAACGGCGTAAAAGACAATCAACACTCATCAATTATTAAGTCAAGTTTAAGTTCTTAATTTATTTTAGATGCCTATCCTAACATCCAACACGCAAGCTACTATGTACCTTGAATATAAAATCTAAATAGAGTCTTAAAAGGTAGAGCAGAAGCTATCTCAGAAGATATATCTTGTATCTACCACTAGTTCAAGAAACAACTCTTATAAGAACCTAAATCAACATCCACTTCAACAAACTTATACAAGAACTTATATCAATTATTCACTAATCTCTAACTCATTTTATTAATGCCCTATTTGAGTAGACACTAAATAGGAATCCTGCTATGGCTGCGAAGATCGTCCTACTAAAATACGGACAGTTCTCCTTTATCTGTCAAAGTATTTTTTTTCACTTCATTTATCATATCTTATTACAAAGACTTTAACAAAGAACTCATATATAAACACATTAATATCTAAAGCAAAAAAAATTTTAAAAAAGATACTCCTCATTATATTCAAAGATATCTCTAATAAGTCAATCTAATCCAATTATTAGATATTAAACTCATTTTTACTTAATCTTAGCCAAATTGATTAGAATTAGTCATTTAAGTCATTTACTAAGTCAGGCTAAATAAACTATATTAATATAATTTATTTTAACTCATTCAAGTTCATTTAGTCAAGTTGATCCTAGAATTATCAACTAAGTTCATTTTATGTCTAACTTCCACATTTAATCCAATTATTTGTTAAATTTGTAAATCTATCTAAATCATGCTTAATTAAATCAATCAATCGACATAACACATCAAACATCATTTATCTATCTCATTTTAACTCAAAAAGATCTATTTCCTAGGCAAAAACACATTTCACAAACAAAAACAAGTTTTGAACTTAGTTTATAAAAATGTAGCAGCTGGAAAGAAGCCAAATTTGAGCATCGATAATTTTGGAATTTGTAAAAACTTAAAACATAAAAGTTGTAGATATATTTTTAATATTTCTATAGCAACTTGAATCACCTCAATCGGAGGTCGTATGAAAAGGTTATGTCAAAAATACGATCAAGCTGCGAAATAGGACAATGTTGTAAAACGAACGCTGGCACTTCTATATCGGTGGCTTAAATCTCAAAGCCGGAAGTGTAGAGGTTCAACAACGGCAGTGTTGGAGGCAGCTTTAAGAAAATGCATTGTGTTCACCTCAACATCGCCTCAAAGCCGGCCACATAGAAGCTCCAGGAGGCGGCATTGACGATAGAACAGCTTTGCGAAAACATGTTTTTTACACTTTCCTTTTATCAAAACTTCTTCAAATCATCTACTAAGCTTCATATATCAATTCTAACATCAAATAAACTCTAATAACAACTCCTAACACATCAATCTTCCACTAACAACTTCAAACAACAATCAAACCATCACATACTACTATTCATCATCTCCTTCCTCCAACCAATCCTCAACTTCCATCAACCATTAAACTAACAAATACAAATGTAAATAGCACTTCTAACTCAATCCAACATCAATTCATCAATTAGATAAGCAAACAACAAATAAAACAAATATGAGTTGAACAAGAAAACTTATCTTTTTGGCTAAATCATGCAACTTCTTCTTCTTTTTATTGTTGAAGCTAATTCTACTTGATCTCCTCTTTCTATCTTGCTTCCTATCTTTAATTTTTCTTCTAGTCTCTCTTGAATTTGAGTTCTAGAGAAAAGAAAAGAAAGAGAAAAGAAGAGAATAAGAAGAAGAAAGAAAGCAAAGCGAAACGAAAAATGAAAGGGGAAAGAAAAGGCAGCAAAAGAAATTAAAGAAAAGGAAAAGATATAGTTTAAAATTTGGATATTTTAGAAATAGGGTATAGGTTTAGAACTATCAGATCAATATCTATAGTTTTAGAAGTATTTAAAAGATTATTTATGAGCTAATAGGTTAGAAATTAAGTACTTAAAATAGAACTTAATTTAGGAATTTAATTTGGATACAAAGATATTTAATTTGAGCTCAGGTTTAAGAATTAATATTTTTATACAAACAAATGAACTCAAATTTTACTGAGATTTAGGAATTAGTGTTTAGGCTAAGAATCACGAGTTTAGGAATCCTCTAAACATTTTTAAAAACGTTTAGGGATTTTAGGAATTTCAAATCTCAAAACCGACTTAATTATTAGCTAATTAAATTAAGCCAACTTGTTAATTAAATCCTATAATTCATTTGATTCATTTAAGCTATCTAAACTCAATTTCTAATCTAGGTGAAGGTTTAGGGTATTTCACATACACTTGCACAAAACTAAAATATAATTAAAAAACTAATTTAACTCTAAATATATATTTTATATACAATATAATGGTATAAATAATTTAAAACAAAGTGAGAGAGAGAGAGAGAAGGAGTTCGTTGTGTTTGAGAGAGAGGGATGGAGAGAGAACTCTATCTGTGTGTGTGTATGTCTAGGTATGTGTATGTCTAGGTATGTGTGTATGTGCGCTTGAGTGGGAGAAGAAAAGGAGCGAGAGAGTGTTTTGGGAAGAGAGCGAGTAGGGTGGGGGAGAGGCACTTAAATAGAAGGCGCGATGAGGTGAATTTCACCTCATTTGCTGACTGGATGGGGTGAAATTTGCCTCATCAAATGTGTAGGAGGCGAAATTCGCCTCTGATGCTAGAAGAGGCAAATTTCGCCTCTAAATTTGCATCCTATGCAAATTTTTCCACTAGTGAAATTTGATACAAATGAAAATCATACAATCCAAACATATATACATAGTTAAAAATAATTTATACATGATAGTATGAAAGGTCTAGACAGTACTTTGAAAAGAGAGAGAAAAATAAAAGACTTATTAATTCTCAATAAGTACATAAGTCGAGCTGTTTTGAAAAATATTTTAATTTTACTTAGTTGGGCAAAGTGGAAATGTTGTTTCATCAAAATCCATCTTTAAGTGTATCTTTTTATATATTTCCTTGCCTATTACTTTTTGAAAAATGGTACATTTCATTGTTCATGTAGAAATCATTCAAAATATGGTGGTCACATGAGTAATTGTAAGTTTTCGACATATCAGAATCACATCTACGATTAATGTATGGCTTTAGCCTCGCATTTGTTGAATATCTATTTATTTATTTATTTTTTGTTATAGTAAAACCTTCAATCTATTAATGACTAAAGGTATTAATTAATACCATTAAGTTTAGGATTTAATTTCTTCATATATAAGTCTGTTTGTTTGTTAGGAAATACATATAGATGAAATACATATAGTAGTTCTTATGAAAGCATCAAATAGACCAAATGTAAATAAAATATAATTGTAAATTAGATATATTTACACATAAAGTTTAGAATTAGATACAGATACATATATAGATAGAGATACAAATGAGAAACAGACAATCCTCCTTTGAATTAATAACTATATGCATGCAGTATTGAGCCATCAACTAAGAATTTGACAACAGCATAATCAACATATGTTCATACATATAATATATTCACACACACACACTTATCTATCTAACTAATGTTTTATATTAGTATTAAGTTATAGTAAAGCTCCATAAGATTTTTTTTCAAGTCTTGCACTATGTTTTGCTTCATATTTATTATACTTCTTAAGCATGGGGAAATTCGTATCCAACTAAAAGTTACCAATTACTTCCATAATCATGAGATCACATGAAGTGCAGGTTACCAATGTGAATTCACTTATATTACATCAATCTTATAATCACCTATGACCAACTAGTATCTAAAGAGGACATAGGCACGTGTACGAGGAGAAGAAGTTCTTCCCCTCAATTGCCCCCTTCGATACTCGTCCATTTCCAATTCTTCACAATTACTCAAATTCTAAATGACGAGCTAACCTTCTCTTTCTATTTTCTAAATCTATTCCTAATTTTCCAGGCACATTGGTATATATACTACTTTACCATAATCCCTTATATTATTAAAAGGTCTAATTAATCCACCGATTCTAGATGCTAAAACTTCATCAAAAAGAGTGAATTGAAGGCCGAATCTATCTTTAATGTATCCTTACTCCCACAATAAACTATTTTATTAATGTCACTCGTAACACCATATGCTTGAATCGATCCCTTCTAGTTACCTCTGAACACTTGAATTGTGGTATTCTGTCCTACTTAAATCCAAGATGTTCTCATCATGAGACTTGTCACTACTACTACTAACAATTATAAACTCTATTCACTTTTTGTTAATTTTACCCAAGATCTTCTATACTAGGACACTGGGTTTCCATAAGCTCTTAGTTACTTTAACTTATCCCTTCATCATTTGATATCATGTCTTATTGAGTTACCAAATGATAGGGTTGCCCATTGAAGCACATACATAAGGATTTAGGTAGATTCATAACACATTCCAATTCGTAACACAATTGCCCCTTTAATACCAATGCCTTTCGTTTAGTGGTTGCTCATCCTCTCGAGCTTATTTCATGTGCATCAAATTGCCAACAAGAACTACTTACTCATTTAACATACTGAGAAGTATATAGGTAGCTCAACAAAGCTAGACCATTATCTCTGATATCACTTGCCACGAAATGAAAGGTTTTTACCTCTTAAAGTACCAATGTAGTGCTCAACCACTCCCTTGAACTCTCATATTTACTCAAATTCTTGATGGTGAATGAGTCTTCTCTTCGTAGTTTCCTAGGTTTCTTCCAATTCTAACTTCCTATTAGGAGCATCTTCTTGGCTTTGTCAGTATCACACTCTAAATTAAGGTCAAGGCATGCCCAACCACTAAGTATAATACTTATGCATTATATGTTAAGGCTAAATTAATCCATAATTTATCGTGATCACATGCTAACTAATTTTAAATGCTGAAATCCTTAAATTAGATTCTAGAAACAACTGCATTTGTAGCGGTAAAATATACTTTTACAAAAATATATTCAAAATCTATTCTCATTAGTAGACTAACATTATAAATAATACCATACAATCAAGTATCCAAAAACAAAGAGTACCTTGTGTCCTGGTGGAAAAAAAACAAAGCTTGAATAACCAATTACAAACCATAGGCTTCATAACCAGGCCCTAAAAGAATATCAATTTGAAAAGATAAATCAAGATTTCAAACAAAATAAAACAAATATAGTGATTCTACTTACTTAACTCATCAACAAATTCCTTCAGAGTCGCCTTATACCCGATATAATGACCAACATCCAAATCAACAGTAAAAAGAAAGAAATGAGCTAAAGCCTGGTGTGATAGCAACACAAGCACACATAAAATGGGCATACATGCTTATTATAAATGCAATGCAACAATTTAATAGTTTATATCTTTAATTAAAGCGTAGCAAAAAAATAGTGGAGCACTCACACTTTGGCAACATGTTATGAGAATCTGGGGTTCCTGAATAATAGCAATTGCTCAGGGGGTTGATATAAGCAGCCTGGATACTTTTATCCCTTATAAAAACATCAACAATAATAGCTTTGTTTAGGGTTCACAACCATTACCCATATTAACTTATCTTAATCCATAATATTATTTAGTTAAACCAGTCCCATAAACGAGAACTAAATGCATATTACTTCCCATTAAGCATAAGTAAACATTATCCCGATATCATTTCCCCTATCAGCTATCTATCGAGCCACTAATGAATATCTTTAACAAAAATAGGGGGTGATCTAAGTGCCTAACTACCATGGTGACATCATATAGCAAGGTTATCGCTCCTTAGACTGGATTAAACGACATAAACACAAGCAAATACAATCATTTATTAAGTCTTCTAATTCATCAAGAATGTCTATCCTAAACAAACAACAAACATGTCACTGCATACCTGGTATAACAACCACAATCCAAATAAAATCAGAGGATAGGTCATGGGTAACTCAGAAGCTACCCATGTATCTATCTAAGAAGTCAACTCATATAAGTATTTAAATTAATTATCAATGTATATCAAACTCATATTAAATACTCATATTTCTACTAAATATACATTTGAAACAACATATCCCTCTTATTATTCATGGTTTAACATAAAAAAAATATATTATATTTAAGCAATCATGTCACGCTCCAAAGGGTACCCTAAATGTGACAATCCGCTACATACGGTATTAAAACTTAAGAATGACTTCCCAAAGTCATGCGAAAGTTTTTAACACCATATGTAAGGCATCTATCACAACAATAGGAGACACCGGTGGGATGTATAGTTTGAGATAGTAAACACAACATACAAGAATCTAAATAATCATCCAATTTATCATTAAGAGAATATAATCCTACATCATCTTAGGGGTTTTCCCCTATAATTCTCCAAACAATCACAATGTCAACTTAATCTTTCTCACAATAAAATAATACTAACACCATAAGACATTGAAGGATAATTAACCTAAAATCTTCAAAAAATTTCCAGAAGCTCCTTAAATCATAATCCCGCCCGGGTATATGAAGTCCTCGAGCATAAAAGATATTAGACCTGATAAAACAAAAGTTTATCGAAGTATAAGCATAACTAGCTTAGTGAGAATATTCCTGAATCAACGTACTTGTATAAATAATTTCAAACAAGTTACTAAACAAGCATATGAATGCATCAAGCAAGTGATCAAGCAATACATATGATCTACCAGAAATCATATGTTTGAATGGATTTACCCCTCCATTCAGGGTTAGGTGTTTCAGGCTCTTTAAAACCCATCTTTAAATCCAACTTATGTAGTTTATTTCAGGCGCCTAGTCGCCCATCTCAAAATAGCTTTTTCAGGCTCCTAATCGCCCATCTTGCAGATTTCTGGCTACTGCACACTAGGCTACTATACTCTTGTCCCATTGAGAATAGCAGCTCATGCAATAAAACTAGCTACGTGATATGCATGAATCAGTTAATATAATTCATAATATATGATTAGAGTAATTTAAAGGTGATCACAGAATTTGCCACACTCCAACAGAATAATAGTAAAACATTAGTTAATTAACAACGATTCATGCCTTGGTATGCTTAACATTCTTTCAACCAATATTATCATACATAATCGATTTTCATCTTTTCCTACTTCTAGTGCCTCTAGCTACAAGCACAACCAAGTACGTAAAAGGTAAGAAATAAACTCACTTGGTCATGAAGATCTATTTTTTTTTATGGATGAGTCGATCGGTAAATCCACTAATCAAAATAATCCTCCGGGTATGAATACTCCTCCTCGGGATCACTTAATCAAGAAGAATACTCATAATTAGTATTTCTTATTGATTCTATGATACTTATCAAAAACTATGTCATAAGATCATTAAAATTCGTATAGAAGGTAATTTCAACTTAAAATGGCCATAACTTGGTCATTTTAACTCGGAATTGCGCAAATAATATACCGTTTTCTACTTACTCGAAAAGATCTAGCCATTTCTAAGGTTATTTTTGTCATAAAAAGCTATTTGGGGGAAAATACTATGGTACATAATAGTTACGAATTTATAGTTTACAAAATATGATTGTTTTCCAAACTTTACTTTACTCAAAAAAATCCTTGAGCAAAATATATGGATATATATATAGTTGAAAAATTCTTTGAACATATATAGGCACTCATATTGTATGCATGATTTTTGTAGTGTTGTCTCAATATTGATATTTTATAAACAATTTATCTTTGATGGTTTTAAAAAATAAAACTTTTGAGAATTTCTCCTTTTTTATTTGTTTAGAAAAGTATATTTGAGTGGTTATGAGTAAATGTTTTCCTATTATAATTTTATTTTCTCACTTTTCAAAAGTAAATTCATTTCAAAAATTTGATTCTTTAAGTTATCTACTAACTTTATTTCTAGTGATTGAAAAATAAGTTTTTCAAAATATCCTTTAAGTTTTTGATGTGGTCAAATATTTGAAATTGTGTTAAATGTATGTTTTCCTTTTATTTTTATATCATTTCTCTTCTTTAGAAATAGATATACCTTTAAAACTTTACTTTCTTGGCAAATTTTATTTTCTAAGTTTGTTTTCAAAATAGTGAGTTGACTTTATCTTGGTTTGAAAAACTTGTGTTATTCTTAATATTTATTAAATGATAGAATAATTCTCTTAGAAAAGTTTATAAGAAAACTTTCTTAATAAAGAACTTGTTAACATTAGAACTTAGCAAAATTTTAAATTTGAAAAGAGAATATAAAAATTAAGTTTTGAAGAGGCTTTCTTAGTAGGTGATTTTTCAAAGTCTATAATGAACCTACTTAAGTCTTATAAAAGATATGGTTGAGTTAAAATCCTTTATTGCTAAAATTTCTTCCTTTATAGGGTATTTAGTTTTGATTTAGAAAAGAAATGATTTCCTTTTATTATTTTGAAGAAGTCTACATTACTACTTCTTTTAGACTTTATGAATAGCTTATCTAAAGAGTTTGTTAAAACTTAGATCTTTTTATTGAAAATTTCTTTTGTTAAGAAATCTAGTTTACTTTTCTTTATTTAAGAAAGAACCCATTTTTATTTTTATTTAAGACAACAACATTCTTAATCATGCATGAAAACATAATAAAATAGTCAAGCATTTGGAACCTTAGCTTCATCAAGGTATCCCAATCATGTATTGAGAGCCTTAGCTTCATCAAGCCAACCCGAGATTAAGAATAGACTAGTCCCAAAAGAAAAGAAAGAAAAAAATGAAAATTGTTTTGACTTGATATGGACAAGTCTAAGACTAGAAAAACTAGTCTTAATAAATTGCATAAAAAAAGTAAATAAATAAATTGCAAGATATGAAAGTAAATAAATAACAATGAGCTAATATGTTCTAAATAAATATATATACATAGTATACATAATATTATATAAGTTAAATTAGAGCAAAAATAACAACAACATAATAACATAATGTAAAATAAGAACATGAACAAAAACAAAACATGAACATATTGTTGCTTCTTTAACTCATATGAGCCTAAGAAACATACACTAAGCTCATGCTAAGTTGTATGAACATGATGAAGAAATTTAAGTAGAATTTTACCTAAGGTTTAATGGAAGGTTTGAAAAGAGATGAATGGGTTTTGTGTTTGTTATTTTCTTCTTAAAGTTATAGGGAATGGTAAAGAGTATATTGAGAGAGATTTGTTAGAGAGAGGTTTTGAGAGAGTATTTTGGTAGAGTTTTATTATGTAAAATGGATGTGTGAAAGAATGAAGGAGGAAGGGGTATTTATAGAATTTTTAGAGTGAAAATTAGATGTAATAAAATAATTGAAAAAGAAAAATAAATAAGAGGAAGAGAAGGAGAGGTAGCGCCGGCCATAGGGAAGGAAGAGAGAGAGAGAGAGAGTTGATTTTGTGTGTATTTTGTAAGAAAAAAAATTAATATGTAAGATATGATTTGATATAAGATGTATTGGAAATGTAAAAGTATAAGAAAATAGGTATGTAGGTAGTAAAAAATAGGTGTAAGAAAAAGTAGAGATAGTAAAATAGTAATGAATAGTAAGAATAGTACTATAAATAGTAGACTAGACATATAAAATACCGGTAGTAATAAAAATACGCGTAAACGAGTTATATTTATTATTTTTAGTTACCGAAAAATTCTAAAACTGATATTTTTGAAATCCTTATTTAATTACGAGTCTTTTGGTGTTATTGGAATATTTTTATTATTTCGAGCTTCGGGACACGCTTTTCCAGAACTAATCCCGTTTGAGTCCGAAGGACACTCAAAATTTATGAATCTGATATTTTTATATTACCCTATATTATTACGAACTATTTTAAGCCATTAACTTAATTTCGTTTTTCAGAGTTTGAGAACGCGAGATTGCCGAAGTTGAAATTGTTTAATTGTCTTGACCATTGTTGACTTTTGAAACTCTAGTTTGATTAGGGTTAGGGTTTAATCCAACTTTACCCTAGAAATTAAGGGGTTTATATCAGGGATCGAATATGTGGTCCTTCTCATGTTCGGGTTTTCGAATTGAATGATTATTGAACTTTCTATTTTTGTTTTTGAAAATTCTCTTATGAAATCCCGTGTCGAAATTGATTAAGGTTCGGTTTCAACTTGGGTCAAATTTTAGGGTTTCGATTCGGTGTTCCAAAACCATTTTGAAAAATTCGAGGGCTTACAAATTACAAGTTAATAAGTCTATATGAACTTAATTTTATCCAAGTTGGATAGAATTAATCAATTCAATTTCATTTTAGGTCAATAAAGTCCATCAAGTCAAGTTGAACTTAGATCTATTAACTAAGTCCACTTTATATTTAAGATTCATGTTAAACTTAATTAGCTATTAAGTCTATTAATATAATACACTCTATAATTCAAAGTACACTTTGTATAAACATAGACTTAACTCATTCCTATTTATAAAAGTACTAATATGTATTGTTTATTATTTTATTTTATCTATTTATTTCTTATTTTATTTAATTATTTTTTTTAAAGTACTAGGGGATGGATTACGCTTATGATAGAGACCGTGATACATATCACTAGCTTCATCATGCCCATGATCAAGGACCACAACAGGAGTAGTGGAGATCATAACCTTATTCAGCTCGTGATTTAAGTCGTGATGTGAATCGGGGGCAAGGTTACGCTAGTGATCAAGGGTGTATAAGAAAGTTACAAAGATACAAAGAAGATCGCGGGATGTATCATGCCTGTAATGGGACCATTTCCTATTTTTGCATGTAGCATGGGTCGTATTACGCCTGATATGCATGGGGTATCAGTTTTTACGTTTTCCTTGTCCACTTTCCCTAAATTTAATCTACTTAACTAGTTTATCTATATACAATTTCAACATAAAACCTCTCAACATCAACATACAAACTTACATTCATAAGTATATAATACTCTTATACATATTTCTATATCATATTTTCTCATTTCATTTCATTAAACACTTAGTCTACATAAGCACATACACATTCTAGTTTTAACATATATGTGTATATATCACTAATTATCAATATCATCATAAATCCTACATCTATTTAGCAATAATTTCATCAGTCATGTATACTTACTTGTTTAGCAACCATTACCAACTAAACCTTCACTTCCCTACTTCCTTAGTTTGATGGAGCTTCTTCATGCACACTTTCTACTTTAATCTTGACCTCTTCTTCAAATTCACCTAAGAACTTATGTGTACTGGTATTGGAAAGGATTGTGTTGCGAAATTTTGGAGTGTTTTGAAGAGAGAAATGCAAAAAGAATCAGAGAAAGAGATAGAGGTAGCTTGTCACGCCCCGACAACCCTAAAGGTGACAGCGCGCCGTACGCAATATTAAAGTTTAAGAATGACTACCTCAGTCACTCGAAAGCTTCCATATCGGTACAAGGCGTATATTCACATCAAAGGGAGACTGGTGAAGTAATGCATTTTAAGATATTGGTAGCAAAACATGCAAAATAACACTTAATATATTTTATTGAAATAAAAAGTCTTACAACTTCTAAGGGGCATTCCCCAAATAAATTCTTAACAACATGGTATAGCTAAGATAAATAACAAAAGCTAAAAGATTTCTATTTTAAAAGAAATCTACTCTAAGACTTCAAACAGAATTCCTCCAAAAGATTCTACCCGGATGATCAAGATAGTCTCGAGTGCAAAATGATAATCCTGCAATATCAAAAGTCTATAGAGGTATAAGCATAACTAGCTTAGTAAGATATTCCTTACGTAAAAGTACTCATAACAGGCAATCAACTAAGTTTATTAATCAAGCATATGAAATGCAACAACCATATGATCAAACAACACATAACTATCCGGTTTCGTATGTGTGATGGATTTACCCCTCCATCGGTGGTTAGGGAATGCTTTGAACTGGGTCCCAAACGACCTCCTTAAAGTTGCGCGCGTTTTGGGTTCTAACATATCGTACTACTAGTCTTGGGCTTTCCTTACCCAAAGCAATCAATCCGGCTCGGCTACAGCTTGAGACCGTATTCCCCGAACGTCCTAAACTCTCAAGATGCAGTAAGGCAGCTTATTTCCGATCCCATGCTGAGAAGTAGTAGCAAAATTTGAAATGATATTCTAAGTGATATGCATGAGCAATTTAATATATGGGGATTCCAATATGACATTAAATAATTTAAAGCGATCAAGCAATAATTGCACACATAGTAATACATACATAGAAACAATTATATCAATCACAGATCGGGTTCCGATATACTTATCATTCATTGATCGCACATAATAATTCACATACATAATTCCCATGATATCCCACATGCATATTAATTTTATCTTTTCCTAACATCTAGTGCTCTATTCTACAAGCACATGCGCGAATACATAAACGTAAAGGAAACTCACATGTCCATAGTGGTCTTCTATGAGTCGAAGTAATCCTCGGGGAAGAGAAGATCTTGGTCCTCGACACCTAAACAAAAGAAATACCCGAAATGAGTATTTATCCAAGATCTATTCAAAATGTAAGTCTATCTTATTAGATTCGTCAAAATTCGCATGAATAAAAATTCCAACTTAAAATAGCCATAACTTGCCCATTTTAACTCGGAATTTCTCATATTATATATCGATTTCTATCTACTCGAAAAGATCTATCCATTTCTAGGGTTATTTTTATCAAAAGAAGTTATTTGGGTCTCGGAATAATGTCGTACATATTTGATGGGAAAATTCCAATTTTCAAAATTAGAGTTTTCAAACTTCTCTTCATTCAAGAGCTTTTGTACAAAAATATAGATATTTTGTATGGTTGAAAAATCCTTTGAAATATATATATAGACCCAAATTACATGCATAAATTTAGTGGTGTTGTCTCAACAATGATTTGCAAAACAATGTGTCTTAAAAGTGAGAAAAGCTAAGACTTGAAAAGAAATTGGTTTTGTTAGGAAAATTTCTTAATTTACTATAAGTGAGCATTCTTCTTTTAACTCCATTATATTGGGAATAATTAAATTTTCAAAAAGTAATTTTAATCTTTTAAGATTCTCATAACTTTATTTCTAGTGTTTTGGAAAACATAGTTTTTCTAAATATTTCATGGTTATGTATTCTAAAGTTTTTCTAAAGTTTGATCTTAAGAATACTATTAATGATCTTATAAGTTATTTATTATTTCTTTTCATAAGTAAAGCTTATCCTTAGAAAGGTTATTCTTTGATAATTTTGTAAAACTCATCTAAACCTTAATATGTTGATGAAAACTTTAAATATGAGTTTAAGAAATCTTTTGTTTAAACAAAAATTAAGTCTAAAGAATTTTTCTTATTTCATTGGTTTGAAAATAGAGTTTGTGATAACTTTATTTTATTGATAAAATCCCATATAGTAGTATTAAAACTTAAGCTTAAACTTATCTAATTTTTGTTGAGATACAACTTTAAGTCTTTATGGAAAAATAATTTCTTATGTGACAAAATTTATTTTTAAAGAAAGTTCTTATTTTTATTACTTAAGAAAACTCATTTTTATTATGGTTGAGACAATATCAACATGTTCATCCATGAATGAGAATATGTAACTATGAGAAATGTAATAAAAATAACATAATAAGATGAATAAAATAAGAGCATAAAAATAAGGTCAAGTATTGGGAACTTTAGATTCATCAAGGTATCCCGGGACTAAGAATAGACTAGTCCCAAAAAGAAAAGAAAAGCAAAAAAAAAAAAAGAAAATTGTTTTGATTTGATATGGACAAGTCTAAAACTAGAAAGACTAGTCTTAATAATTGCATAAAACAAAATAAATAAATATAAAAATACATAAATAAATATCAAATGAGCTTATATGCCCTAAATAAATATATATACATAATATACATAATACTTTATATAAGTTAGATTTAAACAAATAGTAAACATAATGAAAAAAAAAAATAGAAACATGACAAAACAAAATATAAATATATTGTTGTTTCTTTAACTTTGAGAGTCTAAGAAACATAGACTAAACTCATATTAAGTTGTATGAACATAATGAATATGTGAAAGAAACTTTTTCCTAAGGTTATGTGCTTGTTGAAGAAAAATGGAATGGTTTGTAGTAATATGTGGGAATTGGTTTTATGGAGAAAAGAAAGAACTTGAGAGAGATTTTGAGAGAGGGATTTTATGGAGTGATTTTGGTAGAGTTTTTGCAGGAAATGAATTGTGTGAAAAAATAAAGGAGGAATGGGTATTTATAGAGTTTTGGAGTGGAAATTAGATGTAATTAAATAAATTGAAAAAGAAAACAAACTGTGAGTGATGAGAGAGAGGAGTGGACAGCAATGCTATGAGAGAGAGAGAAAATTGATTAAATTTGTTGTTTTGTAATAAAATGAAATAATATGTAAAGTGTGATGTGATTAAAGTCATACGGGAAGGTAAATTGTAAGATATAGTATGGTAGAGTGTAAGAAAAAGTAGAGATAGATAATAGTAATGAATAGTAGAAAAGTACTATAAATAGTAGACTAGACAATTAAAATACCGATAGAAAAATACATGTTATTAACTATATCTATTATTTTAGTTACTGAAAAATTCTAAAACTGATATTTTTGAAATCCTTATATTTTTAAGAATCTATTGGTGTTGTCGGAATATTTTCACTATCCGGTGCATCGAGGCACGGTTTTTGAAAAATGATCTGATCAGATCCGAAAGACACTAGAAATTACGAATCTGATTTTTAAGCTTTCCTATATTATTATGAACCATTTTTCACAATTATCTTAATTTTTTTTAGGGTTTAAGAACACGGGATTGCCGGATCTAGATTCACTAGACTAAACGTAGAACTAGGTTAACTTTAGACTTCTAGTTCGACTTCTGGTTCTTAGGGTTTACTTATATTATCAAAAAAAATCTAGGGGCTTACATAGCTAGAAAAATGAAAAATGAAATGAAGATACTAGGGTTTTCTAAGGGAAATTTCATATATAGGTTCATGGCCTGGTATTGGGCTCTAGCTTTAGATATTAGATTTAGATGAGCTTTAGACTTTATATTTGGGTTGGGCTTATTAGATTTTAGGCTTTAAGAATTTGAAATAATTAGAAAGATGTGGGAAATTTTTGAAAATATAAATTGATAAATTAAATTAAAATGTAGCTTAGGAATTCAATTAGTAGGAATTTAATATCTAATTTGAGTTTGGGAAATTTAGGACTTAAGATTTGATATCTATGATCAAGAAGTTAGATTTAAATTTCTAAGGATTAAGGAATTAAGATTTAGATTAAAATAACTAGATATTCATGGATTTAAGTTGTTGAACTTAAGAAATTGAGGAGAATTAGAAAATTTTTGAAGAAGGAATAAGAAAGAAGCAGTTGAAGTGGCATGTATCTTTTCAAGCTTTTAGGGGGCATTTTTGCCATTTTTTTGGATAATTATCTCTAGAACTAGGTTAAAATTATCTTTAACTTTTTCACCTTGTTATAATTATCTAGTCTCTAATGAATTATTGAATATAAATAGTGCATGGTAAGATAAAGAATTATGGCTCATAGACTTGTGTTAGGGGTAATTGGACATGAAAATTAGAAATGAATAAAAGAAATTAGAGAGGGAAATTTGCTAATTCACCTTAGTTATTCAACTTAGAAATTTTAATTAGTGGTGAATTTAGGAAATTAAGGCTTTGGAAATTCACTAAAATAGCTAAGCTGAATGTTTAAGGATTTCAAGAATTGAATTAGACAAAAATGGAGTTCAAATTGATGGTTAGAAAGCATTAAGTAACTTGATTCATTGAAATAGGTAATTAAGCTTGAGAAATTTAGTTCATTTGAAAATTGGAAGGGATGGAGTAATTTAGCTTGTTGGAATAGAAAATTAAAGCAAATAGATAAGTTGAAAGGGTTATTTGAAATCTCTAATTTCAATTAAATTTATCTACTAATTCGATTATGCCAATTTTTCTAATTATTCCATATAGTTTACTTGATTTATTTAATTTAACTATCTAAGTTCAATTTCTAAATTAAATTTAAATTAAAGTTTGACATCAAACACTTACTATACTATTAATTTTTGACATTCCTAACTTAGGTTAGAAAAAATTTGGGGTATTTTAGTCATAGTCCTACATATGTTTGAGGGGTCCAAATAATCCAATAGTTTTGGCTATCCATGGCCCCATTAAAAGAAATACATTGATTCCCTAATAGTTCACTTATTGGAGGACATACTTACCTTTAGATTATACCCATTCCAAAACAAAACTTCCTACTAGTTTCACTCACTACATATATGCCTAAGTTAATCCTTCAGACTTGAACTATAACATGCAAGTTTATAGTATCTTTGGATCATAGGTTACACTTAATGAGGAGGGATTGGGTATGGAAAGATACAAGTAGTAAAATTTTAGTTAATGAGAGTAATTGGCTTAAATTAAAGTTCTATGGAATACCATATTTAAACATCATCAATTCCTTCCTTGGTGAACTAGTCTAATTAATTTTTTAACTTGATGTTCCCATACACTCTAAAATTAGATTGCCACACTTCAATACAAGTAATTGCAACTTCTCCATTGATTTATATAAAGTAAATCATCGTGTAATGACTTGAAATGCATAAGAGAAATAAAAATAAGTTGAGAGGTAATCCATTCCTCTCTTAGTTAAAGAATGTCCATTTCAAATCACTTAGTTAAACATAAGTAACTTAGGTGCATTTAGAAACTAAGAGTTGACAATAAGAAAAAAAAAATTAAAGGGTATTGATTGGGGCCATCTTCAAAATGTCAAGTGATAGAAAGTGGTTAAAGCAAATTTTGTGTTTCATTCGATAAAAGAGAAGATATTTCAATATGTTAAGGCTAGGATGTGCATAGATTATGGCCCTGTGTTACATTTGTAAGATTTAATGATGCAAATCCTTTTATCAAATTTTGAATCATGTAGATAAAAAAGACAAATTCACTAAGTCATGCATTTGTGTGTTTTCTTACTCACATTAAAAATAATAGATTTTCATTTACTTGAGTATTAAGCCAAAATCATTTTTTTTTCGTAAAAATTTCTTAGCAAGTCTCACTCTTCTTATTTCTCTTTTTTTACTTCTTATTGATCAAATTAATCCATCACACACTCTCTTAAATTGATTCACTTCTTTAAATCTAAAGTATTATCTTAATGATTCTAAAAATCTAGTAGAACACTATAGAAAATGTTTAGAAGTAAATAAAAATTTCTTCAAACTATTTGCCATTTTGTTGTAAGCATTAATAAGAGCAAGCATAGAAAAAGCAATCAAATAGTGAGCGATGATAAATATGAGAGGAGTAAAAATTAAGCTTAACATACTATAACAACTCTGTGGGTTTGTTTGGATTTTCTAATTTTCATCTATATCTTATCTATATTTGTATTTTATTTTTTTATTTGTTTATGAATAAAAATATATGTTCATCTATATAAGTTTATTGACAAACATTTATTTAAAAACAATAAAAATAAGGTATCCAATCTTCTATTGCTATCGAAAAATATCCTTTGTGTGGGATTAATGAAGACACCAATTCTCTTAGTGGTTTGACTTCTCACCATTTCTACAATCTTTCCTTATGAAAAAGGGCTACAACAATTTGAAATCTAAGTGTCTATTCTTTCTTAAAATCATACGAGTAATTTCGACATGTTTTGAACAGCTTAAAGCCCAATATATTTTAAGTCTAATTAATATAAGTGATATTATAGGAAGTAAGCCCCTTGAAACTTCTTCCAAACTCTTCGTAGTTTAAACATTATAGAGACTAAAAGCTTATTTGAATCACTATAAAAAATGATTTTTTTTTTCTTTTTTAGCCGTGTGAGGGGGATGGGAACAACTTGTCTAAAGGTATGGACAAATGTCCTTTTTTTGCAAAAATTTAGAGATATTGGAGATGTAAATAGAAAATCAGATAATTGCAAGTAACTAAATGTACATATGTCGGCATGCACATATACTGTTTGGTTGCTCTTTCTTTTACGATGCGTATGCCTATCTTTATACGTCCTCACATCTCTATCCCTTTTTATGGGAATATAATATTTGAAAGTGACACTAAAAGAAATATATATATATATATATATATTTAATGAGAAAGGTAGCATATTAGATACAAGTAGGTACAAATGGTGTATTGGGATATATTGTATATAAAATTTCAATTATTTTTTTTCTAATGATAATTGTTGTTTTTATTATTATTTTTCTAAGTCAAGATTCCTTTTGCAGATATGAAGTACACGGTACATGAATCTCTAGCTCTGTGCCAAGTGCCAATTGTCAAACAATTTTGTCGACCTGCCTTTACGTCTTCTTTCGTTTTTCAGTTCTATCAATTTGGGACGTCTATAGACGTCCAAATTCTAGTTATCGTACGGAAAACCTCATTTTATCCGAGAAAAGCAATGTACATTGTTCAACGCGCTAATGTCAATAAACGAATTAATTACACAAGAATCCAGTAATGCATCCGATAATCGTGGACTTAATTACACACCCAATATTAAATTTAATCCACAACGTCTCTTTATTGTCCCTTTCTCTTAGTAATGCTTATGACAATGATTATGTTATTAGATTCAATGCATATGTTCCCAGAGTATGAGTGTCTGAATCAACTGTTGCTACAAAGACTACCAAATTTGACGAGACTCGAAAGGCAGGAATTAAAGTAAAAGGAGGCTCAGCTTCGATTTACTACACTTGATTACTCGTTTTGGTAACTATAAATGAGTTCTAAATCAATCACATGGTACATTGAAAATTTTAAACCCTAACCAGTTAATTATATAAATTGATAAATTCAAGTACTAAATATAATGTTTACCCTAAAAGTAAATAAAATATTAACACGAATAATATTTAAGATAAATTACCTTATTATACTATGTTTAGGAGTAAGTATATTTAAGGTATTAACAAGTCTGATTCTAGTGGGTAAAAAGAGGAATCACGTTTCATAAATGAGTTACATAAGGTGTTAATATTTTACAAAATTCATTTAAGTATCAACATTTAGATATTTTCATGTTAATTATTATAAAGGATCATTTTGGTAATTGGGCTTTTGGCTCAATTTAATGCCACGGGCCGGTCTTCTAAGTTAGTGACAGGATTTAAAAGACCAAGTCTAATAAGAAATGTCATAGGAAGATTCGACTAGGTAAGCTTGAAACAAGGACTGTCAGACCGGTTCATTCCGCTCTCGGCCTAATTTGGTTTTCTTGTGTATGAAAAATAGACTCCAAAAATGTCTTCCTAGGTTAATTTAAGCTTCATTTGACTAAATTAGCGCTTATGTGAAATAAACTAAGCCTTAAGTCTATTTTAAATATAAAATGGGTTGTTTTAATTATAATGGGCTTCTCTTTATAATATAAATAAAGCCTTTTAGCCCATTCACAAAGCCCAGCCTAGCCCAACTCAACCCACCGTTAAATAAAAGAAGGCTTCAATCACAGTCATCACATTGTTTGGATATGATCTAATGGTGATCGGCCATGCTTAATCTAGTATGTATGATCAGACGTTATCCAATGGATGACATTAACCTCCACCATCTATAAATAAATAGCTTATCTTCTCTTTCGAGACCATTCTATGCATTGTTAAGATTAAGAGCAATATGAAAATTTTGCCGAGACATTTTTAAGAATGATCAAAGCACCTATTCTACGAAGAACGAGTCAAGAACAATCGAATCTAACTAATTTGATCTTTTATCATACTCACGCACTTGAGAAAACGGGTTTTGCTATTCCTCCTCATACGTCTCTCTCTACGACATCCTATACGTGTCATCAGTTTAGGACTTCTCATAGGTCAACCACCAAACCTATAGTACGTGATCGACCAGCTGCAGTAACCCAACCATATATTATTTTGCATCTCCACTAGAAAGAGAGAGTAAGTTTTTGACAAGAATGATACTTCCATGCAAAAGAGTTAGGTAAGAAGCAAACCCTCAAGATTATGAGAGAATCATCATGATGTGGTTAAGGTGACTCATTATGAAAGGACCTAGCCCTTAGGGTGCTTAAGGGTGTGGTTGTTTCGCTTACTTTTAACTTGAGAAATCGTTATTAATTTTTTTAAAGAAGTTTGATAGAGTACCATATGTTTTTCCATAGTTTGGGTTTATCAAAATATGTGACATTTTAAGCCATTTTGGAGAAAGGATCCACAAATATCAATTTACAAATATCACTCTTAGGCCCATCTAATAGGTATGACTTAACCGTAAAACTGTTGGACTTAATGGTCCATGTTAAATCAATCAAAAGTCCTCGATTATTACTTGATTACAATTATCCAAATCATAAAACATGATAACAATGAAACTTTTACATGAAAAAGGCTCATAAAACCCATGTCTTGTACATTGCCATTTAACCAAGTCATCCTTCATAGCACTCATCCCCATCGTAGCACCAACGAAACTTGGAATATTAAAGAATGAGTTGCGACGCCCAGTACATAATAATACAAGCACACACCGCATGTCATGCACACTTAGGCTAATGCAACAAGCACGATTTAAGTTCAATTAGATTTTAGTCATTAACTAAGTATTCCCAGCGTCCCAAAATTACAAACACACATGAGAGTACTCATGACTCCCACTAAACATATGGGGTAGGGTTCCCTCAACAGATCATGCACCAAAGAGGGGGGTTCGATAAGTCTATAATACTCACCGGAAAGAAAAGAAAGAAGCAATCTCGTCTAGGCTATCTCCTCACAGACTGCCACCAATGAGCATGGTCCATTGTGAAGCTTTATATGGGTCCTATAGTGCCGTATAACTAGTCATAACTTCGTATCTGCTGCTAGTCAGCCACCCGATCTCGAAAATTTCCCTTTAACTACCTATCGAGCCCAACTACTTATCTATGAGGGCTTAAGCACCTAAACTACTGCATCATCTTGAAGTTACGATCAGACTCGCAACCCAGTCCAGGGGGTGCCACCCTTGAAGTAAGTGGCTAAGCAGTAATCAACACTCAATTAGGCCGAGTTTAAATTCTTAGTATGGTTATTAAAACTATCCTAAAAAGTAACACGCAAATACTGCGTACCTATTGGTTAACCTGACCTTATTATCCATTTCCCAGTCAAAGTATAATAATTGTTCATAATTGAGATTAAATTCGGTTTATGACTAACCATTTTTAATCCATTTATCTTGTGTGTTATACCCAAGTTGTATAGACTTAACATTTAGTTCAATTACTAAGTCAAGTTGATTTAACTTAATCAATCTAATTCATTTTAGCTTATTCAAGTTTACTAAGCCAAGTTGAACTTAGATTATTAATTAAGTTCATTTTATATCTAACTCTATATTTAAATAAATTATTTATTAAATTTATAAATCCATTAAAATCATGCTTAATTATATCATTCAACTAATATAACACATTAACTATTATTTATCTATTTCATTTTTGCTCAAAAAGATTCATTTTATACTTAATTATATACACTTAACTAGTAAAACAAGTTGTTAGATTTGTTTATTTATGCAACAACTTGAAAAAAATGAAATTTAAGGCTTGATACTTTTATAATATTCAAAAATTTAAATAAAAAAGTTGTAGGTATCTTTTTAAGATTATTGTAGCCTCTTGAATCACCTCAATCCGAGTTCGAATGAAAAAGTTATGATCAATCTACGAAACAGTGTCGCGAGTCGAGAGAAACATGGGGGAAGCACAGTTGGATGTATGCCACTGTATTTCTCAACGAATTTTAACATTCTGGAACACAACAAGAAGCATGGCGAGAAGCACACCTTTGTGCTTCGGCCATGCTTTTATGGGTTTTGCGATTTTCGTTTACATCTTTTGTCTGCGAGAAACACGATTAGAAACATGACGTATGTTCCCATAGTGCTGTCCTATTTTTCACTTTTTCTTCTTGTTTTAGAGATCAAAATGAAGCATGTATCGAACATAGCATCATGTACTAGTCATGCTTCTCTAGGTTTCGAGTATTTTTATTCAAACATGATATTTTCATCAAAACATGGTTTAGGGATGAATTTTTTGTGATCTAAGAGGTATTAGATGATCGTGTTTATGACTATACTTAATTATATTTGTCTCTAACATGCTAAAATATGATTAATCCAAGTTGAAAGCCTAAAACATGTATTTTTTTACAACAACACCAATGTTTTTAAGGTTTTTCTACAATTTCACAACATGTTCATACAAGATTTCATCTTTTTACCTTGCTAACATCAACTTAGAACAAAACCCAACCCCAAATCATGCTTATTCTCTAGTTTACACCATCAAAACAATTTAATCTCCTTTTTATTAAAATTCCTTAACAGAAATAGCTAGTCTCAAGATCTTACCTTGCTTTAAAGCATGGTTCCTCCCTTGTTTCAACTGGGATGAAGGCTCTAGACTCTAAAACCACTCCAACACCTAATTTCTCACAACCCACAACATAAACCAATATTCCTAAGCAATTTTTCATCCTTATATAGCTATAAAACACTCAAAAACACCCTGAAAATCTCATACTCTTACCTTGTTGAAAATTCTATTAAACCTCGAGTGGCTTATCCATCTTCATTTGCTCAGCTTTCTAATCTCAAACTACTACCCAAGGATAATATAATCACTTAGAGAGCTTATTAAGTTATAAAATGGCTAAAACTCAAGTTTAATGCACTTTTCTTATTTTAGGTTTGATTATTACGAATTTTGAAATTCTTTAGCCCATTGGATGTTCATATCTTCTTCATTGTCTCAAGGAAAGAAAAAGAAAACTAGTCCTAACCTAATCTTTTGTTATACTAGCTTAAACATCACCTAAAAGTGTTTCAAGAATGTATTTTGGTGTCATTCTACATTATATGGGTTTTAGGGAGGTTTTAGTGAATAAGGAATAAAGGAAAAGAGAAGATAAGAAGGGAGAAATAGAAGGGTGGGGGTAGCCATTCAAATTTTTATGATGGGGAGGTCTAGGATTTCTTCTTTTCATTTCATGGTGCCACATGGCACCATCTATACCATTCATTTTTACATGTGCTAAATTTTGACAATTTAATTAGTTTACGACTTGTTATTTATTTGGTGTAAATTATGATTTAACTTCTCAAATAAATTCAATTTATTTATCTTTATTAATTTCAAGTTCTAATTTGCTCTAGAACTTGGTTAAGGACAAAACTTTAATCTTTAAGAAAGAAAGACTCTAATTGTATTATTTTGATTTTTTTTTCTTGTAAAATTTTCATTTGAGGAACTATTATTAAATTATAATTTAATTTAATTCTGCATTTGAATTGTTTTCAAATTTTCAAAATTTAGGTTTTTGGTTTAGAACTAATTTAGGAATTTTGAAAAATTTAGTAGTTTAAATTTGTACATAAATCTAATTGGATTTCATTGAATTTTTTTTTTTTTATTTCTAATGGCTGGTGTTTGGATCATTTCACATCAATTGAGGACAATGCCGCTCCTATGACTATGCAAGCTCTTGTAGTTGATAGTGCACTCATGATATGCACTATGCAGGAGAACACCCAGGCTCTCAACTAATTCATGAATGCCTTCTTGTAGTTTTTACTAGGTATAACTGGAATTGCTACTACTGCATCAGGAAGTACACTTCCTAGTATAACCTTGCCTGCACTAGGCATACAAGCAACTGGTATTACTCCAGCTATGGCTTTCCAGACGGTACTCATCATGAGACTCTACATGATGCTCAAAACGAGTAAATCCATGCTCTCACTGCTGAAAATGAAGGAAGGCACTGGTAGAAGCCATTGCAACCTCTATTGCCTCCAACTCCAAGAGATCTCATGCCTGTTGTTAGAGAAAAGGCAAGGTCCATCTTAAAGGCTTCTCCTCCTCTGAATGTAATGTCCAACCACTTATCGCTAGCATAACTACGCCTTGCAACATTACTCCTGCTCCTCAAGTGGAAGTTAATACATCATGTGCTTCTGCATCATACGTAACGAAAGAAGACCACGAAAAGTATTTGAGACAGGTGCAAGCTGCGTCTACTACTAGCATCACAATTTAGCGCTTCCATACCTATAGAGGGTGGCGGAAAAACCCTATCCTAAGGACTACACTAGTCTAAAATTTATCAAATTCATTGGAAAATCGGGTAGTGCTAAGGAGCATCTTCTTAAGTTCATTGAGACTCTTGAAGTCTATGGACTTGTTGATGACCTGAAGCTTAAGGAATTTTCTAGGTCCTTGATGGAGAAGGCATACATTTAGTAAGTCTATGGGCTATCCGTAGAATATTTCTTGATAAATTCTTTGAAACTCAAGAACAAGTGACGTTACTGACATGGGGCGTATAAAACAACACTCGAAGAAAGATCTTATGGAGTACATTAAGCATTTTAGGGAATGTTCCTTGGATATCTAGGATATGAGTAATGAAAGTGAACTCCTCAAAATTTGCATCTAGGGTATGTTTATAGAGTATGTTATGCACCTAGAGAATTTGTCACTTAAGTCCTTCTTGATGTTGGTTGAGAATGCGTGAAGAACGAACAATTCAGTTATCAAATGAAAGGGTGACCTAAATAAGAAGCAACAACCATCGACAAGCACTGATTAAGGTGCAAACTTCAAAGGTGGTTAGAAACCCAAAAGAAATGGTGCTCTAGAAGTTCCACCTTTTTCGTGCGCTATGGTTAAGGTTCATATTGTCCTTAATCGATAGCTCAAAAGCAGCATCATTAGATTACTAAGGGTTGAGTGAGAAACTACAACATAAGAAAAAGGAGATGCAAGGTTTTGTAGTTCCACAAGATGACCGGACTTCCAACAAAAGATTGTTGGACGTTAAGGAGGATCTTCAATGAGAAGGTTTGTAATGGCAAACTTGAACTTGATAACAACGACATGCGTAGGAATCCCCTTCCCACACAGAAGAATAACTAGGGAGCTATTAATGCAATCTCTCATGCTCCTACAACTTCCCAAGATGTCGACCAACCTCGGGCTAATAAGTTAATGGGCATACCATGGGAAGAGACACCAACTGGTAGAGGAAAGGAAGTTGATGGTGGTTCTAGCAACCATGCTTCTGTGGCTCTTCTCAAAACCTCTAATGTAATGAATTCCTTTAATCTCCTTGGATTTAATGAGGAATCTTGGATTGCAGCTGCAAATGCTCTAGTATAAATTTTGGAACACCAGTACGAGCAATGTAATGTGATACAACCAATACATAAGATGGCAAAGGCACATGAAAAGGTGATAGTCCTCACAAAAGATGATATGTGCACTAGCAATCCGAACCACAACTATCCATTGTTTGTGGAGAGTGAACTTAATGGTCACTCCATCAGGCAAACCTTTATTGACAATGTCTCTTCACTTAACATTATGCCTATGTCACCCTTTAAAGTAACGAGACTCTACATGAGGAAGCTAGTTAGACGGTCGATTGACATACACGGCTTCAATGATGTCCCTACTAAGACAATAGGTTTCATTAATGTGGATTTTAAGGTAGACCCTATTCATGAGTTAACAAAATTTCATGTGATAGATGTTTCTATCTCCTATAACTTGTTAGTAAGGCGAAAATGGATTCACAATCACAATCTTGCCCCCTCAACACTGCATCAGTATATAAAGGGACATTGGAAAGGGAAAGATATTTCCATTCCTGCAGCAAGAAACCCCTTTGAACATAGAGAATCCTTCTTCATAGAAGCTGAGTTCTATGACAAATACGCCGGAGAAGGAGAAACAGCCATTAGTAGACCTACTATCATACCACTACTATGATGGGAGGAAGTGCAAGAGTAAGATGCTAGAAAGTGCAAAGCGATGCCGCATTTGGGAGTTGGAGGAAAAGGAGAGGAGGTAACAAATTTGTGAAGATTGAGAGTTACACTAGAGTATATTGACATATCGTATACCGCTTATGATGATCTGTAGGGTATGAGGAGGCATTTGCATCCTCTTTTGACCCCTTAGACTTATAAGAAGCCCAACCCGCTCCTCCACAATTACAAGACCAGCTTAAAGCCGTAAGCTAAGGAAATTGAGGAGTCGAACCTGTCAACTTAGGAGAAATGCGTAGAGCCATCTTTATTAGTAAGGTTTGATTAAAGAAATCAAAGATCCTTTATTGGATCTGATTAAGGAATTTAAGGACGACTTTGTCTAGATGTATGAAGAGATGCCAGGCTTTGATCCCAGCCTAGTAATGCATCGTTGTGTTATAGCGTCAGGAGCTAAGCGAGTAAAACAACACCAATGCATATTTCGCCTAGAATCGAGGCACAAATCAAGGTTGAGATAAAGAAGCTTTTATCAGCTGGCTTTATCAAACCATTAAACACCTGACTTTGTTAGCTAACATTGTACTTGTAAAAAAGAAGAATGAACAAATACGCATTTGTGTAAATTTTCGTGACTTGAATAAAGCATGCCCCAAAGATGAGTTTCCACTTTGTAACCTTGATATGTTAGTTGATGCAATAGTTGGAATTGAATTTTTCTCCATCATGGATGGATTCAATGGATATAATCAGATCAAGATGGCGCTAGGTGATGCCAAGTGCACAACATTTTGGATGCCTTTTGGGAACTTCTATAATACAGTGATGCATTTGGCTTAAAGAATGCAAGAGCTACTTACCAAAGGGCAATGAATGCGATCTTCCATGACATGATGCATGATCATATGGAGGATTATGTGGATGATATTGTCATCAAGTCAGAGCGAGCACCTAATCATCTTCACCACTTGAAGAAGGTGTTCGAAAGGTGTCAAACATATAAATTGAGAATAAACCCTAATAAGGCTTATCAGTCGTATCAAATTATAAAATTTATAAACCCAATAGAAATCCTATGACAAGCTCTAAGGCAGCACACCGATCGATTACAAAATAGAATTAATATGGGTGTCGCTCTCTAGGATTTGGATATTAAGTACTAATATTACTATTTCTCTACTATTTAACCTAATGATTGAGATGTTATTATGAATACTAATTATCTAATTAATAACCCTAATAGTTAATTACGTGTCTTCTTAATATAATAGAATCATAATACAATACCCTTTATCTTAATCCACCCTAAACCCTAATTTCTTATAACAAAGGATTGATTAATGAATCATCTATATCTTGAACTGCAAGAATTCCTAAATTCATCAACTTCTCTTTCAAAATAATTGAATCCTAACCCTACATGATTAATGGAAATGTCTTTCATCATTAATTACATATAGAATTGCATTATTGTTCAAGATTCCTTAAAAAGATTCAATCTTTATGTAAAAAGACTCAATCTTTATGTAGAAAGTTCATGTAGTCTATGTCTTGATCCACATTAAAACCTCTCTATTCATGTAGATCTATTCTATTAGATGAAATCTTTTTCTATCTAAAAGAAATTAGGCGTGTAATCAATTGTGGCCACAAATCAATCACAAGACAATTAAAATGCATGAATAGATTCAAAGGTATAAACTTTCGTTAAACAAACAAAGTTCAGCACATAGATCTAGGGTTTCACAAGACCTAGGGTAAAGAAATTTACTCCTCCATGGATTTTACAATCAGAACATGAACTCTAAAAGAATAGAATGTGAAAAGTGATATAAAAAATAAAACCTGTTTTTGCTTTGTGATCTTAAATGAATCCTTGGCACTTCTCCTCTTAAAGCGCTCAAGTTTTTCTCTAGGGTTTCTAATAGAATATGGAATATATGATATGTAAAAGATGAGATAAGACTGCTATTTATAGAAAAAGGGAAAATTGGTCCTACACGGGCATCCTACATGGCCGTGTAGGAAGGTCATGTACGATTAAATCTGGTGAAAACATCAAAATTTGAGGCTATACGACCCCGATCACAGCTTGTGTACTCTGGTCATGTACTTTAAAAAACACTTATGGCTGTTTTTCAACTCCTGGGCATTCTACATAGCTTGTGTAGCCTCCTTATGTACTTTAAAATTGCTTGTAGGATACTTTTTATCTCCAACACAGCTTGTGTAGAAAGGTCATGAATGTTATAAATCTTTCAAATTCCTATTTCTTCGTTAAACTCTTCCTTAACTCATCCAAAAGTTTTCATTAAGCTCAATATTGTCCTTTATTCCTGAAATTGACATTTTACCCAAATAAGTATCCTTTTAATTTAGAATTCACATAAAATCTATTTATTATGATATGAAAACAATATGAATTATAAGGGTCTTTAGATACTTATCAAGCCCCTTGAAGTGTGTCCTCAGGGTAGCATGAGGAAAGTAGTTTCGATTCATTATGCACATCCAAAGGAGAAGGTATCATATGTTAGATGATTTGTCCTAGCACTTTCCAAAATCTCCTTTCCATTGCATCAGATGATGAAGAAAGGAGTGAAATTCGAATGGGGTTCGACACAAGAAGGGGCATTTTAAAAAATCAAGGGAGTACTATGCTATCCACATATGATGACAATGTCGATCAACGGAGAGCTAACAATTTTATATCTAACATCAACCGATATGTCCATTAGGGCCTTGTTAGTGAAGGAAGTAAATGGAGTTCAACGTCCCATGTATTTTCTAAGTTAAACTCTTTAAGGTAGTGAAATCAACTACCTAGCAAGTGAGAGGCATTGTCTCGTACTGATCTTTACTGCTCAAAAACTGCAGCATTATTTCCTAGCACATAAAATCATCGTGATGACCAATTCAGACCCTATCAAGTACCTTATGTCACGATCAGCTCTGTATAGGAGAATCGCTAAATGGACGTTGCTTCTTAGAGAATTCGATATTGCAATCTCATCTCTAAAAGCAATCAAGTCATAGACACTAGCAGATTGATTAGCTCAATTACCTAGTGCTGACAAAGATAAAATAACGAAGGTCATTCCTATTAGTTTTCACGTGGATTAACTTATGGTAGAAGTGAGTGGGGAATGTTCGGTCCAATTTGATGGATCATCTGGACGTAGTAGAGATGGAGCTGGAAATGTACTAACGTCCTTAGATGGCTAAGAAATTCCCTTGGCCTTCAAATTAGCCTTTCGTTGTACGAATAATGAAGTTGAGTATGAAGCTCCATTACTTGGATTGCTATCTACTTAACAAACGGGTACAACCCTGATATGCATTAAAGGCGACTCAAACCTTATCATTAAGCAAACTAATGGAGAGTTTGGCATAAAAAAACCTACATTGGCCCCTTATAGAACTGTTTTACAATCTCTTATTAGTAGGTTCCATTCTGTAAGATATGAGCATACTATGTGTTCTACTAATAGATATGCTGACACGTTGGCAACGTTAGCATCCAAAGTCCTAATGCGTAATTCTGATGCTGAGATAAGTGTCTAAATCACTAGAAGAATCGTGCCTTATACTACTTTGCAATTAATCAAAGAGGATATAGAGTTGCCAACGTATGACATTTAAGGAACAATTTGCGCATCTTCAGATAGTATCTTTGGCGATGCTCAAGTACTTTATCTTTGTATTACGAAGGTGCTGAAGGAATTTTAACACATTATATATCTATTGATGAAGCTCAACATAAACTGCAAGAGTTCTATCAAGTTTGGTTCGGTGAGGATAGACCACCCTTATATCACTGAATTCAATGTGTAGAGCATTATTGGCTTCAATGGCAAAAGACGCGTCCCAACTGTAAATCAACTGCTCACATTGTTCCTTACTGCTTGATGAAGCCGAATGCAAGTTATTGCGAGTATAAGAGACTAGCGATAATCTTATATAGATTTCTCAAAGAACAATGTCCTTCCCCACTAATAGCTGAGATGCTAGAATGATTAAGCAAAAAGTAAAGAAGTATATTTTATAGGATGATGAATTGTATAGAATCTTTGTCCAAGGATAACCTTTGCGACGCATAGCACCACTTGAAGTTGAAGTGATCTTGAATGAACATCATTTGGGAGGTTGTGGTGAACATCAGGGGGAAAGGAAATTGCATTACCAGATCCTTGAAAAGGGATATTACTGTCCAACTAGGAAGATGACACCTTCAACTATGTGAAGAAGTGTGTCCCATGCCAACTTCATGGTAATGCAATTCCATCTATAATCACCCAAATTTATACAATTAAAATATAATAATCATCAAGTAAATAATATAAAATTTTTGAAGAAATTTTATGAAAAGTCATAGAAAGCACTCCTAATTTTCGCAATTTCACAATATTAAAATATGAACAATTTAATTATCTTTTTAAAAAATTGAATTGTTATTTCTTCAAGATAAAATTCTACAAATATAAAAAGGATAAAATTAGAAATATATGCTTAAATGAACAAAAAATGAAATTTAATTAGATGATAGTAATGATCAAAGTTATAAAATAAAATTCTAGATAATTAAAGAAATAAATGATGTGTAAATAAATAATTATAAAAGAATGGGACTAAATCTAAATAACTTAAATCTCAAGATGTTTTATAAAAAATATAAATTGCAAGAAACACCAAATCAATATAATAAGAGAAAATAAAACAGTGTAAACATATAATGCATGTAATAAACAAACCTGGAATATGAAAATAATTGCAAAATATTATCAAGTTTCAATTTGCTTTAAATTATGGAAAACAAGAAGAAATATTAAACAGACCTAACAATAAATACATATATGTAATAATAAGCTTAACAAATAATAAATTATAAAATAATTCAAAATTATGATGGTAATCAAACATTATATCAAAAACTTAATCTAAATTAATCAGAATAATACAATGAAAGCATGGGTGAAAGAATAAAATCTTAAAATAATTAAAAGCTTTTAAATTATGAAAAAATCAAAGCTAATATGATTTAAACTATCAATGGATGATTAATCTTAAAATTTTTTTAGAATGTAATTTAATAATTGAGTTTAGATAGTTTAATTAAAATAAGTATATTAAATTATAGGTTATAAATGGATAGATTAACATAATCAAATTAGTAAATAGACTTCAATGAAATTAAGATTGAGATTTCAAATGCTCCTTTTCAATCTTTTATTTACTTCAATTATCCATTTTATGAATCAAATTTCTTAGTTCTTTCTAGTTATCAAATTTGAACTCTATTTCCTTCAAATTATCTAATTACTTTAATCATTCTCTCAACAAATCGAATTTCATTGTTATCTCAACAAATTGTAAATTGAAGACCCCTTTTTTTTTCCTTGTAATCTACAAATGACCAACATTTCTTAAGTGCAATTACTTAAATTTATAAAATGTTCAAATATATCCCCTTTAATATAAATTCTATATCTTTAATTCTTATGAACTTTGAGTTTATTTACTTATTTAAAAATATCAGTTTCTAAGCCTAAACCTGAACTAGATATCAAGTTTTTACAAAGTTAAATCCTAAACTAGATTTTCAATCCAAGTTATCAATTTTACTACTATACATTCTAAAATTTTCTTTAAATTGTTATTAATAATTATGATAATGATCTAAAAGGTTTAGAACAAAATCTTACAAATTAATATTCTTAAAATCTCTTTTATATATATATATAGAGATATTTTCCTCATTTCCCCTTCAAAATCTACCACTCCGCTTCCCTTTCTTCCTCTATACATTTCTTCCCTTCTGTTTCCTTTAACTTCATCCTTTCTTCTATCTTTCAAAGCTTAACCCCAAAATTTCAAGTTTCAACAAGATCAAAAAGAGAATTTAGAGATGAAATCAAGAAGGAAAATGAGAAGTATTCTAGGAGAAGCTACAACAACTAAGTAATAGTAGTAGTAGCAAAAATATATCCCATGTGTTTCTTAAACAAGGAAGTGTTGTTGTTTCTTTGTTTATTTGTTATGAATGCATATGTATGATGAGTTAGTGTTAGTTATAAGCAAAAGTTAAGATAGAACTTGTAAACTTGTGATATATAAGTATATATCAAAACATAAGTTTGTTTATGCATGTTAGGATCAAAGAAGTTGATGATATGATTTGATGAAAGAAGATGTAAAAATATGAGTTTAGATGTTGTGAGTTATGGTGTTGAGCTTGTATAATGTTGTCAAGATGTTGTAGTTAGAGTTTTGTGAGTAAACAAGTAGCTAAAATAGAGTAAAATGGAGCAAAGGAAAATAGGGGACGTGATCTGGGTCCATAAGGGGTGTGGCAAAGGGTGTGGTAGCCACTGTCCCCTTACCAAATTCATATGGGGCGTAGCAAGGGACCTAGTGGCCACCATCACCCTTGATATGCCCCATATGGAACCAGGGGCTATCTTATCCTTCTTTTCCTTATCGACGTAAATTAAATTGATCATAACTTTTTCATCCGAACTCAAATTAAGGTGATTTAAAATGCTATAGAAAGCTTAAAAAGACATCTATAACTTTTATTTTTTAAGATTTTAAAAATATTAAATTTATCAAGGCCTAAATTTTTATTGATTCAAGTTGCTACATATTCCAAACAAAGTTGAAAACTTGTATTTGCTTATTGAATGTATATAGATAAGTATAAAATGAACTTAGCTAATAAACTTATATTCAACTTGACTAAATGAACTTGACTGAATTAAAATGAATTAGATTGATTTAGTTTAATCAACTTGGTTAAGATTAAGTCAACATAGGCTTAAGTTAATATGAATCTTAGATATAAAATGAACTTAGTTAATCAATTCACGTTATTTGTGATTGTAATGTAGTTGCACATGTATTAATATAAACATAACTGGTTGTGTATGGGGATGGGAACAATGCATATTGCATGGTGTTTCGATGAATGATAAAATTTAATAGAAGTGATAACTACTTGTTTGATATTATTGTTTAATGTATATAGACAACTGTTTGGACATTGTATGGCCATTAGATAATCTGATATAAATTTTAATTGACCATTAAGTGAAATGGACATGCATTGCATGGCATCATAATTTTCATTTGTATGGTATTCACATCACGTATTAGCTCCTCGGCTCTGAGGTGATCCTAAGTTATGTCAGTGGAACTATTTCTCCAATTGAATTCCATTAGGTGTGAGCCCTATAGGAACTAAACAGGCACTGAAGGAACTCGCCTAATGAGAGTTGACATAAGGTGGCTAATACTTCGGGGGTTTTTTAAGGTTCTAAGGTAAAGTGGTGGATATTTTAATATCATGTATCAAGGGAAACAAGATGAGTTTCAAAATGAAGTCTTCCCTCCTTAGTTCTTTCTAAAGAAAAATTAGAGGTTATGTTTTAATAAACTAAGTTTCAAAGGAAATCCTCCCCCCTTAGTTATGCATAAGGAGTAGTTAGAGTTTATGTTGATGATAAATATGTGAATGATAAGAAATTTGAGAAAAGAAATCCTCCTTCCTTAGTTATTAGATTCTTCTAGGCATGATACTGGAGCTTGTCCTTCCACCGTAAGAGAGGGCATAAATCTCCATTGATTTGGATTCCGGTCATCCAAACTGAGCATATCATATGATTGAGTGCTGCATTACATATGTTTGTAATGAAACTTGTTTGACTTTTACTTGATGTGTGGTTTAGTTATGTTACGCACTGAGCTGTGGTTAAGCTTACACCACCATAGTTTTGTTGTAACAATAGTTAAAGCTTTGGGAATGGGTTAAGCCTATGTAGAGAAGACTCCTTGAAGATAGAAGACAAGTTAGATATAAGAAGTAAATAGATTGTTTTGTATTAAGATTTTGTTTTATGTAACATAAGTTTAGATTATGAATTAGCTTAGTTGTATGATAGTTTAAAGTTTGTAAAATGTAGATCTATCCTATTTTATTATTTGGTGGGGGTTATTGATTCTTTACAGTTCAGGTGGACTGTAGGAAATTGGATTTCCTTTAATTATCATAAATATAATTGTATCTTAGAAGTTTGTAAAATAGAGATCAGATAAAGTCTTGCAAATTCTGACTTGCATAACGGCTCTAGTATTGCAGGTGCACACCTAATATGATAACCTCAGGTTATCCTTCCAGGCCCCTTTTAAGGTCATGAAAACGCCTCGGTAGTATATCTTCATAGTTTGATGACTCCTTGGCCATTTCATACTTGGGCGTTTGACTTGATTTTGCTAATACATCCACCATCTAAAGGATGTATATGGATCTTGGTAGGCATTGAGTATTTCACAAAATCAGTAGAACCCATACCCTTGAAAAAGGCGACTTGACTAATGGTAGCTATATTTATGAAAGATAATATCATATGCAAATTTAGCATACTGAAATGCATATTGATAAATAATGGAATTCCACTCATTAATGTGCATGGTATACAACTGTTAGAATCATATGGTATCAATCACATTAAGTCTTCGCCATATTATCCTAAAGGGAATGGCCAAGAAAAAGCGATAAAAAAGATTTTGATCAAAGTCCTTAATAGAATGGTCCATGACAACAAGAAGGAATGGCATGACAAATAGCATCTGGTACTATGGGCCTACCATACATCCAAATGAACTCCTATGCGAGCAGCACCCTTCTCTATGGTTTATGGAGCAAAGACCATAGTTCCAGCAGAAGTTCTTATACCATTAGCATGATTAGCTTTAAATGTTGAGTTAGAGCCTAACACACTTCGTATTCTAGACTTAAAGGAATTGGACAAAAGATGCGATATGGATAAACACAACTTAGCCAATTATCTTCGAGGGCTAGGTGTCTCATACGATCAACTGGTAAGAGAACATTCTTTCAAAGAAGGTGATGTTGTCCTTCGAGCAGCAAGGCACATAAGGGAAGAGATACAAGCTCCCAAATTCACTTTGAAATGGGAAGGTCCATTTATAGTAGAAGAAGTTCATGATAGTGGATATTGCAAGTTGCGAAAATCTAAAGACGAACGTGATCACTACTCCAATTAATTTTCGGTACATTAAAAGATTTCACTTGTAATGATTTATGTAGTATTGCAAATTAATGAAATGATCGGATTTATTATCTTTTATTTGTCTCTTCTCATCTTTACTGTTCATTTTTTTATACTAGTTAATTTTATGCAATCGTACCTTGTCTAATGGGGTTGAAGCAATCCCAGCTGTGATGGATCGAAGTGATCCCACACAGGCGAGGTAGTCGTAATGCTTTAACATAGAATCTGAGGTCTAAGCAACCTCAATAGTGAAAGATCTAACCGATCTTATCCTATAGTCATGTAGCTTGATAGAAATTATACTACTAAGCATATGACTCCTGCACCAATGAAATATGACATTGAAGTAATCTCAACTGTGTCGAGTTGAAGCAACTTACAGCAGTTGGCAACCGTAACCTCTGTTTGCAAATAATAAGGTTAAAGCAACCTCATCCATGATGATCGAAGTGATCCTGTCATGGCAGCCACAATTGCTTACTATAAGTACTTTTTTTTTAGTGCATGGCGAGAAACAATCTCAGTTGTAAAGAGTTGAAGCGACTCTACAGTAGGCTTAGCAACCATAACACCAACTTCATGTTATTATTAAACATTCAATAGTAAATAAAGCAACACAGTAATATGAATAATAAAAAAAGGAGGAAAGAGAGGAATAAATGCGTAACTTTTTCATTAAATGTAAGCAATGTTGATTACATTAATGAGGTAACTGTTACTCTCAGCTTATATTAACGTGAATATCTCCAAACATCTCACTCATTTTGGCATTCAACATATCTTTTTTATCATTCAAAACTTTCAATTATGCCTCCTTCTTCTCTATCTCCCTATTCACTGACTCTAAGTCTTTACCTATTTCATGACATGAAATTAGCTTGCGTGCAGTCACAACAATCGATTCCAGGCTAGGGATAACAAAGTCTAATCGAAATGCTCCCTCATATGCATGCATGACTGACTTCAAATCCTTTTTCATAAGTGAGTCCCAAGGGCAAGTAACTAACAACATCACCTTGCCTAGCATAGTCATCACATATGCGCCAAGTGGGGTACGGGCGAAAGAAGAGTTTGACTAGAATTCCCTATCCAATGTATAGAGACGTTGTAATGGCACTATGAGATGAGAAGGTACATTGAAACCATATAAATCTTTCTTAGCTTCTGCACATGTATCTAGAAGAGATGTCGTTGACCTCTTGATCAGACATGACAGCGACCGAGGAAGAAGACTGCGCAGTAGGTGCATTGATTGGTGGAGCATAAGGACATATCTCTAATGGATGAGGGGGAACTACATTGTCATGAGCATTCGTGCGAAGTAGTAAATTAGCATGACCCTCAACATTTACAATTGGTTGGGGTACCTGGACCTTTGTGAGAAGTATAGAGGCATCATTTATCTCAGCAATTGCATTTTTGTCTATTAAAGGTCCCCGCACATCTATTGTAACAATCTCATCAACACCAACATCGTCTGTAAGATCTTCTGTAATAAAAATAACATCATCGTCATAGGTGAGATCAGTCAACTCATCCTCGACATCTTGGGATACATAATATGCATCCTCTTTATCAGTCATATTGCCATGTTTAAGAGTACTACCGTAATCAAGAGGTTTGTCACCATAGTTTCCCCCACTAGAGAGAGAAAGGCACTCGTGTCTCTCTTTAAGGTTAGAGCTTGACTAAACAGAGTTTTTCACATCTCGAAGGATACCTTAGACATGATAGAATACATTGGAGTAGTGCAATTTATATTGATAACAATTAAAGTAGTAAGGCAAGAGATATATAAACTATTAATCATAAATAAGTTCAAATACAATTCTTAAGGGCATACCCCCACTAATGTCTTTAAATCTATATCATACAATTCCTAGAAATCTCTGAAGTATTAACATATCATAAATTACTCATAAAGAACTTTCAAGAATGTAAATTCGTTCTATTCTCCTACTTCTTCCATAATGCTAAAAAATCTACCAATAATTTCCTTGCTGTCCCGATCCTCGAATGGAGTTGCACACTTATCTGTTTCAACAAAAGTCTATTGGGGTGTAAACTTACAATATACTTAATGAGATATTTCCTTTTATTCGTATTTTTTTTCAAACAAGTTTATTAATTTTCATGTTTATGCTATGCATGCTATGCAATAACCATATGATATAAACAATTATGTATCGATATCTAGAAACCATACACAAAATGGATTTACGCTATATGGATTTATGCCCTCCACATCGAAGGTTAGGGAATAGTATTTGAAGATCTACACGATCTTTATTGCTAGTCCATGAGCACACACTACTCTTGGTGATTAATCGGCACAGCTCATCCTTGGGATATATCTCTTATACACCTTAATTCCTTAAGAATGAGTATAGTCGCAGGCCTTTTTGAATAAGCTTGGCCTCGGGCTCTTCCTATTCTTCATGTAGGAGTAGCAATCTTCCAAATGTGACTTGATAAATGTAATGCATGTCCATTTAATTTATATCAAAGCATAGTGTAATTAAAGTATATTTTGAGGGTGATCAAACAAGCATCATACGCGCATAAGCAATAGACAATATTAATAATGTAATTAAATAATCATTTGTTGACTTCAATATGCTTAGTATTCCTTGTCACACACACTTAGAAACATTTACATATAAACCACAACCCATACATATTTATTTTATCTTGTACCTATAGATCTAATGTAATTATCTATAAGCACAAGTAATGTAACAAAATCAAGAAGGAAAACTCAATCATCCATACTATAATCTACTTAGTCGTAATAATCCTCAAGAAGAGAAGTCTCGTATTCCTCATCACATAGACAAAAGAAATACCTGGAATGAGTATTTTATAGAAGTTCTACTTAATTTTCTAACTCTGTTTATTTTATTTTCGTCAAAATTCAGATCATGAGAAATTCCAACTTAAAATAACTATAACTTGCTCATTTAAACTTAGAATTTTGCATATTAGTAGTCATTTTCTACCTACTCAAAAAGTTCTATCTATTTCTAAGGTTATTTTTAACATTTAAATCCATTTGGATTTCGAAATGGGTTGGTACATATATGAACTATAAGTTCCAGCCTTCAAATTTTCATTTTTCAAAGTTTTACTTTTCTTAAACACTTTAGAGTAACATATAAACATTTCTACCTTGTAAAATTATGTAATATAGACAATAACTCATATTATATACATGGTCCTAGTGATGTTTTTCCAAAATAGAAACTTTGTAAAATAATCTTTTGTAGAAAGTAGTAAGGTTGAGTTTTATGAAAATTCATTTTCTTGACTTGTGATAAAATTTGCTATTTTGTAAACATGTGACTTAACAAAAAAATCGTAATTCAATTTATATATTTTGAAATCTTAAAAGGTCTTATATTTGTTCCAAAATACTTATTTAACAATTTATTTTATAAAACATGATTTTACCTATTTGTGACATAAAACTCCAAGTGCATTTCCTTTTGAAATTTTCCTAAGTTTGGTTCTTAAACAAAATGTTAATTCTAAGATTTTGTAAATGTAAAACTTAATTAAAGAAAATCATGATTTCATATTTATTTTTTAGTTCATGAATATTTCAGTTTCATATTAAACTTCTTTTAACTAATTATTTTCCAACACATAAATCTTTATGTGGTTATGAAGAAAAACCATTCTAAGTTTTGTTATCTCTAAAATGTTTTAAGTTTTAGGATATGAGAGAAATTAAATGAATGGCTTATTCTAAATTTTTATTCCCATAATAACTCTTTCTCTATTAAAATTTTTTCAACACTTAGGTATCTAGGGGGGTTGTTGGAAGAAAACTAAAATTTTTAGTTTATTACAAGTGGTTGTCTAATCAATAATCATTATAACTATTATCTTTATATTTCCTTAACTTCATGAAAAATGAATTTACTGCTTAAAACTTGATTTCTTAAGTTGTATACCAACTTTATTTCTAAGTGTATTGTAACTAGTGGGTTGATTTTTAAGTTTGTTTTAGAAAATTTGTTTTATTCGTAGTGTACATCAAAACATTGGTATATGCCTTATAAATAAGTTTTTAAGAAAAATTTTCATAACAAATGATTACTAACATTAGGAATTTATAAAAAATTTATTTAGTGCTTTGAAAAGAGTAGAGTTGAATAATTATCCTAAGTCTTCATGAAAATACTTTATAAGTATTAAGAACCATTTCTCTTGAGAGTTTAGCTCCATTTATATATATATAATCCATAGTATCATTTTGAAAATTTTATTAAGATAGCAACATCATCATATGACCATGCATGAATATGAACTTAATAGTTCTATTATGAGACAAATTATAAACTTGTGTAGAAAAACAAAAGAATAGAAAATCAATTGAGCAAATATAAGAACAAAAATATGGAAGTCTTAGCTTGTTATCAAGACTTCTCGAAACTTAAAAATGGACAAATTCCATGAAAATAAGAAAAGCAAAATCAAAGAAAATCATAGAAGTCTTAGATTTATTTCAAGACTTCTTGAGACTTAGATATGGACAAGTCTCATAAAGAAAATAAGAAAAGCAAGAAAATAATTATGGGAGTCTTAGATAAATTTTCAAGAATCCCCGAGACTTAGAAACGGACAAGTTCCCATTAGATAGCAAAATAATTAAGAGCAAAACAAATAAAATGGAAGCATTAGAATCTTTTTAGACAAGGCATTCTCGAGACTTAGATTACAAACAAGTCCTCATTTTATTTTTGACTTGATTAAGAACAAGTCTAAGACTTATATTATGGACAAGTCTCAAAGAGCAAGTAAATAAATAAATTGCAATAGATAAAATAAGTGTAAGGAAATAAATGTTAAGGGGATATCCATTATGAATAAATGACCAATAAATTGTTGCTGACCTTATAGTAGAGGATATGCAGAAGTAGGATATCATTCTAGGGATAACTTTGATGACTGCTACTAAAGTTAAAGTGGATTATCAATGTAAGACAGTTTTGTTTATAAATAAGTGAAAGGAAAGAGTGGAGTTCACAAGAGAAGTACTCAAGAGTAATCAAATGGAAATAAGAGCTGTTAAAGTGTTGGGAGAAAGAGTTGATGAATTAGAAATGAGCACAATGTATCCTTTAGACGAAGGGATGGAAAAGCTTGATGTTTAGAGTATTCAAAAAGTGTATGAATTCTTTGATGTTTTTCTTAGATGACCTACTAGGGTTACCGCCCAAAAGAGAAGTTGAGTTTGCTATAGACTTGATGTCAGGGACGACGCCAATATCAAAATTGCCATATAGCATGTCAACTATGGAACTAAAAGAGTTAAAAACATAGCCACAAGAGTTACTGGACAAAGGGTTTATTTGCCCCAATGTTTTTCCATGGGAAGCACTTGTGTTGTTTGTTAAAAAGAAGGATAGATCTATGAGGTTTTGTATAGATTATAGAGACTTGAACAAGGTTACTGTTAAGAATAAGTATCCTCTACCAATGATAGATGATCTACTTAATTAGTTGCATGGAGAAAAATTGTTTTCTCATGTTGATCTAAGGTCTGGATACTACCAAATATGGATTAAAGCTTATGACACCTAAGACAACTTTTTGAACATAATATGGTCATTATAAGTTTTTGGTTAACAAATGCACCAATAATCTTTATAGACTTGATGAAAAGGGTTTTTCAATCATTGCTGGATCAGGCCAAAAAAAAAAAAAAATCATTGCTGGATGTATGTGTAATAGTTTTCATTGATGACATCTTAGTGTACTCCGCTTAGGATAAAAAACATGATGAGCATCTTTGCATGATGTTATAGCTTTTAAGAGAAAATAAGTTGTATGCTAAGCTATCAAAGTATGGCTTCCATTAAGACATATATCTTTTCTTGGACACGCAAGTATCAGTAGAAGGGATTTCTGTGGATCCTAAACAAGGTAAGGTTGTTATTGAATGGAAAAGGCCTGGAATAGTAACTAAAGCGAGAAGTTGCTTGGGTTTAGTAGGATATTATAGAAAGTTTGTTTAAGACTTCTCCATGAACTCACTTAACCAAGATAGGTGAAAAGTTTGAATGGAATGAGAAGAGGGAACAAAGTTTTCAAGAATTGAAGAAAATGTTTATATCCGCACTGATCTTAGTTTTACCTAATGATAAGGATTCTTTTGCCATCTATAGTGACGTGTCAAAGTGTGGGTTAAGATGTGTGTTAATGCAAAGTGGAAAGTGGTTGGATATGCATCTAGGTAGTTAAAGCCACATGAGAATAATTATCTGACATATGACTTGGAACTACTAGTTATCGTTTTTACTTTGAAGATATGTCAACACTACCTATATGGACAGAAGTATAAGATCTACATTGACTATCAAATTTTAAAGTATTTGTTTACCTAGAAGGAGTTGAACATGAGACAATATAGACGGCTAGAGTTAATCAAGGATTATGAATTAAGCATCAACTATCATCCAGGAAAGGTCAATGTAGTCGTGGATACTTTGAGTCATAAGAGTCGTAGAGAGGTAGCCTCGATGATAATGGGATAGAACGAGCTCATAAGAGAGTTTGAAAGAATGAACCTGGAATCTATCTTGCAAGATTCGAAGGTCTAGATGGCAAACCTAGTCTTAGAACCTACCTTGTTGCAAAGGATTAAGGAAACAAAAAAACAAGATTCAAAGTGTTAAAAGATCATTGAAAGTTTTGCATAAGGAAAGTTTAAAGAGTTTCATGTGGATAAAGAAAGAGCTCCAAGAATAAATAATAGATTATTATGTGTGCCAAAGGACACGGCTTTGAGGAAAGAACTTATGCATGAGGCACATTTCTTAGGATATATAATTCATCCAAGTGAAACTAAGACCTATCAAGAACTTAAAAGTGCATATTAGTGGAATGGGAAGGTATAGCAGTTTTTGTCTCTCAATGTGAAATCTGACAAAGAGTAAAGGATAAACATCAAAGACTAGGTGGGTTGTTGCAACCTTTACCTATCCTCGAATGAAAGTGGGATCAAATCTTGATGCACTTTATAAGTTCTTTACCAAGGACTAATGCAGGATGTGATGGAATATGGGCAATTGTGGATCAGCTCACTAAATCTGCTCATTTTCTACATATTAATATGACTTATCTCTTGGAAAAGTTGGCACAAATATACATCAAGGAGATTGTTAGATTGCATGGTGCGCCAGCAGGGATTGTTTTAGATTGGGACTTAAGGTATGCTTCAAGGTTTTTGGGTTAGTTTGCAAAGAGCCATGGAAACTCAATTAAAGTTTGGCATTACGTATTATCCTCAAACAGATAGACAAACGGAAAGCACAGTACAAACTTTGGAGGATATGTTGAGAGCATGTATGCTAAAGATTAAAGGAAGTGGGATCGATGCTTGCCACTAGTGGAGTTTTCATACAACAATAGCTATGATTCCAATATTAGGATGCCACTATATGAGCTTTGCATGGATGAAAGCGCAGGTCACCTCTATTTTAGGATAATTTGGAAAGTGTAGCCATTGGACCTGAACTAGTGCAAAAGACCGTTGATAAAATGGTAGTAATCAAACAGAGAATAAAAGAAGCATAGGATCAACAAAAGAGTCGAGCTGATATGAAACGAAAGGAGCTTGAGTTTAATACAGGAGACCATGTGTATCTTAAGATCAGACCAATCAAACGTTTGTATAAAGGATGATTACAAGGGAAGTTAAGCCCAAGATACACCAGACCTTTTGAGATCTATGGTAGAGTTGGAAATTTAGCGTATCAATTGGCACTTTCACCTAATCTTGCTAACATACACAATGTATTCCATGTATTAGTTTTGCGAAAATATGTACCTAACCCTAATAAGATGGTTGAGCTGGAGCTTATCTTACTTAAGGAAAACTTGACATATGAAAAGTATCTAGTATGGATCTTAGATTCAAAAGTGTAGACTTTTTGGAATAAAGAGATCAGATATGTTAAAGTGTTAAGAAGACATCAGAAAGGTTTATCCACAGTTGTTTGCTAAACCATGTACATCTTAAGCTTTGAGGACAAAGCTTGTTTTAAGAGCAGGAGGATGTAATTCCCATGTTTTGCCATTGCCTAAGTTGAAAATTAAAGAATCAAAACCTTGAATGCTTTGGTTAAGTAAAAACAGTTTAGAAATAATTTACGAGGAAACAAGACAATAGATAATAATTTAAATTTTATTTTCACTAGTTTTGAAGCATAAATTTAGTTCTTAATTTTGGTGTCTTGAAATAAAAAATCTTTTGGTTGTATATTAACTAATGTCCATACGATATCATAATCTTTTTTTTTTTTTTACATACATTAAAAGTTTTGATTTCTTATAATTAAATCTTTTCTTCAAGCACCAGAAATTACTTTGCAAGCTGTTCATCATAAATTTCAAAGCATGGGCTTGTCTTTTAATAAAGTTCCTTTCATTAAATGTTGAAGTGACATTTTCTAATTAAACCATACTTACCTTCTTTTACATTAAAGAAAAGTAACAGGAGATTTGAAAGTGTACACCAACTAAACTTCATTGTTTTCATAAAACAAAGACAATATTTTTTAGATCTACTTTCCTAACATAATCTCTTTTACACACCCAAAATTGTTTCTTCAAACCTTCATATTCTTAACTTGAAAAACTCCAAGATAACGTTTACAAGTTTCACAACTAGTGTTTTGAGAAGAAGTGAGTGAAGTAATTTTGAAAAGCATGATAGGTAACTTCATTTACGTTATTTTCAAAAGTTACAGAGAAATATATTTGTTAAATACACCAGTACATGTGTACATTTCACCGTTCACATGTGAAACGTCAAGTTTAACAGATCTTATAAGTTAGAAAAACAAAAATGAGCCTTGTTTGCTAAGAAACGTTAAAAACAAATAAAAACCTGCTTCGTGAGTTTGTTTAGGTCTAGAGTCATAATATGTCTATTAAAAGCTTATGAACAAAACTAACTTTGCTCAGCTAAACAGAGAATAACAGAACATACAATAGAACAGAGTAAAACTTCCTTAAAACTCAAATGCTAGGTCTAGCATAAGGAATAAGAAGATAAAGTCTGATGTTAAATCAATGAGTTGTATGAAGTTGTGTTAAGTTATTTTTATATGTGTTTTGGTGCAAGTATATGTTATGGAAGGGTTAGTTATGATATGGAGTAACTTCAGATGTTGTTTGATGTTTAGATTTTACAATCGCAATCAATCAAATTAAGTTAAAACCCTATTCTTACTTTACGACTAATCCTAAGCAAACGTACCTATCAATTGTAGTACCGGTGTAAGCATAGGGGTCGTTCCACCAGAACTTGTAACTGCTAGTAATTACCCTAATCGTACTATCTAGTTGATCTGATTTGAATGATCTTAATATATTTAACCAATTAATTAAGTACAAAACCCTAGCAAAGTGAGCGTCAATGCTTCTAATGATATCAAATCACAAGACCATCCCTATTCTTAATTCACCACTAATCGCAATTCCAATTCCTTACAAAACATTTATTAATGGATTGTTTAAGTTCTTAAACTGTAAGAATCCCTAATTTCATCAATCTCTCTTTGAAGATAATTGAATTCTAACCCTATGTGTCTAATGGAAATGTCTTTCGTCATTAGATGCATATAAAATTGCATTAGAGTTCATGATTCCTTAAAAAGATTAAATCTTTATGCAGAAGGTTCATGCGATCTATCTCTAAAGTACATTCAAACCTCTGTATTCATGCTAGATCTATCTTATTAATCAATCCATCGATTAAATCAACAAGAATCAAATAATGATCTAATACTGTGCATATATTAAATCAAGAAACAATATAAACACATGAATAGATTCAAAGGAACATAAACTTCCATTAACAAATAATCCAATCTCTACATTAGGGTTAGGGTTAGGGTTAGGGTTTCTCAAGATCTAGGGCAAAGAAATCTATTTTTCCATAAAATAAGAAATACAATGATAAAACATGGAAAAATAGTAAAGAGTTATGATTACAACCCTTAAAGATGAAGTCTTGTGATCTCCAATAAGCTATCGTATTTCTCCACTCTCAAATACCTAGCTTTCTCTCTATGGTTCGTAAAAAGGAAGAAGAATAATGATATGTTCTCAAAAAAGTGAGTTAAGCCTGCTATTTATAGAAAAGGGGGAAATTAGTCCTACATGGGCATCCTACACGGCCTGTATTTGAGCCCGTGTACACTTAAAACTAGTGAAAACGTTAAAATCTAAGGCTACACAACCACGAACACAGCTTGTATACTCTAGTTGTGTACTTTCAAAAACGATTCTGGTAACTTTTCAACTCCTGCACAAGTATCCTGCACAGCTTGTGTAGTTTTCTTGTGTACTTAAAAATACTTGCTAGTCTCTTTTTGACTCCAACACCAGTGCTCTACATGGTTTGTGTAGACAGCTATGTGCATTGTAAATCTTCACTTTCCCAATTTCTTCATCAGAATCTTCATTAACTCATCCAAATATCTTAATTATGCTCATCATCTTCCTTCATCCTTGAAACTGACATTTTAACTAAATAAGTATCCTTTTCGTTAATAATTCACATAAAATCATTATAATGTGCTATCAAAATAATGTGAATAATAAGAGTCTTTAGACACTTATCATTGCTCTGCGAGTGTGTTGGAGATTGCACCTAGTTTTTCCCTTATTTTGGAACAATGTTAGACTTTAAGTAAGTTTCGAGGGGTATATATTGATGCACAGCTTCAATCACGGCTCAAAGCTGAGCCTTCAACGTACCTACAACTGAAACTGAGGGAAGTTGCAGCTAAGGTAAAATAGAGTGTTCGGACCACAACTTCTATTGCGAATCAGGTCAAGCCCTTGACACACCTCGAGATCAAAGTTGTGAATATTTTTTGTGCATGCAACCCCCAATTTTCTAGGATGTGACTTGGTTTTCTAGTCATGATGTACCTCATGACTCTTCTTAAGCCACCCTCGACCCAACCTATGTAGTAAGCAATAAGAATCACATAAGTTAAGAAGTTTATAACGTGAGTCTAGGACGCATAAGCTCTGATAAGAGTTCTTTCTCAGTTATATGTATAGTAATTTATGCTTGTTGTTCTATAGGAACTAGAAACCAAGATCTAGAGTTTCCCATAGATTACCTTGACCTCTAAGCAGGATGCACAGGTAAGTAACTTCAGTCTTATCATACTGTTATGCTTGTAATATAACTGCACACGTCTTCATATGATCATAATTGATGTGTATGGGGATGGGAATAATGTGTATTGTATGGTGCCTAAATGATTACCTAACTTTAATGCCAGAACTGATAACCGATTGCTTATTATTGATGTGCAATGCATACTAATGATCATTTAGACATTGTATGGTTACGGATAACTTAATCTAAGTTTTATCTAACTCTTAATTTAAAATGGACATGCATTGCACAACAACATACTTGCATTAGCATGGTACCCACATCACATATTGATATTTCGATTCTATGGTAATGCTTTGTCACGCCAACGAATCTATGTAGGATTACCAAGGGTTATTAGCCCCATGGGAACTAAACAGGCATCGAAGGACATTACCCGAGTTAGAGTTGGCTTCTAGGTGTTAATACTTAGTAGAGTTTCTGAGATTTTAAGGTGAAATTGAGATTATGTTACATATGAATATAAGTATATACATATATAATATTAGATAAAGTTGGAAAACTTCTCCTTCCATAGTTTTCAGTCTCTCCTGGGCGTGGACTACTTGAGTTGGTCCTTCAACCCCAAGAGAGGGCATAAATATCCATTGGTTTGGATTTCGTTCACCTAAATTATGCGTTTCATATGGTTGAGTATTACATTGCATATGGTTGAACTAGGATATCTAGCATTTATTTGAACTGTGGTCTGATCATGTTATCTCATTGAGCTGCGGTTTGTTGTCACTCTTACAAATTTATGTGTTTTCAAGCATCCATAGAGTTGATCCATGCTAGAAGCGAAGGGATATAGTAGACGTCAAGGGGGAAAACAAAGCTTGGGCGAGAGTGGAAGATAGGACCTTTTGTATAAGGTTTTTCCATATTTTTTTATAAGTTTGTAAGATTATGGTTGGAAGCTTACCCTAAGTTGTATGTAGAGGGCTTATTATATAGAATTTTTATGTATGTGAAATTTTTTATCTTTGATAACCTCACGATCTTGTTTTAATTGTCCACACCACAAAGTGTTATATTAGTTTGATGCCCACAAATTTTTCTGGAAAAGCCCTACTTGGCTTGTTTAAATATTGTTATTTCTAGTTTGTTGCCAAAAGAGGTGTAAGTACTGTTAGGGTGCTTTGTGGGGATGTGACGCCAATTGTGATGAAACTTCTTTCATTGGATTCGTGACTTGGAATACTATAAGATGATTATTTTCGTTTCTTGTTAATTCTTCTTAGATATCCAAATTGAATAGATATTTTCATGAATTGAATAGTTTTGTGATTTTATCGATATCTACCGTTTTGGTGAATGATAGTTATTTGCTAATATAACTAGTGAAGAAAACATTATAATTTCATTATTTATTGATAGTGGAATCGTAATTTTCTCCAGTTGAGGTTTTTCATGTTAAATCTTGATGTTTATTATTATTATTTTATATTTAGTTTATTATATCAGTGATCGTTATAGGTAAGAGGAAAATTTATCTTGTCATAATAGGACATTAATTTTTCATATCAATTACTTATTAAAAATATATTAATATTTGCTTGCATTTATTCGAACAAGTAGCGTACAGCCCATTGAAGACCTATCAATAAAAGAAAATATATCAATATAGATGACCTATCAAGTGTAGCTTCAAATCCTGTAGTAGACTTTGTATAGGACGGTGCCCAGTTGCTTGACATTTACAATTGGTCAAGAAAAGTTCATCAATAGATTATTTATTTAATTATGTGGAAAATGTTATTACCTATTGAAACACAAATTGATTACATGCGATTTAGTTTGACCCAAGTTAAAGGAAACCATGAAGTAATCTTTTACCTTGGCTAAATTTTCGTATCCTAAATCTTCAACTCTCAAGAAATGGAAAATCTAGGGTTTTTAAACTTTATGTTGTCTTGGTCAACTGACTAGTACATTTCAGATGATTGATGCCACCTAATTTCTTTCGATAATTATACCACGAGTAGAAAAATTGGGACATGTACGACTTTAATAAGAAAAAGGATCTTTTTACCGACTAGACTAAATGTATCGACAATATCACACCTAATTGCCTCACCTGTATTTGACCAGAATTAAATATAGTCCGTGCTGTTTCGATCAAATACATTGTCCTCTATAATGAACATTTAATATGAGCACACTGCCGGCCAATAAACAAACAAATAAATAATATGAATACCGATTATATTTGTTTAAAACATTCGAAATCTATATAATTCAACTTTCATTTGTCGCATATTTTGATCATATAGTTTTATATGGTAATTTATCAATTTTTTTAATATTATTATCTGATCATTTTATTTAAGAAAATAAACTTATCATTACATTTAAGAATATTGACTAAAGAAAAGAATTATCATTGCTATTTAATATATATATATATATATAATTTAATTGTTATTTGATCTATATCTATCTATCTATATAATTTAAGCCAAAACTCTTTCATTTGTTGTATTTTTTTATTATAATTTTATATGGTAATTTATTAATCTCTCTAATATTACTATTTGATCATTTTATTTAAAGAAATAAACTTAGCATTGCATTTAATATTGACTAAAGAAAATAATCATCCTTGTTATTTAATCTATATTTATCTATCTATATAATTTAAGCTAGAACACATTCATTTGTCGCTTATTTTTATTATATAGTTTTATATCGTAATTTATCAATCTCTCTAATATTATTATTTAATCATTTTATTTAAGAATATTTACTAAAGAAAAGAATCATCATTGCTATTTAATTTATATCTATCTACTTTTCTATATAATTTCAGCTAGAACCCTTTCATTCGTCACACATTTTTATCATATAGCTTTTTTATATAATTTAAGCCAGAACCCATTTATTCTTCGCACATTTTTATTATATAGTTTTATACGGTAATTTATCAATCTCTCTAATGTTATTATTTGATCATTTTATTTAAGAAAATAAACTTATCATTGCATTTAAGAATATAAACTAAAAAAAAAAAAAAGAATCATCATTTTATCTATATCTATCTATCTATCTATTTAATTTAAGCCATTTTTATAATTTAAGTGAGAACTTTCTCATTCATCTCCACACCCAGTTGAAGGAATAATAACGTATAATTTATCCCACATTTCCTTTAATTCACATTAAATTATGTAATTTCTCTTGATGCTTAGTTGACTAATTTAGAGATTTCCACAATATGTCCCAAACAATCCCCCTTATATGGTATCTATATCTATCATGTATATTTTATTTTTAGTATATGTTTTTCCTTTTTGGATTAAGACTTTATAATTCTAAGAAGGTATGAAATTTTACTAATTACATAAGTATTTTCCTCCTGCAGAGAAATTATTTAAGGATTTATAGTTTTAATTGGACATTATCTATTAAAACTCACAAAAGAACATTCATTAAGATGATAAAATAAGAAATTGGAAAGCTTCAGTAATATAAGTAATATATCACTATATAAACAAAGGCTGTAACTTCCATTGTATAATTTCTCAATCTTGCATTTCTAATAACATAAAAAAGTATGATTTCCTTTTCATTATATTGTCAATTACTTGTAGATATGAAGATGAGTATAATCATCAAGTACAACATGAACAATATGTGGAATCTAATAGGTCAGATAAATCTAATTATGCTTAACATATATGATTGCTTTTGTAGTATGATATTATGAAACATTATCCCCTTTATATGTTAGCTTTTATTTAATTTAAATGCGTTGCTTCTTTCATTTTGCAGAGCGAAACCTATTGCATATGTCAAATTCTATTTTACTAAGGTTTAAAATTTCATCTTACTATAATTTTTTTTTCAATTTAATAAGTATAAACTCTTTATTTCATTTACTCTACTATGTTTCATTTAATATGCAGATGAGCTATTATATAAGGAGTTCGATAAATTAATTATCAAGTCACTTAAGTGTATACATATAAATATAATTTGATCAAATAAATTCCCTTTCTAATGCCTGATTTGTTTTATAGGCATAGGGCTACACCTTCGATGAAGCAAAATAATTGTGATTATAATTCATATGTTATAAACTTCATAATAAATATTTACAGTGTATTAGAGTGTTATTTTATTAATCTTTTGATTTCTTTTTCATGTATCTTTATGCAATTTATGCAATATTTTTAGTTTCTTCTTTTGTATATCAATCTTACATATAATTAACTTTAACTATCTTGTTCATTATAAAAGTATATAAGAGAATTATTTAATTTTTATATCCATAATGCGGATGCATCGTCTACTAATATTATATGATTTAACAAGAGCATAGTTATTGGGGGAAAAAAACCTACTAAACTTGGGCATCGCTGACAGAACATGACGGTTCTCTCCGTATATCTATGGGAGAAATGGAGAATTATATACACAATGCTTCAACTTTTATAATTCTGTTATATACTTCAAATATTAAATGATATGGCCAAATAAAAAAAATTATTGACACGCTCCCATATTTTGAAATAAAAAATTGCAAATAATCCTCATAAACCTTGGCGGCCTGCATATAACATCTGAAATTTTAAATGGCACAAACAACCTCTTAAATTTAAATAAATTGGCTACAAAAGAGATATTTGATTTTTTAATTTACTAAAGGCATATTAAGAATTTAGGGTATTAAGGTTACTTTAATGATTTGAGAAGTATTTTTGTACCAAGATCCAGGTTCATTTGGGTCATATTCTATCTTTTCGGATTTAATTGTCAATTTATCATAGTTCAGAATTATGATTTATATCATTAAAAATTTTACGGGATATATCCAAATTTTTAGGTAAACCATGTTGATCACTTTCATAATTTTGCAAAACATATAAAAATTTCACTTTTCAAGTTACGACACTTACCTTCCTACTTTTAATAACATCGATGTTGGTGTGGTGATAATAGTGAAATTGTCATGGATGTCAACATTAATAATCAATTATTTAAATATTAAAAATTATTTATTAATTGGCCAAAATTATAAAAAAAAAAATTATGATGAATTTAGAATATTTTTAGAAAGAAAAATGTTGATTTTTTCAGTATAAAAGCAGCAAAAGAAAATTACTATGTGTGTCAATATATCAATACGCTTATAAAAAATTAAAAAAAAAAAGTTTTAGACAGTTGTTGGCTGCCTAACGACCATTTTAGTTTTTTAATTTGGACCCGCTTTTAGGAGCGAGTGGTACGACCCACTTATATATAAAAAGAAAAAAGTTAAAGTAGAGAGAGAGAGAAAGAAGATGAAGAAAAATGATGAGCAAAATGGAGTTTTAATGGTTTTCTTTAATTTATTAAAATACAAGTGGTAGCTAGATATTGTATAACCCACTTTCATACATTCGGCCCATCAAATTAAAATGATTATTGCTGGCCACCTAATGATAGAGGGTAGCTATCAATATCCCACAATTACTATTATTCTTATTATTAATTTAACCAATATATATGTTAGTAAGTACAATTATAGTATATAAAAAAGATAATTAACAACGCTAATGGGATCACACATTGGTATTTATATCACATTAATATTGATATAAAATAAAATAAAGGATATGTGTTTTATCTTAAAAAAATGGAATATCACTATAATTTACAAAATTTTTAGAAATAAATAACATATTTTACCTAAATCATTTAATAAATGTGGCACGCCCCAAGAGTACCTCAGTAGTAATACATATATTATGATACAACCTGATAACCCAGACAATATTACATACACATATTATTACTAGATCTACTTTGGAAAATGACATTAGTTTAACAAAATAGAATCTTTTTGGTTGTGTGATAAGAAATGATGAAAGCAAATAAAATTACAATGCCGTAAATAAAACTTACTGTTTGAATAATAACTATTACAGACCATGAAACATATCTAAGTTCTCAGATAATAAAATTTATGTTCTAACATCACTTAACACATATAAGTAGTAAAAACTATTCTCCTGTTCTCAAGACTCTTCCAGCTTTAGAACATACCGATTCTAAACTTCTAAAGGCAACCAGCCAAGGCTTTAGCATCATCATGTAAAGACTGTAGGAGTGTGAGTATAAACCACGGGTTCAGTGAATAACCAAAACTTATCACACAACAAGTAAGTTATTATCAACCATATGCAATGCGGCATTCAAGCACATGAAGAATTACAAGCTTGGACAATCTAGAATCCAAACAGGATGGAGATTTACGCCCTCTCATCGGAGTTGAAGGAAAACCGATCTATGAATCACCTACCCAAGAGAAACTAAATACAGAAGAAAGCCACAATCCTCTCAATAATTATCTCTATATGTTAGTGTTGCTTTAAGCACTCATTTCCTATTTTAAGCCTTAGAAACTCTACTAAGTGTTAGACATTTCATAGCGATACCATGGGCGGCGTCCTTCATTACCAATTAGTTTCCATGGAACCGACAGAATAAAGGTAAACTTGAGTAAAATTAATAGCCTCTTTGCCTAGAAAAACCAAGCATTACCAGCGAACCGAAATTCTAACACATAGTAGGCTATCACATAACTATAATGCAGTATATGCAGTTTATGCAATGCATGTCTATTTTATTTATAATGCCAATACTTGTTAGTCAAGTTAAAGGTGCTCAGACTTCACACAAACAGTCAACATGCCATGCACTCAACAAATTCACAAACATTCCATTATCACTTTTATTCAGTATTGTTTAGCAATCAAGTAATTCCAAATAGTAGGCAATGTCCATAACCCATCAACACATGAGTTCATTATTATTATTCTTGTATTATAATGCAACTAAACTATAACCACAAACAATGTAATAAGTTTGAGTTACTCACGTGCTCATATTGATTAATCGTAGTAATCAACCGGAAAGTCCTCAACAGTATCAAAATTACCTATTGAGATGAAAATATTCATCAATAATACTTATAAATAGGATATTAAATTCTTATGAGTGTCTAAGTGTCCTATATTGGTATTTGATATAATTCCTACTGCTCATATCGATTTCCTAACGTGTTGATTCTTATAGAAAAAGGATATTTACTATTTGGTTTCATTGAATATTCTTTTGATTTAAATATTAATCATTCTATATCTAAGATAAGCTTAACTAAATTTTCTATTAGTTTTCTATTCAAGTTTTATATTGTTTGATGTCCTTATTAGTAGTAACGTTTTATTTATTTATTTTACTTTGCCTGTCAACCTTATTTGCTCTCTTTAGTTAAAATTTATATTATTTTAGAGGATCTCATTTCATCATCTAAATCTTTATTCATTTCCTTAGCTCATTCATAGCTTGTGAAATTATTAATATGTGTAATTTCTATAAATTGTTCATAATATTTTTCTAGTAATGTAGAACTCCTAATCATGCATTTAAAGCATGTTTTATCATGTTTTATGTTCATATAAGGTCCTAGGAGTATTAGACATGAATTTAAACTAGTTTAGATGAAATTTGAGCATGGTTTTGGCTCATTCCTTCCTGGATCCGAATTTAGTATTCCTATGTTTATAACATTTCCAAGTTGATGTTTTTCTTAGCCAACAACATTCAAGCATTTCTAATACAACAAGAACTCATCTGCTTGAATTCATCAATAGAATAACCATATCTCCCAATCACATAACATTTCTCCAATGCTACACATTTCATCCTAATGTCTATATACAAATGTAACAAGAATATGTTGATAGTTTAGGAGTTACCTTAGTTTAAAGTGGAAAAGCATTCCTAACTCCCTTTCTTAGCAAGAATTAAACCTATATCAAAGGTTAAATGATAAGTTTTTAACTATATTAGAAGTTACTAGTTCTAACCAAGACCTCTTACCTTGTTAAGCTTAGATTCCAACTTGGATTTATGGCCAACTAAGGGCTATTTAAGTTGGTTTTTGATGTTGTTTGAAAGAGGGAATTGATGTTTTTGGATGTGGTTAATGCTTGAATAGGATATAGGAAGTAAAACAAGGGTTATATTTGTTTTAGAGCTCCTCAAAGGTTGTCTAAGTGGAGAAAATGGTAAATGAAAGTGGCTTATTCGTATCTCCTTTTGTAGCTAGGATTTCAGTTTGTTTTTGTGGGGGTTATGAGCTGATTTTGTGTCTAACTTAAAGTTATATATATGTACTAAGGTTCAGCTAAAGTTAGGAGGCTAAAGAGAGTGTTTTAGGCTTGAGAAAATTGCAAATTGCAGCTGGGAATTTCATAAACGAATTTGGTTGTTTTAGATGATGAATTTTGGTTTTGTTTTGATAGATTTGTGGCTGATTTTGAGGGGAATTAATTGTATTTGTTTGCTAGTTGATTAATGTTATTAATCTGTGTAAATTAGGGGCTCAACTTGCTTAAAAATTGGATAAAAAAATCAGTTGAAATTCGTACAACAGAGGTGTAGAAAATTCTTATATGTGTTGCACTTTTCTAGACTTGTTGGACTGATTTCTTGTTCTAATTGTTAACTAAATTTTGGTACTTGAAGTGTCCATTTAGAGGTCTCTTATTGGTGCTCATTTGGTAAAAAAAAAAAAAAAAACAACTCAAACAAAGCTATGATTTTTGTCAAAACAAAGCTGAAATGGGTGTGTATGTTGCTGCTATTCTTGTTGGAATTCCCCTGTTGCTGTTGCATGTTCGATGAATTTCAAGGCCATTTGGAGCTGATTTTGTTACTTGTTTGAGTTGAAATTCTTAGCATTTAATGTTGATCTGATGTGGAGCTTTTAGATTGGATTGTATATCATTTTTATTTGAATTTTAGAGCTCAAGTTTTGAATCAAATGTTGGACGTGAAGTAGCTGAGAATTCCAATTGCTGCACCATGTCCTTTGTTTCCAACGTGATTGATTCTTTCCGTGTGTGCTAATTTGCTTTAGTTTTTTTTTTTATTTTTTATTATTTTTTTATTGTTTGCTTAATAATAATTAACTAAAATATTTTAGCAAATATTAATTTATAAGCGCATGTTTATCACGGTTAGATAAGAGTTTTATCATAATAAAATTATCTAAGTTCCTATAGAAATTCTATATTGTTTATATATACAAATTTTTAGTTAAAAGTTTTCACGATTAATTATTTTTAGTATTTTAACTTACACAATTAAATTTTTCAAGTTCAATAAATCGAGTTAGGAACTAAGTCTTAATGATTCAGAATTCCCTAACAAGTATAACGGTAGATTTGAAGTTTTCATTTTAGATCTAAATTAGTAATTATTGATCGGTATTAGTATCTATTATGTATTTATAATCCTGGTAATTCATCTTTGAATTATTGTTTATACCAATAAGTTCTGTTAATGGACTATATCTTATTCGTTTTCAATTTTAGAGCTACTTCTAATTATATCTTGAATTATCATTTCAAGATACGAAATCTCGTTTTTGGTATCTATTAAGGTCAAATAAATTTTTATTCGGGTTTTCAAACTAAGAATGAGTTTATTACAACTCATAGATCTATTCTAGGATTTTTATCGGATTCTAAATTCACAATAGATTTCACATTTTCTATTCTATTATTGTATATTAGTATGAAAAATCTCGAGGTTTTCATGGCTTCCAAGATGTTCTACCACACTTATTACATTTTTTTTGTCCCCACTCCGTATTCCTTTTTTCCTCTTATCCTTTGGACATGAAAACTTTATTTTGTAAGGGGAAATTCAGTGGGTATTGATTTTGTAAAGATTTATTATTGATTGCTCGAGATATAGTATAATATATGTATTGACATTTATCAATTTGTCAGTGCCTCTATATACGTGGACCATCCATTAGCTATAACGACGATTAACACACTTTTGGCATTCGGTTTTATCCATATCAACGACCAAAAACCACTAGAACTGAACCATGTGCAACCTTAACTCGGGAGATACCTAAAATGGATATATCAACAATATGATTTCTCAAGAAAAATTAAGAAAAAATTGTAACAGTTCTTGTCCTGGTTTTTGGTACTGACAAAATCCTCTCTTATTACCTATCAAGTTGCTAGGTGTTATTCCATTTTCTTCTGTTAAGTTGAAAAATTATTTGGTTGATTTCTAAAGTTCAATTATTTAATTCACTACAACAGAACTAGAATTTAAAAACAAATGTTTTAAGTGTAAATTTTTACCAATAAAAATCGTCGTTGTTGATTTTATTTATAGCAAAATAATTTATTTTACTATTTTTCTATTACAGATTTTCTATTGCCAATAGTCATGTTTTTTATGGTGATTAATATGTATAAAATTAAAGCCTTACATACGCTAAGTAAAGTGATTAAATTGATTCGATTGTCACCAACTTAATTTGGTGCCTTTCTCAATTCCTTTTAATTTTTGTAAGACAAACTATAGAAAATTCATATAAATATTAACCCTTCCGTACATATGTTTGATAAATAGTAAGCTACAAATATACTCTACCGTCTATAATTAGGCAGACACTTTAGCCAAATCTTGGTAGTACTCAGATATCCATTCTGTAATAATATCGATTTCTCTCTTTCTTACGTCCTTTAGCCAATCTGGATCTTCAGTAGTTGAGAATCTTAAATCTACATGATGTGCTCCTGTAACATCATACACCATTCGTACATGAATTTGCCAACGAAATGGGGAAGAATTAACAAGAAAAATGTAAAGTTGTAACAAGGTTGTTAGAACCGGCCTAGTCCGGTCAGTTTGAACCGATTCGACTGGAATCGGTGCTGAAGACAGACCAGGTTTGACTGTTTTGCTCGCTTTTGGTGTGAATTGGCCACACCCGGATGACCGGGCTGGTTTGATCATGAATTGGTCAACCCGGTTAGGTCTACCGGGTCTAAACATCCACATTAAAAAAATAGAAAAACAAAAAGCGAAAACATGCAATAAGGATGTGGTGGAAGTTGTAGTAGTGTAGTACAAAATGAGTCAAAAAGTAAAAAAATAAAGATGTGGTGGAAGTAGTAGTAGTGTAGTACAATATGAGTCAAAAAGTAAAAAAGTAAAAACACATAAGTGACAGAACAAAGCAAACTTAAATGTAAATAATGTATTAAAGAACAGTAAAAGAAGGAAGCTTAAGCCAAAGAAATAAAATGCCCAAGAAGCACCAAAACCCAAAAAAAATAAAAAAATAAAAATTTAAATATTTATTTATACTTTGTTATAAATTCATAAAATATAATCATTATATCATGTTTATTTAATAATTAATTGATGAATTTGATCCAAACATAGATTTAATTGAGTAATGTCACATATATTGGTCTTTCATAATTAAATTATCCCTTATATTTTTACTTTTTCATGACATCACCCCCGGTTTGACCTCTAACCCCTTAGCTTGTCTTGGACAATCTCCGATCCGGTTTTGACAACATTGATTTGCATACTTTTTCAAAGTTTAAACACAATGCTTATCAATAGGTACCCATATACTTTATATGTGGGTCTGTTTGCTTCATCATACTCTGATTATTTTGGTATCATATATTTATTGTTTTCAAATAGATGTTTATCAAAAAATAGATACCAATGAAAAACTGATAATTTTACTCATAAACAGACAAAATTTGATATAGATATAATACAGGTAAAAATCTAACAATCCAAACAGACCTGAATGTAATCCGGATAATATGTAGGAATAGGTAAAATTGTTCATTTGTCAATCATGCAAGTAGAAAGAAGAAATGGACAAATGAATTTAACGAAAAATAAGATGCTAAAGGCACCGGAGATGATAGGCACAAATAAAAAGACCTAGCAACTTTTTTTTTCTGCTTTTATCCTTTTCAACCACGGATAGTACTTGTATGGAATTCAAAAGATCCATGAACACGTTAATCACAACGTTCATGGAATGATGACAATGGAGAAGTTGGATTTTTATCTTCTTTTTTTTTTTTTTATCTTTCTACTTAAACTTTGTAGATATATGGACTTGAACAAAGTAGTTAAGTGTGTATTGTGTGATTTTCATGCCATATAGTTTGAGAGGAGTGACGTGAAATGACACTAAACAAATGATCAAGAGAAAGATAGAGAAGAGGAGTATACAATATCAACTATCTCAAATACACTTGTGATAAGTAATAGGGCCATATAACATTAACTTCTCATTTATTTCGTTGTAATTTTAATTCTATTATAGTTATATTCTTTATGAATAGCTATTACGATGTTTAGTTGATAGTAATAGCGATTCTATAAGAAATTTTTATTACGAAAAATATTGAATAACCATTCTTTACCCAAACCTAAGAATGATAATTCGATATTGGAATTGTCTTTTTTTTTTCCAATATACCTCAATTAAATAAAAAATTAACAAAGAAAAATCTTATTACAGCTCTATTTTATTCTTTAGTAATATTATAACTTTATTCATTCAACGAAGTAAACAGATTGTAAGCCTCACTACACTTGATGAAATGAGTTATGTTCTTGATTACAAGTAAATGTTTGGTCCTTTGAGGTGGAATCTGACAACACAACTGTGTTAGCTTAGATTTCCAACTCCTCCAAATGAAGGGCAAAATGTCAAACTTAGTATATTTTAACTTTAAAGTGATCAATTTAGTACCTAATCAAACTTTTGACAATTATTTTTACTATCTCACTAATATAATTTGCCTTATTTCCTAATGTGGAAAATATGGCCTATTAGTACTCGATAGTGTTTAGAGAAGTTGTAAAATTTCATTAATAAGTTATCTCTTCCATGTCAACAAACAATACAAATAATGTTAAAAAGATAGTAAAAATAGCCAAAAAAAGTTTGATTATGTATTAAATTGACCATTTCAAAGTTTATGTATCAAATTAAATTTTTATGCAAAATTCATATATCAAATTTTATATTTACTATTACGAATAATGCTTTGAATATTTGACGAAGCAACCTCTTAAAACACCACAATCAAATTCACACTTTTCTTAAAAATCAAGTTATATTAACCTTAGATCTCCCATTTACCAAGGCCTCAAGTGCAAGTCAAGTAGGGTAAATTCTAGTGCAAAAACATATATATCAACTTTCAATGATCAATATGTTTTCTCAATTTCAATCATTCCCCTTTAATCTTATATTGTGTATATATTTTCAACACATTTCAAGTTGAGGAGTTTAATTAAATGAAATCACTCCATAGAATCTCTTAACATGTTCACTAGATGTTAATGAGGAAAATTAACAGAAAAAAAGTAAAAGAACATTTATCCAAAAATGGAAAATTGTCCAATATACATTAACCACTTACTACATATTATCTTAGCACCATCCTTATGATTCTACTCCCATTATAAATAATGTCCAAAAATAACCCATCCATACCATCCAATACACAAACTTGATGTTTAAGATATAATATTGCCACCTAGCATGCATACAAATTGTACCACCCTACTAACATGTACTACACATATAATCCCATCACCTAGCATGCACAAAAATTGTACAATCTATTCTAAATTCCATCATCACATACTACCTTTATCATCACTATCCATCTCATCAATGATGAGTAAATTTATTACATGGATAGTACAATTAAAAATGATTTTTAAGTGTTACAAATATTTAACATATGCCTTTATTTTCATTCCTTTCATAGTAAAGGAGAAGACGAGAAGAAGTAAAGGTTGACTAGTGCAAAGAAAAAAGAAAGGAATTGGTGATATTGAAGCCGTTAAGAGAGGCTACAAAGGTTAGAAAGTAGAAGCTCAAAGCATCATTAAAACTTAAAGTGATGTTGCTACTGAAAACCTCGAAAAAGAAGAATTTGAGAGAAGATACATGAAGAGGAGGAACCAACAATGAAGTGTTGAATTGAAGACAAGATACTAAAAAATTGAAGCCATTAAAGACCAAATAAGAAGTGGAAGTAGCAAAAGCAAGTAACAACAAATAATAGTTGCACAAGGCAATTACAATCAAAGTTGTTGCTATCAAAGTTGTCCACTAGGATGGAGGTAGGGGGAACCTAAAGCTTGAAGAAGAAGAGCAAGTCATTGAGAAAAACATTGTTGTTCCAAGGAACATAAAGTTTACAGCTTGATGATGAACCATTAACAAAGGAACACATAAAAAAGTTGAAGAGAGCCTAAGGTAGTTGATTAGCTATTAAAGAGCTGATGAAGAATATTGGCCTTGTAGTAAAAAATGGAAGCTAAAGAAGTATAAAGAAGCTTGAAGAAACAGCTAATTGTTAGATTCCTTGTTGAAGAAGGTGTGGCTTAGAGAGCAGAGTTATAATAAAGAAAAACAAACCATGAAGTCTTAAAGACTGGCCTCTTCAAGAGCATTTGAGTTGAACAAGACAAGTCAAATTCAACTTGTATGCATGCATACATATAGTTTCAATTTTCTTTTTCTTGTCTTGTGGCTTTTTTATTTTCTACCCCTTTTTTAATTAGTAAGAGCAAACATTAAAATACTATTACTAGATTTCCTTACTGCAAGCTATGTGCTACTTTGATTTATATTCTTCACTACATTATTTTAGGCATTCAACCACTACTACACCGTCTTTTAAAAAAACTATTATAATAGACAAAGAACTTGCATTTGCACATTACTAAGCTCGTGTTGTTTTTTTGTTTCTTCCTGCTTATCTTGCATCTTCTTAATTTTTTTAATTGTATTATACATTGGCACAAGAAGCTGCTACATCCTCCTCTACCTTATTCTTCTTCCCTTATACATTATATAAGTAGTCTTTGTTTTATTCTCTTTTCATCTTATTCTTTTGTAGTTGTACTTTGAAATAGTATATTGTTGCACGTTCAAAGAACAATCACTATCAAGTAAAATACATTGTCATGCTTTCATAAACTAATGTGGATTTCACTTTGCTACTTGGTGTGAGCATCTTATTTAAGGGTTCATCAACCTCTTCCCCTTTATAACCCTCAAGAATAGTAGTGGACATAACTACTTTCATTACATAGCCTCACTTAGCATTCATAACAAATATTCCTTACTTAAATGTAATCTCCATTTATGCAATCCATTTGCGATATTCTTGTAAATGTAGAGATATATCTTTACAATTAATGTAGAAGCACATTTTCTATCCAAATGCACACTAACTCTCTACCTCACGCAGTGCTCTAATCCTAGTGAGAACGTGTCTTTTCTTTCTTCTCTTCTTCTCAGGTATAACTATATTGTGTGTTTCTTGAACTAGTTGAAACATGGATTTGAATTCTTCACATGTTGGCATGCACATATTTGCAAGAGTTGCTTGTTATTTTTCTTTTTTTTTTCATTTTATTTTGGAGTAACCCATTCTGTTTGAACGCATCATACAACTCTCCATTGTATTGCACTCACTAAATGTGCTTATTATCTTCTTTATTTCTACCTTGTTGGGTTTGCTATATGCACCAAAATTTCGTTCCCTTGACCAAATTTGACATGCACCACTAGTTGTTTCATGTCTATTAGCTACAAGCTAATACCTTTAAAGATGTCTATATTACCCATGTCAAGTAGTATTACTCTACCCAATCATAAAACTGCTTATTAAGTTTAGAAACATTGCTTTAAGCCTTAAGAATCTTTAATAAATTTAAAGTAAGTCTAAGAGTATTGCCATTAACAAAAAAAAAAAAAAACCTTAATGCTAGCAATTCGACCATAATAGTTGTGATTCATTTAGTCCCTCTTTTAACTCATAAAACTAAGCATCTAACTACAACGTAAGAGAAAATATCATGTACAATTACTAGGGACAAACTCAATGACATTGAAATTAAGAACTTTCCAAAGCTCCTCCTCGATAGTAATGCCTCATAAATTTCATAAAAGGAATGGGCTTAATAAATGTTTGCAAGTAATAAGTTGAAATGTCTATTTATAATTCTACTATTTGTACTTCTACCCCTTGCACATCTTAATTTCTATGTTCAACATTACGTTTGTTTGCCCACAAGCGACATCTTGTCTAGTTATAAATTATTTTCCTAAGTGCCACACATAAATGCATTTTGAATTTAGAAATTCTATAATAACATAGATATATTGAAATAATTAGTAACATTATAAGCAGGATGGTTAGCAGCATGATTCTTGCAGTTCTTCTAATTTTCTACTTAAGGGCTCCTATAAGTTGTTTTCATGTCCACCACAAATTGTAAAATGTAGATATGTGGATGTGAATGGATTAGTCACAGAATGTTACATACATGCCTATGAGGATGATGAGAAGTAGCATGTAAAGGATGATCATGCGAGAAATACTCAAAAAAAAGAGGAGAAGACAACTTTAATTCGGTCAAATACACCCATAAGAGATAAAGGAACTGTAAAGTATCAAATATTACTATACTTGGTGAAATGGAGTATGCTCTTTCACAAGTGAGTATTTGATCATTTGAGTATTTGATCATTTGTGATGAAGATCCAAAAACATAAAGGCATTAGCTTAAAATTCCAACTTTCTAAATGAAGACAGATTAGGGCAATTATAAGGTTTGTTTGACAGTCTTGTTCATTAGATTGTGTTGACAAATGGTGGCCAAAATAAAGTATCTTTCACATATGGACTCCATGATGGCTCCCTTTTGGATTCAGCCTATTAAGGGGTTTTTTCTAATGTATGATCTCAATTAAGAAGGGCTGGATAATGTGCAAGCTAATCCAACATCCTTATTCTAAACTTGTCATAATCAATTCTTCCTAATCATTCCAAACAATATAGAAGCTTGACTTTTTAAGTTTTGTCACCTTAGTTTACGAAGTTAAATTCATGTGAGTTGTGGTTGCTAGGTTTTAAGCTCAAAATTTATTTTGACCCTATTTGACCCATTATTAGTTTTCTAATCTTGATGCTCTCACTTTTCAAGGAGGAAACAAATGAGCAATTCGGTTTATATAATGACAACAAAAGTTGGAGAGCATTTTGTTTATCATTTTAAGGTAGCATTTTGCTTATCATTTTAAGGCAAACTTTTCTTCCCACCGCCACCCCCAACCCATCGCCCTCTCCCCCCCTCATATACCTCTGCTATTTAGCATGAGATAAATTTTACTTAGTGATCTAAACATTTGTTATGCAAGTTAGTAATAATGAAACTTGTATCTAATATTAGTTCTAAATTATAATACACTTCATGATTATTTTTTACTTTTTTTCTTTTTGACAACATAAAACTAATAAATTCATATAGAATACAGTTAGTAAAAGAAAGGAAAAGAAAAAAAAAATAGTGATTTACCTACTTTTTAGGACTTAAAAATTTGAAGGACATCTAAGATCCCATTTTAAGATCTTATACATAGGTTCTTCACGAATGAAATTTACTTCCTCACAAGTTTGCTACGATTTAAGGTTTTTTTTTAATTTTAAAAAATATATTTTTTTCTTTCATCTTTTTGAGAGCTTATGTGGTCCCTTCATTAATTTTGATAGATCAGTCTTATCACTATCCAATAGATCACAACATACCTAACCATGATCGAATCACTAAATAGTTAATATTTCAATTACTATACTTATTTTAATAATTAGATGGTTGACTGGACAATCCCATTGATAAGACCATAGAAGTTCTCCATATTTATATATTTCGTTACTTTGTTGTGATTTGTTCCTTTTTTAAGTGAACTTACTAAATATACAATTGACAATAAAAGCCAATATATGTTTTTTTTTCCCAGGGAAAAAAAAAAAAGGACACGCACACACATGTTTCTTTCATGTTTATATATGTTTGCAACGTTGTTATCGTGGCCTTTTAAGGAACAAAGCTATAGGACGGATATTTACCTTCTTTTGCCACAATTGCAATGATGCTCTTCGATATATTCGTGAGTACCCTAACAAATTAATAGAAAGAAAAAGGGAAAAAAATTAGATTACGCTCCTATAATAAGTACTAGGTGTCCAATGGGTACATCCTGCCCATGTCCCAATGCCTTGCATTTTAGAGTGGGGAAAAATGGGCAATTAAGAGAGAGCATACGTACCCGCCGCCACTCCAAGGGTCTCTTAAGCCATTAAAAAAGATAATGTTGCTCCCAAATCTTTTCAATACCCTTCTAATGTCCTGCTCAATTTGCACAAACAGGTCGGTATTTTCAACAATCGTTCTTAATACCCAAATGGATTTAAGGTGTAACATAGTAATATTGTCTTAGGAAACGCAAATTGCAATTTCAGTATAAACCTACTACTCATGAGCATATATAGTTTTAGACTTTCAAAATTGGGTTTACCTTCTCAAAAAGCTTTTTGAAAAAGTGCATTTAACTATTAAATGATAAAGTAAAGGTTAATATCACAAATAGTATCTAACAAAATATGAAATTAGGTACTTGAATTTTAAAGTTGATCAATTTAATACCAAAAAGAACTTTTCGTGTACATCAATAGTGTCACAATTATATTAATTAGCGTACATGAAAAGTAATTTCATGTATTAAATTGATCAATTTCAAAGTTCAAATACATGATTTCATATTTTGTTAAAGTTTAGGCACTATTTGCAATATTTACTTTTAAAGTAATCAAACCATCATTACTACGAGATTTTTTCAAACACTATTTAGAAGTTTTAGCAACAATATCGGCAAGATAAATATATATTTATATTATAGCTGAAAATTGAAAATATACTCCATAAGCTTTAAGCTCAACTTAAATTTACTCCATAAATATTCAAATATTGTAAGTACATCCCCTAAAATATGAAAAAATGAAAAATACCTTAGAGGTTAAAAATACTCTTTTAAACTTTTATTTTGATATAAAAACACATTTTTAAATTTATCAAAATGTATTTTAACATCATCTAAGCAAAAATTAAACTTAAGTACAAGAATTGTAATTTCACTCAGAAAACTATGGGTCTATTGTGTATGTATCCATAAACTCTCAAAACCAACGCTCATATCTCTATGACTTTGAAAATTAGTACGTTTACCTTACAAAACCGTTATTAAAGTTTCCAAACTACCAACGAATTGGGAGCAAGCAGTGGTCTAAACTGAGAGGTAATGCACTTTAGGAAGTTTTGAGAAGGTAAAACAATGTTCCATAGTTGCTTAATGATATATCCACAGCCGAACATGCATACTCTTGAAGTGACAGTACAATTATTCCTTATAAAAACATGAAAGAAACTAAGAGAAAGCCAGCACAATCTAGTTTGTGAAGTATAAAAAAAATGAAGATGAAATATAGAATTACCGACATGGCCACCAAACTCTGCTGTAATCCAATTTGGTCTTGGATTGACGCCATAATGAAATTTGCAGTAAGAGGCTCGATCTTCGTAACTATAGTTGGAAGCTGGAAATATGCTATCCTCAGTGTTGCCTCCCGTTGGCATTATCATCTCTGTGCATGCCTGTAATTGCATTATCACAATTTGTAATTTGTATAAGACTTTTATAGCATGATATAAACTAAACTTTTTAAATAAGATTATATAGGTCTATTTTATCCGATGTAAAGTTAATTTTTTTATTTGGCCATCAAAACTCACCACGTATTAATAGGGCTGCAAATAAGTCAAGCGGCTTGTAAGTTACTCAAACTCGATTTGTTTTAGGTCTAACTTAGTTCATTTAAAATAACGTGCCCAAACTTTTAATGGGCTCGAGCTTATTAAATTATTAAATGAGTCGAGACTGAGCCAATAAGAGCCTAGCTTGTTTGTACCCTTACGTACTAAGCCTAAAGTGATAAGAAACCCATCGATAGGCTTTACTAGTGAACTTCATTTTCTTAGCCTGTCTAATAATAATAATAACAACAACAATAATAAGTTAACTAGAAGAGAAGAGCACACCCTTCTTTTCTCAACCTATTAATTCTAGTTAAACAAATGTTAAACATTATTTGCGTTGATGTTGCACCTTTAACATTTACATCAGTCTAATGTGAAAGCGAAAGTAAATAAAAGATAATGTGTATATATCATAACTTATCGAGTCCCTTTGAGTTTATATCACATTTATGATCCAGGTTGTTTATTGTGTCTCATTATTTTAATAGTCGTCTTGGTTAGGGAATTATTGCTACTCTTTCTTTGCTTTTTCAAAAGATCAAGAAAAATCAAATTGATATGAGTGAAAAAAAAAATATATCTAGTAGATGTAGGGCTCTAGTTAATACGGTAACATAAATATTGCGTCAATCATGCACTGCGTGTGATTTGAGTAATGTAAGAATAATGTACTTGGTAGCAAAGGATTTATTGTAATGGTAGCAAGAAGAACTGAGCAATCCTAGCAGCCCCCACACATTTGTGACATATGAAGGAGTTATTGGGCATCAACCTTATTATGTTTATAGTCTAGTTATTGACTCATTTTTCATGTGAGATCTATTTGATCTTTGAGCAAAGATCTCATAATCTTGCATGGTTTCTCTAATCAATGAAGCTTTTAAAGTGTTAAATAAAGAGACATGATTGAGTATTTATAGACATTTAGGCTCCATATATGTTATATCATATTAACAATCAACAAATGATGAGATTAATTGGCTGTTTACTTGAGTGGAATTCTAATTCAATTGCATGCTTATTGCCTACTGGACCTTTACTACATTGTTTAGTTTGTTTTTAGGCCCATATTCTTTATTTTATGTAATTGGGATTCCATCCATGGACTTAAGAATCACAATTCAACAGTTGCTTATATTATCCTATTCCAAAATAACCCTGCTATAATCAAATATCACACCAATCAGCTATGCTTTTGTCAAACCTGCTCTTTCATTTTTCAAAGCTGCTCGTCTCTTTCCAAACATTAGTTCGTTCACTCAAACCCTAGCTCCAATGCTCTCTACTTGGTTTTGATGTGTGGCAAGAAATCTCTCTCTATCCCTTCGTTGTTTTGTCTCTGTCTCTGTCTCTGTCTCTACTTGGCTTTGATGTTTGAATCGAACAATCGCTAGGGTTTTACTATGTTTAATTTTTTTGAATTTTTATTCCAAGTAATTAATGATGATATGGAAATTGAAATCAATCTCTAGGACTAATATAATAAATGTAATTGAACAGAATTGCTAGGGATTAATTTATCTTGATAACCTCTAATTTTAATCTAAGAGATTTTAATGTTACAAATTTTGTTTTCGTGATTATTTATGCATCTTATGTTGTAGCTAGTTTTGTAGCTCAAGGACTTTAGATCTTGGGATCAATGACATAGACAAATTAGTTTTTGTTTTGGTAAGTAATTTCTCTTCAGGACACACTTCATGAGCATGGTTGTTAAGATCAAGCTAGTGTTTATGGTTTTATAGTTAAAACAGATGAAAAAATATGTATATGTACCCTGGATAGAATTTGGGTGTATAATTCATAATCACATGATTTTATTAAGTTCGATACAATTCTATGCATTCTATATGTTCCAATTTTTGATAGAATTGTGAGCTTGATACCCTTGCTGATGAGGCCATTATGGCTAGCAGAAATTTGTTTGAAGTGATGAGTTTCCTCTGTTGGAAACAAATTATAAAGAGTTGCTTTTCGGTCTTAAAAATGTGCCAATCTGAACATGAAATATGATTTTAATGTTGTTCTAATAGTGTCATAACTTTTTATCATGTGGTTTCATACTTGCAAACTCACTTAAATTTTTTTTTTTTTTTCATTTTTAGCTCTAAAAATTACATATTCTACAGCTTTTGGAATCGTAAGTTTATGCTTGTTCCATTTATTCTCTTTGTTAATACCGTAAAGGATGACATTTTTAGTGAAGTAAATGTATATGTGTAGCTTAAGCCTTTCTAAAAACATTGCTTGTTGAATTGATATCCTAGCGCAAGGAAGTTTTATTCATGGAGAGAGATGAAGATAAAATTGGTTAATTCAGTCCTATGTCTACATGCATCATCCAATGCAGGAAAATGCTCTTAGGAAACACATGGCAGTGTCATATGCATCTTTTACTTCTTTCAGAATTATTGAACTCTAAACATGATTCTAAGGTTTTGTTTGTTTTAAGAAAATTCTATTGTTAATGAATTTGTTATTTAATATTGTGGATGGAGTCGGTCTAGTTGGTGTCAATTTTATGTTTAATATCTGGTTTTGATCAAATGTTATAGTGTAAGTAATTATATTTTTTAATTAACATATTATCAAAACAAGATCATAACTGATTATTTTTTGCTATTGGAATTATGTAAGGCGACTTCTAGAGTTCAATTGGTGATATACCATACTTTGCTATTGGTTTTGGTTAATTCTGGGAAGCAGGGTCTTCATGAAAATTTACCATAGTGCATTAAGAGCCTCTTTGGATAGTTTGATTTTTATCTGTATTTATATCTAAAAATAGGCAAAGTTTAGTATGAAAGGGCACGTTAGGATTAATGTGGAGCAAGAAAATTCCAAGCAATGATATATATGTATATATTTCTATGAATTTTCATTTCTGTTTCGTATTATAATAGCAATTAGCATCATTTTATTATATATTTTATAGAGCACCTTTAATTGTTACATAGATGTATATGTCACTTTTTATGGATCAAATTTGTTTACCTGTTGATGATCGATAGAGGAAAAAGAAAAATGTTTGTTTCCTTTTAGCTTTAGGTGTGGAATATTGTAATGTTGCTTGACACATAATTTCCTTTTTATATGCTTTAGTCTTGCATTCTTATCGACCTCGTGTATGGTCTTATAGTTTAGATTCCTATCAACAGTGTGAATATTAGGAGACTTGTTCATAGTGATAATGTGACATGTCTTGAACAATTGAGATTAGATAGGTATGCTTTTTTCAAACTTTGTGAGATGTTAAAGGATATAGGAGGGTTGAAATCAACAAGGAATATGCATGTGGATGAGCAAGTTGCAATGTTCTTGCATATACTTGCTCACCATGTGAAGAATAGGGTGATTAAGTATAATTTTAGGAGGTCTAGAGCAACTGTAAGTAAATATTTTCACGATGTATTGAATGCTACTCTCTGATTGAGCAGTCACATATTGAAGAGGCCTAAACCCATTCTTGAGAATTTCCTATGAGTGATGGAAATATTTCAAGGTAAAAAAATCCCATATTGATCATTAAATTCACCAAAATTGAATGAATAATCATCCTTAACTTTACCCACATTTTTGTCTTATCTAGAAATGCTTATGTGCTTTGGATGGAACACATATCTTGATTAAAGTGCCAATGAAAGACAAGCCTCGATATAGAACTAAAAAAAAAAAAAGAGATTAACTAATGTGTTGGGTGTTTGTACACCAAATATGCTTTTTGTTTATGTATTGCCTGGTAGGAGGGCTCTGCACTGATAGTAAATACTTTGGATGCAAATCACTAGAGAAATGACCTTAAAGTACTATAGGGCATATGATTTGTAACTCACAAAATTTTGAATTTAGTTTTCTTTAAATAGTGTATTTGTTAAACATAATTCACTTTTCTTTTATATAGGATGTTGTTATCTAGTTGATGGAGGCTATCCCAATTGTGAGGGATTCTTAGTGCCATTTAAGGGTCAAAGGTATCATTTAAATGAATGGCACCAAGGTCATCAATCGAGATCTCCTGAAGAATTGTTTAATCTGAGGTATGCATATGCCCGAAAGGCGAAAATGTGATTAAGAGGTGCTTCGGCTTGCTTAAAATGAGATGGAGCATTCTAAGAAGTCATCATTTTATCCAGAAAAAATTCATAATCATCTTATACTTGCATGTTGTTTTCTCCATGACTTCATTGGACAGAAATGACCTTTGACCCTCTTGAGGATGGCATGAATCCATGGAAGAAAACAATGTAGATAATGAGATGAACTTATTGCAACCTCAGGGATAAGATGCATGGACAACTTCAGATAAACAATGGCAACTCAAATGTTCAATGATTGAAGTGGGGGAATCATAATTAGAATAGATACAAGTGAAATTCTAAGCTATTTACATTCTTTTTGGTTTATTTTGCTCTATATGACTTTATGATTTGTCAATTGAAAGTATAAAATTCAAATCTTCATATTATGTTGTTGTTTTTTTAATTGCAATTATCATATTGCTATTCTTATATTATCATGTTGTTTTTTTGCAGATATCTAATCTATATTGAAGATAATGGAAGCTAAAGTAACAAAGGGTATAAAAAGAAAGTGGACAATTATTAAGACAATGCACTGTTGAGTGTATAATGGAATTGTACAACAATGGAACACATAATGTTGATATGGCTTTAGGAGTAGATATCTCAATGAATTAGAGAGGGCGTTTCTCATTATGTTACCTAATTGTGGTTTGAAAGAAAATCCACATATTGAACACGCATTAGAACCTTGAAGAAAATTGGAATATAGTTTATGATATGGTCCATGGGAAAACAACTACTGAGTTTATATAGATCCAATCCGAAAGATGCTGACTACTGAGAAACAAGTATGGGATGCATACTTATCGATATGTAAACTCATTTCTCCAATATTATATTATGTCATTGTGGTCATGATAGTATTTACTCTATTTTGTTTAGTAATGATTATTCTAAGTATGGGATGCTAATTGCAACTTGTTTTACCTTGCATATGGATATCATAATTTTGTTCTTTGGTGTGTTGTATCTTTTTTTTGGATGAAGTTGATCACTTGGTTTAGGTGTATTTTGTGGGTATATATAGTTAAGGAGTTCAGTTTGATAGTACATAGTACTAAGTTTGTGGTTTACTTCAATCCTTAGGGTTCATCTTTTGCCTTTGTGAATGCTATTGAATTTTTCCTTATGCTTGATGAGTTGATTCCTGATCCTGCTCCAATTGTTAGTACATCAAAAATAGCAGTGATTTTAGTGGAATTCCTAGTCAGTTTCCAGACAACATAGGAATAAAACCATTATCTAGGAGATGATATGATATGTAAGTTTTAAGTTATGCATGATAGTGTCAATAGACTCTTAATTTTTGTGCTTATTTGTACATATATTATGTATTTTTGTGATTTAATCAAGAAAAGGGCATTTATTTTGTTAAAATTCGTTTTCAGGCTTCACGGGCTTATTTGGAAGGTTATATGATGATTTGAAGCAAATAAAGGCAAGTTTGGATTGAACTTTACAAGGAACAACCCTTTTATTTTCAGCCCTCCCTCCAATACAGCAAGGGTAGAATAGAGAGGGATAAATTTAGCAGCATACAAAAAGCCCATCTTCCTATCATTTTGAGAGATACAGATCCCAAGAGCCCTAACAACCAAAAAGAGACATTTTTAGGGTTTTGGAAGAGTTTTAGAGTATTTTTCTCTAAACCCTATTAAGATAACGAATTTCCCTCTTCAAAGAGAGAAACATAAAAACTCTTAGGGTTTCACAGTAGTTTTGGGCTTCAATGTTTCAATTCATTAAGGATATTGTTCTTTATTGCTTTATCTTACTATAGGTTTGAGCTATTTCTCTAATTCACTATTTTGTATTGATATATTTATGGAGGAGTAGCTGATTTTGTTTGGTTTTGTGAATCCTTAGTCGATCTCATGTAATGTTATTGTGCTTTTGTTGAATACGTGTTGTTTTATTGTGTTCAATAGCTTGAGCTTCATATTTCTTGAATCTGTATAGTGCACGATATGGGTTCACGTCAGATTTTTTTAAAATAAGCTAAGAGCTCATTTTAATGAATAGATCTAAGCTATTGATGAAATTTTCCATAGTCGCCTTAAGAGAGGGAATATGAGGTCTTTTGTCACTCATTTTCAAATACCGAAATGGATTTCTAAATGAAGGATTCATGTTCCCTATGTAGGTCTAAGGGTGAAGATAGCTAGAAAGAGATTCCAGTAGTCAGGTTTTAGGTCTAGAGTCATTGAACTTAAGAGAGGCTTTAATTTACGCTAGTGAAGCCGATGGTACAATAATCAACACAATTTTTTCTAAGAAATTATTGAGTTACATGAATAGACCTAAGGTGAAGCATGACCCAAACAACCTTATGAATTGATTGATCTTTAGTGTCGCATGCCACTGTGAAACTTGCTGCTGATTTTTGTTGTTTTCTTTGTTAGCTTAGACTTAGATTACTTCTGTGTATATAAAACCCCTTCATTTTTGTCGACTAGATAATAGGCAAAGAGCGAAGTAGAAGTACTCACCAGCTTTCCCTTGGAATATGACCTAAATCATTATGTACTACATCTAATGGGTGCTCCTTGCCATGAGAGACTGTAGTTAGTGGAAATAATTTAGAAAACATTTATAAATTTTAAAACACTCGGTCATCACCAAGCAATGCAAGTGTGAGTAGTAGTTTGATGTGAGACTTGTTATTCCCAATGTTATATGAGGTGAAGTTTCTGGCATCATCCAAATTCATGTTTTAATTGGTCGACTAAAATGTGGCCTTTTCAATAGAGCCTATCTCATGTAATTTTCCCTTAATTGGTTTATGCCAATACATTCTTTGATAAATTCTTAGGACCAGCTAGTGCCTTGGTTATGTATCAGTTTATGATGGTCGCATTGCGAACATAATTGTCAATGCTAATGGACATCTGTGATACTTTTTTTTTCCTTTTTGGCATGTTACGACCCTTACCAAGATGATCTATATCTACAATGATGTTCTTGATGTTTTAAATATTTTTTGTTTTATTTGCAAAGCTATAGGGATGTTGCTATTTTTATGAATAGGAGCTTCCCTTACCTAGAAGAGTTCTCTATGATATATGGAAAAGATCGAGCCACGAGTTAAGATGCACAAATTGTGATGATATCATTGAAGAGTTGAATAGAGAAGAAGCACCTATACAAGATTTTGTAGATGAGTTGCCAATGAGAGATGAAGAAGATCACTCATCCCATCATAGTGTTACTCATTCGAGTACAAAAAGGAAACAAAGCTTTTTTAGAGACAGAGTAATATCTAAGCTATTATATGTTATTAAAAGCTTTGAGGCTGGCATGAGGGACATGAAGAAGAGTATTGATCATGCTGTGAAGCGTTTATCGGTTGATGAGGGAAGAAGAGAAGTGAAAAGATTAAATAAATTTCCTCGAACAATTGAGGGTTTGACACAACAAGAGTTGAAAACTGCTTTGATCAAGTTGCCTAAGTAGAAGGACAATTTAGTTGTGCTTTATGAACTTAAATCAAAAGATTGTTTTGGATTATGTTAGGAAAATTTTGGAGTCTGCATAATGTCAGAAACTCATGAATTGGATTATGTTCGGTTGCTTTGGATTATGTTAGTCACATTTTAAAGTCCACGTAGTGTCAGGAACTCATGAATTGAATTATGTGATATTGCTTTTGGATACTTACTTTCATTGATTCTTTTATATATATATATATCAATGCTTTTGGATACATTTTATGATATGCTATAGCGAATAAAGTTGCACTATTGTATAAATCATTTTTCATCATATTATTGATGAGATTGATTTTTTAGGTTGTTTGAATTAAAATAAGGGTTTTTTTTTTTATATTCCTAAGTCTTTATATTGATAACATTATTTTTAACTTGGTACTTTTCTTTGTTTCATGTAATATCTATACCATATATAATATTCTATTAATATAATAATGAAATTAAATTTTCTATTAATATATATAGAATATATATTACATATAATAATATATTATATATTTATACATTTATTAATATTAAAATAAAATATATATTAAAAATATAAATATATGTTTAATTATATATCTTCTAAAATATATTAATATATATTAAAGATAAGGCAATTTTGTTTTTTCCCCTATCAATTCATGAGCTATTCATTGTTTTAATTCAATCAAGTGAACAACTTATTAGTAAGTCATTACATCCAAGTGAACAAAGTCATATATATTCACAATCTATTACATCCTTATATAATTCATTAAGAATAGCTATTCATTGCATTGTTATTCCATTCAATGAAGTGAACAGCCCATAAGTTTATTCATTTAAGGTTATCGAAATTAGTATGCCATTGGTTCAAGAACAATTGATTGCCTTATTGAATGTGCGAGCCTACCTTAGAGAAGTTGAGTGGATGGACAAGTGTAATTATTTTTATTTCAAACTCATCAAGTTAAATCTATTTGAATGTCAAAGTATGAACTAAACTCCATATGCTATTGCTTAACCAAAATAAATATAAAGTTATTTGTAGGCCTTATCCAATATACTCTAACCTTGTTTAACATTATCCATTATGAATATGAGCTGAAAGAATAAATAAATAAAAGCAGTGCAACTACTGTACATTCCTACCAGTGAACACTTTTTCGAATTCAATGACGTTTTGTTATAGATTAAATTATAAAGAACCAAATTCTACAAACCGACATGTACCTTTAAAAGTTCTATTAATTTCATGTTCTTTGGCGTTATGGAAATTTGAAGGTTGTTATCGATGGGAACAAATGCAACAATATCATGTTTTAATATCTCAAATTCAAGGTACAAGTTGATTATGGCCAAAAAAAAAAAAAGAAAAGAAGGGAAAGGGGGGGTGTGGGTGTGGGGTGTTTGGGGGTTGGGGTGGTGTTGTGGGTGGGGGAGGTACAAGTTGATTAATCAAGGCCTAATTCAGCACTAACTTAAAAAAATGTTTTTTTTTTTTAATATTCCTTTGTTACCCAGTTCTTGGCTAATGAATTAAGGAGGCTAAACAAACGGCTGATAAAACTATGTATTAAGAAAGATAAGATAATCAATTACGTAAAGGGTAAACTTCATTGAAAGAAATTAACCATGGAAGGTAAATTCATTTAAGGTATTAACATTTCGAGTAGTGAAAAAATGATAAATCAACATTTGAGGATAAATTCATTAAAGATATTCACGTTTCAAGAAGTATCAACATTTCGTAAAGTGAATCAAATAAGATATACATAATTTATTCTTGGAAAAAAATAAAAAAAATTAATTGAAAACTTCTCCAAACATTAATAACGTAAATTAACTTTACAAAATATTAATATATAATTTGATTTACTTTGTGAAATGTTGATTTCTCTTCTTAAGCGCTAAAATATTAATATTCAAAATAAACTTATTTTTAAACATTGATATCTTCTTGTATAATCCATCCATAACCCAATAAATATTAATAGATTGGACAAATTGATATAGATGAAATATGATAGAAAAAAAATGAAAAAAAACAAATATTTTTGTTTAAGGAAAAAAGTTAGCTATTTATTTTATGAGTTCCTAAATTTTCACCATCGTTAAATATTCATTAGTTGCACCCACTTGCTCAATGATTGCAAAACGTGATGGCGATGGGCTAACAATTGCGATGACTCGGCCTTCAAATGTAACAGGAATAAAGTTGCCAAAATGACAAAAAGACAAATGGAATGATGCTTTTGGAGGTTTGTTTTTAGCAACGGAGTGCATTTTTCCATGGGGCTAGACACCATATATATGTGCTCTCGGATGACACGGTGGATTTGGAGTTTCTATCAACAAAGACAATCCATGAATTAAAAACGAATTTGAAAACTTTGCCAGAGAGGGAGGGGACCACAATCCACTTGTGATGTAGGTCTCGAGAGCATCAGAATTGAAGATTAGTGGAAATTTTGCACTTTTAATTTTTTGGAATGTAATCTCATAAGACGTGGCACAAGTTGTTGTTAGGGTGTGAGTATTTACTCACATGAAAAATATGGGATTTACGTGAAAGGTTTATAAGATGAAAGATCTATTAACTTAATATCTTAAAATTTTGAGTTATAGATGATGTCAAACTCATTAGTATATTTCTTTAGAAGACCTATTTGAAGAATTTCTCTTCCATTAAAGGCTTCCTTCTCTCCTAACAATCGACAATCGGTATCAAAGCCGATGGTTCGGCTAGAAAAACTCTCATGATTAGTCCTCCATGTGGAAAGAAGAGTTTTGTGGTGTGACTCATTTGTGAAACCCTTCATGTATGGTGAGAAGGTGGGGAGCAGGCTACTTATAAGGCGGCTTTAGTTGAGTCAATTTGATAAGCTCTTGTTAAGGGAGAGTACGACCCTAGCCCATTATGGAGACTCATACTTGAGGGAGAGATATGTTATGATGCAAGTATGAAGTTTAAAAAATCCCACATGGAAAATATGACACTTATGTGAAGGGTTTATAAGATGAAAAACCCATTAACTTAATACCTTAAGGTTTTAGGTTATAAATAGTATCAAGCCCATTAGTGTATCCTCCACAAGGCCCATATGAAGAATTTCTCCCCCACTGATGGCTTCCTCTCTCCTAACAATTGATATCAAAACCGATGTTTCGGTGGGTTTGTAAGTTGGAAGACCTATTAACCTAATACATTAAGGTTTTTGGTTATAGATGGTGTTAAGCCCATTAGTGTATTCCGTTACAAGGCCCATTTGAAGAATTTCTCCCCCATTGAAGGTATCCTCCTCTCCGAACACTTATAACATTTTATATTTTGTATCTACATTAGAACCTATATTTTAAGATGTATTCAGTACAAGCTCCAAACCTTTATATCAATTCTATAAAAGCTCACACTTAATAATATTAAATATAACAAAATACAACAATTCTAACCTAATACATGCGTGAAACTGTAAGAAGCTTGAATTATTTTATTGTATTTTTTTTTTTGTAAAATATTGTATTAGTTTTCATACCATAATGAATTAATACTCTTATTTATTTTTAACTAGTGGATTTAGACATTATCATAAAGTATAATTTCATGATAGCGATACATGATGATTTGTTTGAAGCTATATAATTAGGTAGATGTGTACGTGTTTAGGAGAAACATATGACTACATAATTGTTTTCTTCTTTATGGTAGATGCGATTATATTGTTGAAAAACATCATAATGATGTGCTAATTAAAGTACAAATGGAAAATTTGATAACATGTTGATCATCTTACTTCAATAATTTTATATGTAATAAAGACAAGATATAGTTAGAGCTTCATATCCTATTCATTTTATACTTTATTACCCCTCCTTTACAACAAAGAATAACCATGTATTGTGATTAAGGATGAATTGTTACTTATTATTTTAAAAAGGATTTCCCCATGGATTTCATACTTAAAATACAAGTGAACCTACTAATAGTCATCCACATGGCATAGCATAAAGTTGTCCAAAGGGGGCAAGTTGCTAGTCGCTATTATAAAAAAAAAATTACATGAGTGTTGTTGGGAAGCTATGAGTCTTGCCTCTCATTCATTTATGAGTTGTGGACTCAACCTATTAGGCAAGTCTCACCTCAGCTTAAAACCTTAAAATATATGTCACGCATCTTTCTTCTTCCCCACATGTAGCTATAACATTGTAGAAGGTTTCTATCTCTCTCTCTGACGAATTCTCTCAAAAACTAGCAGCATTTTCAGTCTCTTTTTTTTTTTCTTTTTTGCAAAGTTTCTAATGTATGGTTTTGGTATGTTCATATAGGTGTTATGAAGCTTGTGTTTGATAATTTTTGAAAGTTTTTCAAGAATATTTTGACACATTGAAGGTTAATAACATATTTGAAATTGTTTGAAGTTTACGAATTTTGTTTTAGATAAATGAATAGTTTAGTTTGTTATGTATTATTGTTGTTATGTTTGGTTATAAGAATTTCTTGTCATATATAGATATATATACATGAATGGGGTAATATGATGTATATATTAGCATGTTGTTTTACATTTAAATATTTATGAAGTCTTGTATATGTGACAATACAAAATAGTTATCTATTAACATCTCCTACGGTATAACGTATCACATGTATATATACACATTGCACTATTGTTCTTTTTTCCTCTTTTTTGCAACTTTAAGGGGTAAAACTTGTAATGATTTAATAAATGTTAGGAGATTTATTTTTCTTAAGGTAGTAATTTTGACAAAATAATTTAATTTCTTTATTTACTCAAATTTCCAAAATTTTTAATAATTTCTTGTAAATGATTTTGTGATAAGAAGATGAGTTCGTTACTAAAATTAGTAAGTAGGTGGCCAATTGCTCTAGCAGAGCGATGCTCTTTAATAAATTAAAGTGTAGGATGACCAAATGGGAGTGGCACATTACTTGTGACCTAGCATATAGGGAGTATATAGCTAGAATCGAAGGATTTTTAGAAGTGGCAATGAAACATAGGCGAGCAGATGGGCGATTAGATGCTCATGTAAGTACTACTTGATCTCTTTGTGGTAGATTTTTCAAAGGATTGAGTATCACTTTATCACCAGTAAAACGTAAAGGTGAGCATACGGACTACGTCAACCCACATTAGCCTATGAGTTAAATGGACTCAAATTTCTTAGCCTGGGTACGACTCATTTTAGCCCATGGGCTAGATGGCCATAATGAATTTTTTTTTAATTTTATTTTTTTATGTTAATTTGTGTGGAATCAGAACATTTAAGAATTTATGGGTTTTACATATATATATATATATATATATATATCAAAGATCAATTTTATTGTTATTTTAATTATTTATATATGTAAAGTTTTAAAATAATTATTGGATATTATATTACATTAAACCAATAAATATATACTTTAAAAGGGTGTTATAATGCATGTGGTGTGTGTATCAATTCATCCTTTTCCATATTATATCATAAATGATCACTGACATGTTGCTTTTTTTTTTCAATTTGAAATTTTTATGGATCTTAAGTTTTTCCTCCTTTTTTTTTTTTTTTTTTGTTTACATCTCGACTTGTAGGCTAAACAAGCCAAAAAAATTTGGTCATAGCCTACTTTTTAGAATTGGTAGACAGGCCGGCCCACGGGCCTTAGCATGTATGCCCAGCTCTAGTAAAATGGTATGGTCGTATTCGAGGTAGGCATATCTTAGTGACGTCGAATAGAACTAATGATGAAGATAAGGTGCTCGATAATATAGGCAAGGGTGATGATATTAATCTGGATGTCTGCTAACCATTCAATGACCAAGTTGATCAATGACTTTTGAAGGATATAGTTGTTAATACCAATGATCCAAAGGGGAATTATATGGATGTTGAAGATAAAAGTGGCGAAGTAGACCAAAACAAAAGGAGGAGGATTTTTTATAATGTAAAAAGCCTTGTATATCCAAGTGGTACCAAGTTCTTGGTATTGTTTGTAGTGTTATGAATGATGAATTTGAAGGTCGACGAAATGGTCTATCAGAAGTTTCAACAATTAGTTTGCATGTGTGAAGAGTATGCTACCAAACAACAACATGTTGGCTTCTTCATATCACGATGCTTGCAAGATAGCTACGAATACAATCCTACCATGTTTTCTTATTCTAGTGCAAGTGGTTTCATACCAACTAGGACAACCCCAAAAGCATATATGCACATGGAATGACCATTATCTATATATTTACATAAAGCACACCCGGTAAGCCTTTTACTTAAAAGACCTAAGAAAATGTTCTTGCAATTGGAGAGTTTTCTAAAAGGTAAACCATCAACATCTATTTAATCATGGTCTTTTCAAAAACAAAGGACCCCATAAAGGTAAGACAGAAGATCAACCTATTAATAATGAGCCTTTTCATCAAGTTCTTGGTGTTACTTATAGTGTTACAAATGATGAATTTGAAGGTCAATGGAATAGTCTATCAAAAGTTTCAACAATTAGTTTGCATTTGTGAAGAGTATGCTGCCAAACAACAATATGTTGCCTTCTTCATATCATGATGCTTGCAAGATAGGTGCGAATACAATCCTACCATGTTTTCTTATTCAAGTGCAAGTGGTTTTATACCAACTAGCACAACTGCAAAAGCATACATGCACATGGAATGACCCTTACCTATACATTGTCATAAAGCACACTGAGCAAGCCTTCTATTTGAAAGACCTAAGCAAATGTTAATGCAATTGGAGAGATTTCCAAAAGGTGCACCACCAATATCTATTTGTCTTTTTGAAACCAAAGGACCCAATAAAGGTAAGACAAAAGATCAACCTATTAATGATGCGCCTTTTTAACAAATAGTTGCATGGCCCTAAACAATATTGATTGATCGTATATTTGTTGACCTAGAAAACTTGGCGAGCTTATTTGATCGAAGAAAACAACTAATAATGCTGAAGATGGCGATGACACCAAACCCACATATAATAGCAATGACAATGATAGATGTAATTATATTAGTTTTTTTATTGGTGAATTTACCATAATTATGCTATAGCTATATCATTATGATTTGTAAGATAGAACACAACTTATTAAACTAGATCCTACAAAACCAAGTAGAGCATCCTAAGTAGTCCACAAGTTATATTATCATTATGGTGTGTACATATGTTCCTTTTTAAATTTTGTTGTATAATCATTCATTCTAATTGTATGCGATCTATTTTATGGAGGGTCATTTATATCACTTCTGTCTAGTGCTACCCAGACTAGAGTTAGAGAGTCTTACAGTATCCACACCATGGGATAGTTGTGGAGGGGAGGTAAGGTGTTTAGGGACACATCAATGAGCTGTGATTAGGGGATAACATGGAGACTGATTTTATTCTTGCTAAGGACAGACCAATCTCCTTAGAGACGAAAATCATTAGAGTACGGATAATAAAGGTTAGACACATTGCTATTAGGAAAAGGCTAAAAACTAGTTTGAGAAGAAAGAAGTTGAGCACAAGGCCAATGAGTAGAGGGCCCTTTGTCATTTCTTCGACATCGACCCAAAATTTAAGGCACATAATTTAGCAAACTATTGGTCTACACATGGGTTCTCACATGACATGCACCAAATAATTCATTGGGTCCCCATTTACAAAATCAAACCATTGTTAATGTTGATAACAATTAGAAGTAACAAGTTATGCACACAGTTAAGACGAAGTCTTACTTCTACCAAAGGATTACTAAGGTAAATCACAATGTTTGTTTTCTTATCCATGCATGAAAGACATATTATATATGTATACTGTCACCTCAATTTTTTTCCCTGTTTTAGGGCTCTACACCTCTCCAAAATTACTAATGGGTGTACATTAAGAAGAATGATGAACAACTTACCTATGAATGGGTGTCACAGGAGATTAAGGAGAAACATATAAGGAAATTCAATGACCATGCTTGTAGTAATCTAGTTTTTTTTTTGTATTTATTGCCCTTGGGGAATAATCATTTCATTATTTCAAGTAAGAGAAGATGCATTAGAGAGGGAGCAAGAGCACTTTGTGGCTATTCAGACTGGTCGGCCCTGATGAGTGACATGGACATTATTGAAAATGTGTTAAACCATAGATCTAGATATCGATGAAGCATGGAATATAGTGCTTCAATTGTTGAGGACAAGCATGACTACTATGATAACCACATGATGGCTCTACTGTTAGTTATATTAGTGTCAATGACCATGGCACACTAAAGAGACTTACAGCTATTGAGCGTCAGTTGATGGAGTTGACTGAATAATCCCTCATGCCATATTATCTATGGCCACCTTATTCGCAGCCCACTCTTGTATCATCTATTCAGGCATCTACTTTGCCTCCGCAACCATATTGTTATGAGTATTATGATTGGTGAAGTTAATCATACTCTTATACTCAGGTATCACTTTCACCACCAATCGAATCCTTAGGTAGCTCCTCTAAGCCTATGTGCCAACCTTTAGCACTAGCTCAATATTCTTAGCCCCATTTTGCATCATGGGTGCACCACTAACCGACCCATCTTGGCACCAGTTGCCTTATGGCTCTTATCAATTCCAACACACAACACGATCACCAAAATCATCTTAGCATCCTCTTTCCTAAACATAGCCATCTTTGCAACAACAACAACATTATTATATTATTATACTGCCTCCTACTTATGGATATTACCCATCTACTCCATTTGCTTTAGCCACTATTACATGCAGTCTCTAATATATCATCAACTCAAGTTCATAGATGTTATTTATCTATTTATTTATTACTTCCATCAAACATCTTATATTTGTTGTTGTATGTTGCTTTTATGTGGAAACTTTTATATTTTTCCCTATTTCCATACTTAGTGGATTTTATTACACCATGATGTATTAGTTTATTTCATTGCTTTTGTAATACACTTTAATTTATATATGTCCATTACTCAATTTTATGTTTCAATTTTAAAGTAAAATTATTATATATAAATATATATTGTTATAATAACATATAACATATTAATTTTCAATATATATAATACATTTATGAATATAATTATATGTATAAATTATATTAAAATTACATATATATTATATATAATTAATTGCAAAATAAAATAAATAAATGAAATACTACCATATTAAAATAGTCTTGTTGCACATCTTAAGTGGTAGATGCGAGTTTTGCCCTGTATGGCTCCAACCTTTGCAAAACATAAAAGGCAAGTCCATGAGATGAATGGACCCACCTCTTTTACCCTACTAATGTGATTTTAAGCCCTTTTTTGGTGAAAAAAAGATCACATCAATAGGTCTATATTATACCAATGAATGTCAAATTTTTATGCGACAAACCTATGAAAATTATTATTTCTTGAAGAAACTTAAAATTTACAAGATTAATTGAAAAATTTTTAAGAAAGGAAGGACAATATGATGTCTCATTATTATAGATGGCAACACATTCGCTGAACTTGAGAGTTTAATGTGAATTTTGATAAGTACAAGCAACTATTTATTTCTTATAAACTACACTTAAGTAGTCATGAATATATATGTGCATGTTTTGTGCATATTTTAGAGTTTTCTGCAAATTTTTAGCAAAATAGGAACATATTAGGGGCAAAAAATGAGCATGTCAAGGGTCAAGTCGATGGTTAAGTTTAAGGCTCGACACATCAGAATTGCATGTCAAGGGTCAAGTCGAGAGTCAAATTTAGGCATTGACATATCAAGATTTAGGGCTCCATATGCCTAAAACCAAGGCAAATATCAGAGTGATTATTTAGGATTAAATTTAGGCCTCGAAATATCAAGAGCTAGCTCTTGACATGTTCAAATTTGAGGCTCAAAGAAGCACACATGTGAAAGGCTATCACGGGTCAAGTTTAGGCTCAATAAGTAAGGCATGAAGCAACTTTGCAAGCTCGACAAAGCTATTGTAGACAAAAAAAGAGCCGTTGTAGTGCATTTAATGCATTAGAGATTATAAACGGTGTGTAATATGGACTTTTGAACTTCAAAAGTTATTTATATACAAAGTCCAGAAAACCATAGAGAGATTTTTTTTTTTTTTAAGAGAGAACATAGTTACGAACTCATTAACTGCAACCTTAAAATTATTTGTTCTCTTGTACATAATTTGGAATTTTATCAAGAGAGAGAAAAACACTCTGGTACTTAGTTCTTATTAATTTGCTATCTATAGAAAAGAACTTTGAGAGAGTAAGGAAATACTATATTTCTTGAGTTGTGTAATATTGCTCATCTTGAGCCAACTCTTTGAAATGAATATAGTGGTGGTGAAGGCATCAAAAGAGGTAATTTGGTGGACTGTTGAGAGTAGACAAAGGATCGAACTCCATATTAAATATTTTTCTTGCTTCTTCTATATAAATCCTTCATATCTTTTATCTTTTTATTGCTGCAAATTTATTTCTGTTTTTTATTCTGGTGCTTTAAATTTACAATTTTTAAATTTTGAGTTTTAAGCAAAATATTCAACCACCACAACCCCCCCCCCCCCCCCCCCCCCCGTGTATTCCTAATGTATATTGTCAACATTGACAATGCAACTACATTACTAAAAGTCATATAATTGATAAACAGATAATATTACAAATGGTACCTAAAGTTTAACAAAATATACAATTAGATACCTGATTCTTGAAATTGATCGATTTAGAATCTAAAAAACTTAACGAATATATGATTAGAGTACACGAAAAGTTCTTTTAGGTACTAAATTGATCAATTTCAAAGTTTAGATATTTATTTGTATATTTTGTCAAAGTTTAGAAACCATTCATGAGGTTAACACAATAATGATTAAGTTGTAATGGGATGGACACAATGGGGAATGGGATTGATATAATGGGGGTATAAATATCTAAAATTAGCTATGGAAAGTAAAAAAGAGAGCGCACCACATAGTTTATTTAATTGAATCTACATATAACACTATAAGATTATATACTCCTATTAAATAAGATAAGAGAGGATTGTTATAGATAAAAGGTAAATATTGAGTTCTATAAATTGTTAGGTTATAAATCCAACTCATATAGGTCTATAATTAAAAATCTCCAAAGTATATGGTATATACTTGGAAGAAGACTTAAATTAAGGAGATTTGTGCAACAAAGGAAGATGTTTTTGTTGTACGCTAGCTTTTAAAGAAGTACACCGCCGGCCTTGAATCAAATTATAGCTAGCCTTCAATTTGTATAATTTTTCCAAGAGCTCTAGTTGGTCTAAGCCGGCTCCAACACCACTGGCCTAGGTGGTCTACGCCACCAGCATAGAGTCGGTGTTGAAATGTCGATCTGCTATGCCTTACAAGGCCACCAGCCTTTAATTATAACGAGCAAGCCTATGTTGCAGCATGTTTTTCCCTTTATCTTTAATATAAATACTCCTTATTTTTGTCCTAGGGTTTTTTTCATGTGAATGGAAGCCGTTCCTAAAACCTAGAGAGAGACCCTAGAGAGAGAGAAAGGCTATTATTGATTGAAATTCACAATTTGTGGTGAAGATCTGTGAGATCCACTATTATTATCTAGTGAAGAATAATTTATACATTCCATTATTGTTGATGGTAGAGAAAATTTGTGCAGCAATCCCATGGTTGTGCCCCAAATTGAGGCTTTCCACGTAAATCCTAGTGTTATTTGTTTTTCTTTGATTATGTTTATTGTTTGATTACATAGGGAAGAGGAAAAATTTGTTCTTGATTACAGGTTATTGAGAGATTTTTTCCTAGCAAAGTGGTATCAAAGCACAAGGTTAAGAAAAAATTTAGGGTTTGTTTCTAAATTACAGACATGGTAGAATCATCAGGTACGATGATTAAATTAAATTCGTCAAATTACTCTATCTAAAAGTCTAAGATGGAAGATCTGCTGTATTGCAAAGACTTATATTTGCCTTTGGGCGGTGATTATATGAAGCCACCAAATAAATCTAATGCAGATTGGACAATCATGCATAGAAAGTTTGTCAGATATATTTAATAATGGGTTGATCAGAGCGTATATCATCATGTTGCTCAGGAAATTAGAGTTAATGTTCTATGGACGAAATTGGAGTCCATGTATGAGAGGTAGACTGCCTTAAATAAAACCTCCTTAATTAGGAGAGTAGTGAATATGAGATACAAGAATGGATCCAATATGACTGAGTACTTAAACAATTTTCAAAAGCTTGTGAATCAACTGACTGCGATGAAGCTTATGCTTGATGAAGAGATATAACCCATATGGGTCTATAATCAAAGAAATCCTAAGTATATATATACTTAGAAGAAGACTCGAATTAAGAAGATTTATGCAATAAAGGAATATGTTTTTTGCTGTACGCTGGCTTCTCGAGAAGTATACTGCCAACCATGAATCAAATCATAATCGACCTTCAATTTATAAAATTTTGCCGAGAGCTCCAATTGCTCTAGGCCAGTTCCAACACCACTGGCCTAAGTGGTCTACGTCTTTGGCGTATGCTGGTAAGCTACCGGTATAGGGCCGACATTGAAACGCCGATCTGTTAAACTGCCTTCCAAAGCTGCCAAACTTTAATTGCAACGAGTCAGCTTATGTTGTAGCGTGTTTTTCTCTTTGTCTTTGATATAAATACTCCATATTTTTGTCGTAGGGTTTTTTCATGTGAAAGGAAGCCGTTCTTAAAACCTAAAGAGAGACTTTAGAGAGAGAGAGAGAGACTATTATTGATTGAAATTCACCATTTGTGATGAAGATCTGTGAGATCTAATAGTGTTATCTAGTGAAAAACAATATGTACATCCCATTATTATTCATAGTAGAGGAAATTTGTGCGATGGTCCCATGGTTTTTTTCCAAATTGGAGTTTTCGACATAAGTCTTAGTATTGTTTGCTTTTCTTTGATTCTATTTATTGTTTGATTGTTATTATAACATAGGCAAGAGAAAAAATCTGTTCTTGATTAAGGGATTTTTTTCCTAACATAAACAAGCCATCAAAAGCAAAGTTTAACTTAATAAAATAGACTTTCTTTGTAAGGGATAGATCTAATAATAATCAGCACAAGCAGTTGTGTATAGTACCTGCCATTGCCATCCTCCCAAGCCGTGAGGATCAGAGTTATCGGCCAAATCGAAACAAGAGACACCACCAGTATAATTGTAGTAGATGTTGGCTGCTCCGTATAATTTTGCAAATGTATCGTTTCCAGTGCTTGGATCATCGATAGCTTTGCACATCTGCACCCAACCAGCACAACTAAATTAGTCTAAAATTAAAAGTTTATTTTTTTATTTATGGGTTAATGTCATTAATGATAACTAAACTTTGATAAAATATGTAATTAGGTTATCTTAAATTTGAAATTAATCAATTTAGCATATGAACTTTTAAATTCATTAATTTAGTTCTACAAAAACTTTTCATGCATTCGAATAGTACTTCCACCAAGTTCTTTTTGGTACTAAATTGATTAATTCTAAAATATAAATACTTAATTGTATATTTTAACAAAATTAAGTATCATTCATAACCTTATCTTATTATTCGTATATCTTTTTTTTTTCTTTCTATAATGTCTGTGTTAGTAATGAATTATTATTATTATTATTATTATATAAACTTTCATGAGTTAATATATATAATTGGCATATTTAAATATAAATTGCAAAATCATGAGAATTTAGACACCTGTTGGATCGGATATGCCGGCAAAGGACTTAAAAAATTCGAGGGGGTTGGATAATCTGTCATGGCAGTGTAAACAAAAGCAGTTTGAAGCCAACTCTCTAGAGAATCCGCAGATATATAATTCCTGTTCATACATTGAATTAGAAATATAAATTAATAATCCATATATAAATTTAAATTGGTGTGACGTGCTCAACATCGGCCACTAACAAATTTACAAGGACATGAGGCCAGTATATGCATTATTGCTTTTGTCCATGTTCGTATCAATAGCTTCCAGGAAGTAGCAAGGGTAAAGCGACGTAACAGTTGGACTTACTTGCATATTCGAAATGATTTGCGTAGAATCTCGAGTCCTCCTCGGACTTTTGCGGTTGCTTCCATCTCCTCCCATGACCCTTTTATCACTTTGTAACAATTCTCGCTCACAGTCTGATTTTTCACACATGCAAACGAATTATTATACTCTCGACATATTTGTGTTATTTTTAAATAAATATTTATTAAGAAATAAATATCGATAAAAAATTTAACAGTTTTACTCATAAACTAAGCAAATAGATACAATATAAATAGATAAATTATAGATGCAATTCAAATACAAATACAATATGGGTAAAAATCCGATAATCACTTAATTTTTAGTTATTCTTTTGTTTGTTATATTTAAGGTAATAACGTCGAAGCCAATCTCTTTCTATATATCTTTCTTATGTTTGGTTTGAACATGCCTGTCTCTGTTTTCATTTCTCGTGGGTATACATAAAACCTTTCTGGTGGCAATAAGATTTAAAAATAAATAAATAAATAACGGTGAAAGTAAGAAAAACCTATCACTCTCATGAAGGTAGATCATCTATCTGGATTTTTTTTTAATTTTCTATTTATTTATATATAAGATATTCAAAGTTATACGTCAAAGAGAGAGTCTTTCCGCATATTAATTATAAGTTTGATGAAAGATATACTTTTCTATCAATAGAAAACCGTCGCACCTATTGTTTAGTGCTATATCTTAATCCAGCAGTCCACATCCCTAATGTAGTTTTCCTTGAAAATGAAATCATAGAAAAATTATTAAGAGGCGAAGAAGAAAAATCCTGGCTCAATATGAGCCATAAGTTTCTTATATATCTCTCATAATGCTATATTGTCGATTATAAAAAAGTTTCTAAAAGTTGGCCCATCACAACTCAAGTTTAATGCCCACACATGATTTGTCAAGTGTTGTCACAATTTAAAATAGACATAAACACAGTTGAGTTCCGAATTAAGAATTGAACTGGAATCGTTATTAGCAGCTGAACCATATGATTCCCAGGAGATTATTTAACTTGGAATCGATGGAACCACGTTAAAAAGAAAAAAAATAAAGTATGATATTAAATATATAATTATTAGTATTTAAATTATTTTATGTAAATAGTAAAATTTATTATTTATTCATAATATTTAATATGTTATTATCAATAGAACATATAAATATAACTTAAAATCATATATAATTAGTTTAAATAAACTTCTTCTAAAAAAATTCATTTCCTTAATAATATGGGACTATTTTTTCATTGTAATTTTCTTTTTACCATCTAGAGTATTTTACAATCTCATATTACTAACTAGAATTGATATTGTACATTCTAAATAAATTTTTAAAAAAATTAATTAATTAATTTAACAATTTTATATCAAATAATTATTTTGAGTTTAAAATTTATTTTATTAACCACTAATATTCTTTTTTATTTTTATTAAAAAAAACTTTTGTGGTTCCAAAACGAGACCCGAAAACCAGCGAGTACAAATTCCGATTCCTCAATTTCAAGACCCGTTGAAACCATGCTTATGTCTTATTTAAGATATATTAAATTAGATTCGTTGCCATAGAGTTTTACATAAATTAGGAAAAAGAATTCTAATATTAATTTGCTATTTGGAGCAGTCTGAAATTATCTAGTTAAGAAAAGTGAAGCAAGTAAGAAGAGGGGAGAGAAGAGGAAAAAAAACTTACCCTGAAGTCTCTAGTAATGATATTGTTGAAGCTATTTGGAGACACAGTATTATCAAAATTTAAAATTGGAGCTGATGATGCCAAGGCACCAATTGTGATATGTGGATACTTCAGTCTGAACCAAGCTGCCAACACTACATTATCATTAAAAACTCTATTAGAATTATTGTATATGGTTGACTCATAAAAAAATAGATATATATATATATATATATATGATATTATTAAACCCAAGTCAGTTATTATCAAATTCTCATTATTTATATCATAGATGTTGATAACATATAGAAAAGTATACACAAACCATCCCTCCTACACGTGATATTCTAAACCACGAAATATGGGTACTTTCCCTATTCAGAAACATTTAATCAATTTTACCTTATCAATTACCAATTATTATTTGAGACGTAATCACATGTCTAAATTACAGATAGTAATTATTTTAAAAACTAGTCCTCATCCCTTTCACATGTTAAGATATAATTGCTAATTATACAACATATATATATACACCCACATACGTGGTGTAATTAACTATTAAATATCTTTAATCAATAGGACATGCATATTATTAATATATATATATATATATATTCCATAATTGGATAACTCTCAAATATCTCAAACACTCATCTTGCTTCATGTCATCCTTATGCAATATTTCACTCATTTTATATATATCCATATGTGGTCCTACTAATTATATACTGTGAATTATATAATGACATTATGATACATATTAACTTATATATAATAGCATGTGATTAACGATATGATACGATAAGAAACTATTCGTTGATAGTGCTTAGATTGAAATTTAAATGGCAATATTACATACTTCCTCCGTAGGAGCCTCCAAACACCACAACTGGAGAATCCTCTGCACTCAAATTCTTCTTGAGATCAATAATTAGAGCAGCATAATCTGCCAGTGCCTGAGTGGACGTCAGGTATCCAAGTGTGCTCGAATTGGCGTAGGCTACATCCTTGTCTCCTCCGAATGGTATTGATTTCAGATAAAACCGATGCTGTCCGACCAAACCAACATTAAATTTTTTTTGTTATTTAGTAGCAATTTGCAAGCGACAAACGCCACAACCGATGAATACTAGACAATAATATTAATAAAACAATAGTAATTTTAATTTATTATATAAAAATTTTGTCGTACGTGGTACACAATTAGATTTATCTTGGATTATACGAAGCAGTCAAATGACCAAGAAATAAAGTAATTCTTAAAAAACTTGTTTTCCTGAGTTACCTCGATGAATACGAGAAGGGCTTTGAAAATGGGCGCTGCTTCAAACATGAATCCTGTGTTTTGAGCAAACCATTCAATATCTCCTTCATTTCCGGTGTACACAAATATTGGAGCATTATTCTTTGGACCGCCCCAATAGGTGGAGTTAACTAAATACCTTTGTTGGAATGTCTGGTAGCTTTGAGGATTGAAATTAAAATGATCAAGGATTTGAGTGTAGTATTTGGTTTCATAGAGAGTTTTCTGATTAGTGGCTTGTAAGATTTGTTCTGGTCGGACAATAGATGAAGGAAAAGTGGGTGTTATTTTGGCATATGAAAGTGGGAAGTTAGTGGGGAATAATGAGACAGAGAAGAATGCAAAGAGAACAGAGATGTACAATGATGTTATCCTCATCATGTTTTGCTGTTTTAGGATTCTGTTCTTGACAGAGGAAGTGGAAGAAGAAGTAAGAAAAAAGAGGGTGGGGGACAGAGTCTGAGAGAATGTGTAAATTAAAGTCCACAAGAGTTGTGGAATAAGTCGCATGTGGTCAAAGTTTCTTGTTGGCTCTTGCTGGCATTACAAGAAATAATATAAAATTGGATGGATTGGTTGGATTTGTCAGATTAAAAAAATATAAAAAAGTAGAAATAAAAATCTTGGCACTCCCTTTACTCAAACGGTGATCAGAAAAATCATTTTGCCGGTTTCCCTTTTCTGTCTTTGTGATTGGATCGGTTTTCCATGTGTGCTATACTATACATTGAGAAATTGAAGTTGGTAAGGATACATAGAAGTACGGGCGCAAATGAGTGGGGCTAGCATCAACTCGTTTAAATCCTTAATAGGCTCGAGTTGAGTCAGGCTCTTAACAAGCAGGAAATATGCAAACTCGGGCTAGAGCCCATTAAAGATTTTCAAGCCCAAGCTCGACTCATTTAGCTAAACAAGCAAACAAGCCAAGCTTGGGCTTGAGCCCATTTAGCTAAATGAATTGAAGCTCGGCTAGTTTAGCATATATTAGTTTTTTATTATATTTATAACATTATATTAATATTATATATATATATATATATATTAAACAAGCTTTTAATAAGCCTATTTATGAACCTATTCACAAGCAGGCTTGCAAGCTTGAAGACAAGCCAAAGTCAAACTCGTTTAGCTAAATAAGTTTGAGTTTGAGCTCAAGCACAGCTTATTTAACTAAACAAGTTAGGCCGAGTTAGGCTTGAAACAAGTCAAACTTAAATAACTAGCAAGTAACTCAGCTTGTTTGCTATCCTATATAGAAGTTGTTGCATCCATTATCTACTCATCTAGTCATCTTTTGATTCCATGTTAAGATGTGGTACAATTGAATAAATGGTAAATAACAAGATCTTCAAATTATGAAAAATATTTAAACAAGTGAGCCATTTGAATCATCTCTATTTACTATTTCTTGATTTCATCCATTTAGGCTTTCACAATATTACCACATGATTTTTTTTAAATTAAGATTTCGATTAATATCCCTAGATATTTTAGTCATATGACTAGAAGGTGTAAGGATAGTTTAGGAATAAATGTTTAGTCGACATTCAATTGAGGATGCCTAAAATGCCCCTAAGAAAGTAAGTAAGGAAGTTAAGGTATGTAAGGGCATTTTAGTATTTTGCTTAAATAATGATTAGTGAGAGCTTTAGAAAGGATTTGGTGGGTATCACACACCACATATGTAATGTATGCGTAGACTATAACTACCAATGGTATTCTAAAACATGGTCAAATGGATAGTTGTTATATTGAAAACCATCCACTTCCTTATGCATGTGTTAATATATGGTTGATAATTAATATCATGTGTACGTATACTTTGTATGTGTTACTCATTAAATATTTTTCCTTCTAATAATTCCAAGTCTACACCTACACGTACAAATGAGAGAAAAGCATAGAAATTTGGGCAACTAAGCTTTATTTCAGGATCTTATAATTTCTAGAAAACAAATAATTGGATTTAGACTTTTTTCAATTAAGAAGATAGGAATTTAGGTATTGAATTTGATAAATAAAGCTCACTTTACATATTTAAGATAATTGGCTAAGATAAACTTGGATAATTTTATATATCTACTCTCAAATTATTTCAATTACTAAATTATTTAACTTAGTTTTATTTTTATGATTAACTTAGATTTAAAGTATATCTTATAGTTCTCATTTATTTAATTAGTATCTAACTATAAATTCTTAATCAAACACAAACCAAAGTTCAAACTAGTTCTAACCCATATATAATATTGTATCATTTTCTTAGTTAGCATGATGGACATAAACAACTTCCATTGTGATTGAAATAAAAAGAGTAGAAGATCAAAATGGTGTATTTATTAGCTCTGATAATATCGATAATACACACCATATATATATATATATGGGTTAATGTCACAAATAGCACTTGAACTTTGGCAAAATATGTAATTATGTTCCCAAACTTTAAAATTAATCAATTTGGTACCTGAAAAAAATTTGAAATTGATCAATTTAGTATCTAAAAGAATTGATGAAGATATTGCTAGCGTACACGCAAAGTTCTTTCAGGTAATAAATTGATCAATTTCAAAGTTTAGGTACTTAATTTATCATTTTGAAAGTTCATGTACTTAATTACATATTTTTCCAAAGTTCAAATCCCATTTGTGACATTAATCCTATTTTTATATTCTTTCGGTTGCCAAATGAACCGATGAATTTCGTTACTTTAGTTGTGAACCTAGTTTAAACTAAGCTTAGTGCGATAAGAACCCAATTGCATATAGTGAAAGTTATGAACTCATATACTTCATTATCTTTTCTTTTCTTTTCTTTTCTTTTCTTTTCTTTTTTTTGTTTCTATCATTTCATTACATGTGTCTTCTTGTTATTTGTTTAGTCTTTATGTTGAAACTTTCTATATAAATACTTCACCTATTGAGAAATAAAGTTAGTTGAGCTTCGACAATAATTTTCTTCTTTCTTCAAGCTCTGCTTTCTCTCATATGTATTCTATACTACAAGACACTTCACATGGTACCAGAGCTCCATCAATAAGATTTTTCTATTTTTGTCCTTCTGGTGTTTTAATTACTCTTCACTTCTTCATGAATATAATGTCGATATAAATCAAACATCAAAAGTTGAATTGGTTAATTCTAGTCCATTATACATGTCATGTTATGATAACCCTACCATGGTGATTGGAAACATTGTTTTTAATGGTTTGAATTATCTTGCATGGAGTAGATCAATCAAATAGGTTTCATTGATGGTAGTATAGAGAAACCTAATTCAACTTCTCCTAATTTAATTAGTAAGGTAAGTTGTGATTACATGGTCCAATGCTTGATCTTGAATTCAATGCTTAATGATCTCACTCAGAATTACTTATATGCACAATCTACTTTTAAACTTTGGCAAGACGTATCTGAACAGTATGAATAGGATAATAGACCTTTAATTTTCATTTGCAAAACAAATTGACTAATGTAAAGCAGTTGAATCAATCATTAGGTGTCTATTACAATAGGTTGAAGAGAGCATAAGATGACTTACAAGTATTGCATTCATATCCTTCTTGTGATTGTGGTAGGATTGAATATTGTACATGTCATCTAAAGGAAAGAATTCATGAATTTGAGATGGAAACTCGGCTGATACAGTTCCTTATAGGATTAAATGAAGGATTTGAATCTATTCATAATCAAATCCTCTCCATGGATCCATTGCCTATAGTCAATAAAGAATACTATTTTGTTCAATTGATTGAGAAATAGAGGCAATTGACTGTACACAGTGGAAATATCAATGATGTATCAGCTTTTCTTTTTAATCATACATATAATACCTTGTCTAATTGAACAAATTTTGTTAAAGGACATTCTAAAAAGAGAGAAAATAAAAATTAGATAAAGATGTTATGTAAATATTGCAAAGGAAAGGGTCATACGATGGAGAATTGTTTCCAATTAGTTAGGTATCTGGAATGTTACAAGGGTAAAAGAGTTAATAAAAATCAGCCTCATGCGACTTCGAATTTTTGTTCAAAGAAATCATCTAATGCTAGCTCTTTTGCTACTCCTTTGATATGGCTTTTGATTCTACAGATGGGACAGATAAGGATTCACGATCTCAACTTGTGAATTCCATATATGAGGAAGTGCTCAAGAAGCTAGAGCAAAAACAGAGTCGTGACAATGAACAGATGACTACTTCTATCAACTTCGCAAGTAACTCTACTCCTCCATCTTGATTTAGTAGTGTGAGTAACGAATTATTTTTGTAAAATGTAAACACAGGGGCTACAGATCACATGACTCCATTCAAATCTATTCTAACCAACACATATACTTTACCTAACCAATAAGTATACAACTTCCTGATGGTCAGTTTAAAACCATGCAAATGGTTTGTTTAGTTCATTTAACTCAATCGTTATACCTAGATCATGTGCTTTGTGTTCCTTATTTTCATCATAATCTCTTATCTATTCATAAAGTGTTTTTAAATAAGCATTTACATGCTTATGTTTATTCTAATGCCTTCATTTTTTAGGACCAAGTAACTAAGGCACAAATTGCAATGGCTAGAGAATGTAATGGTTTATATGTATTCAAGTCATATATGATAAGGAATTTTATTTCTTTACAAGAACCATCCTTTGAAATTTCTTTAGTTGTTCATTCTAGTTATAATAGTTCATATTTGCTTCAATAGTTACATGCTAGACTTAATCATACTTCTTTGTCCAAATTAAAACATTTAGAGTCTTGTAAAACTCTTGATACTAGTAACTAGGGGTGGGCATGGATCGGTTTGGTTCGGTTTTTCCTAAAACCAAACCAAACCATAATTTACGGTTTGGTTTTTTTTCCATCCCAAACCAAACCATTAAGTAACGATTTGGTTCGGATTATAAATTTTTTAAACCATTAAATAACGGTTTAGTTCGGTTTAGATTACGGTTTAAGTCAAAATTCTAACTAAAAATTTTCCTTGTTCTAGTTTTTTTACATTTGTGTAGAGTCTTAAATATTTATATCATTTTCAAAGTTGATATTATAAACCACTACAAAGTACTTTATAATTTCATCATACTTTTAATCTATAGTTTTCTATAAAATCAATTATCCACTAATAAAATACATTCACTAACCAATACATAGTAAGTTATAATTTATGATTTTAATATAACCATCATGTCAATTATCTACCAATAATTTAGTTAAAATAAAAAATCATCTATCAACAAAATTCATCAATAAATAAAATGACCAACTGACAAAATATATTAAACAATTAATACATAATAAAAGTTTATAACTGAATAAATAAATTTCATACTTTACAAAGTTAAAAGCTATTAAAAAAATGTTCATCATCAATAAAAAATTACATATCATGAGCTTAAAAAAATTTAAAAAAGAACAAGTTAATTTTAATTAATATTCACCAAATAATAAATATCAAATGAAATCATATAAACATATAGTAAAATATTATTATATTTTTCTAAAACGGTTTCGTTCGGTTTTACGGATTGGTTTGGTTTACCTTCCAAACCAAATCATAAACTTATGGATTGGTTCGGATTTGAAAATTTTCAAACCAAACCATGAAAAAAAAACCATATTTTCGGTTTGGATTGGTTTGGTTACGGATTGATTTGGTTCAATCGGTTTTTGTGCCCACCCCTACTAGTAACTTCATTTGTGAAACCTACTATGAATCAAAATTTCATAAATTACCTTTTGAACGCAGTAATTCTACTATTGAAGTGCCTTTTCAATTGATACATGTTAATGTTTGGGAGCCTTTTCCTATTCCTTCCATTTTAGGTACTCATTTCTTTCTCACCATTCTAGATGACTATACATGTTGTACTTGGACTTACTTGCTTAGTCATAACTCACAAGTTTATGGTTGCTTACACACTTTCCTTAAATTTATTTCAAATCAATTCTCGGCAAACCAAAGATTATTAGATAAGATAATGGAGGAGAATTTATATCGTATGCTTTCAAATATGTGCTTCATGAATTTGGGATTATACATCAACTTTTGGTTCCTTATACCCCTCAATAAAATGGTAAGGTGGAACACAAACGTAGACATTCGCTTGATACAACAAGGGCTTTGAGAATTTATGCTACTCTCCCTAAGAATTTTAGAGAGAATGTATTTTGACTGCTACGTATCTTCTTAATTTGATGCCTATGCATAAACTTGATTGGGAGACTCCACATGAAACTCTTCATAATACAAAGCCAAATTATGATCATCTAAGGATAATGGGTTGCTTGCATTTTGTTGTTGATTTACATCCTAAACACGACAAATTTGATTCAAGGGGGATCAAGTGTGTTTTTCTTGGATATGTGCATGATCAAAAGGGTTACAAAGTGTATAATTTGAAAGCAAGGAAAATTTTGGTTAGCCGAGATATTTCTTTTTTGTGAAAATCAGTTTCCTTTTAAACACATTCCCTCTTATCTTCATTTGCCTATTGTTTCTCCTTTACGTGAGCGCCACCCACACACATAAACCCGTTTCTCCATTACTCTTTCTTCTAATACAGATTCCTATACACCTTTCCATGCTGATACACAAAATTCATATGTTTCTTTTTCATCTAACTCATCTTTGAATCCCATTCCTATACGTTCTACTAGAGAACGAAAAGTTCCTTCTTGGCTGACTAATTATGTACACATTATTTCCAATTACTCTAGCTTAAATGCGTTACATGTTAATTTATCTTCCTCATCTTATCCTTTGTTTTCTTTATCTTCTTTTCAATCCTATCCACATTCTTATCTTGTCTCTTCAGCTAATGCTGTTACAACTTAAGGACCTTTTTGCTATCCACAAGCTTCTAAAAGTAAGGATTGGGTTGAGGCTATGGATATGGAAATTGATGCTTTCGAATTAAATGATACATGGGAGATGAGTAGATTGCCACAAGAAAGAAGGCTATTGGTTCAAAATGGGTCTATAAAATTAAGTATAGACCTGATGGGAGTGTTAAAAGGTATAAAGCTCATTTAGTAGCAAAGGGATATACTCAATTTGAAGGGATTGATTATCATGATACATTTTCACCAATAGCTAAGTTATCTACTGTCGTATCTTGTTTGTTGTTGTGGCTACATACAATTTGCCTCTTCATCCAACAGATATTAACAATGCATTTTTGCATGGATTTTTAGATGAGGATATCTATATGTTGCCTCCACTTGGATATTCCAAAGCATCTCCTAACATAGTTTATCGTCTTAAGAGGTCTATTTATGGCTTAAAGCAAGCCTCTCAACAATCGAACATTGAAATTTCTCATTTCTTTGTTTCCAAAGGCTTTCAACAATCTAGTAGTGATCATTCTTTGTTTACATTGTATGATTCTGGTTTATTTCTAGTTGTTCTTCTATATGTAGATGACATGATGATCACTGGAAATAATGAAGCCTTTGTTGATCAACTTAAGCGTAGTCTTGATGCTACCTTTACTATTAAAGATTTAGGAGAGGCTCGGTTTTTACTTGGATTGGAAATATATAGAACCTTTGATGGTATTATGATCAATCAAAGAAAATTTATTCTTGATATTATGTCTAATACTAGACTGCCTGGATGTAAACCTATTGCTTTTCCTCTACCTGCTGGTGTGTGTTTATCTAAAGATTCTAGTATGGAGTTCCTAGATCCTTCTCTTTACCAATGCATCATTGGACGGTTGTTATACTTGTTCATTACCAGACTGGATATTGCTTATTCAATAAATAAGTTGAGTCAATTTGTATCTCATCCATATGATTCTCATTTGTACGTAGCTTTACAGTTGCTTCGTTATATGAAAGGATCGATTGATTTTGGCCTTTTTTATTCTATTGCAAGCTCTTTAAAGCTATGTGCTTTTTTCTGATGCAGATTAGGCATCCTCTCCTTTTGATCGTAGATCCATTAGTGGATTTTGTATCATACTTAGCAAAAGTTTGGTTAATGGGAAATCTAAAAAGCATGCTATTGTCTACACTACTAGCACTGAAGCAGAGTATAGGAGCATGGCTTCAATAGCTAAAGAACTCTTGTGGACTTCCTATATTTTGCACGATCTTCGTATCTCTATTGATTATCCAATTCCTTTGTATGGTGATAACAAGTCTGCTTTATTAATTGTCCATAATCCATGTTTACATAGTCAAACGAAGCATATAGACATCAATGCCCATTTCATTCGTCATCATGTTTCTGATGGATTTTAAAGCTTATTCATGTTCCTCTGCTGATCAAGTTGCTTATCTTTTTACCAAAGTCCCTTCTTCTGATCAACTTCAACATGTGTCTTCTTGTTATTTGTTTAGTCATTTTGGTGAAACCTTTTGCGTAAATACTTCACCATTTGAGACATAAAGTTAGTTGAGCTTCTGCAGTAATTTTCTTCGTTCTTCAAGCTCTACTTTCTCTTATACATATTCTATACTACAACGCACTTCATAAAAGTAGCCCATGGACCATCACAACTGACAAAACAACATTCCAATCTTCATTTATTCATTTATTTTTATCATTTGCCATCTCATCGTCCAATATAATAACGCAAGACAAGATGAACCAAAAGCTATTATGTCCAAGATGTATGGAAATTTAACAAAGTTGATGGAATCTTATTTTTATAAAATTTAGAAATCGGAAAAGTTTGAAAAGAGGAAGAGGAAAAAAAAATTAAGGCTCATATAAAAAATAATAACATTAAGAACTAAATGGGTATTATTCTCACCTAATAACAAAGACGTACCCTTGTCTATTTGATTTCTTGTAGGAAGTATAATGAATTAGCAGCACCCATACTCTCTATAATGGTCAATCTGACCAATTAGGCAAAAAGGTCACTTGCTATTTCTATAAAGCATCGTTGGTTCTTAACTTCGTTTTTTTTTTTTTTTTTCTTTTTAGTTTTTAAGATGTAACTAATAAATTATAATATATTTTTCATTTATTGTTGCCTTTGAATGAGCTCATACCTCCTTTAATCAATTTTTAAGTAGATAATTTATCCATTTGAAAAGATTTGGGATTTACTCACACGTAATTAATTGAGTTTTGTTTAAACCAAATATACAAAAGCCCTCCTCTCATTTCTTCATAAATTACACAGAGGGACTATGAAACATTAATATAAATGTTACCTCTTTCACTAATTGTTTGCTAAGGAAATTTTTTTTATTTTTGGTAAATTATGGGACTCTTTTTTTTCTTTTTCTTTAGTTATCAAATCATGTAGGATAAAATTGTATGTTTGCTGGACATTATTAATAAGATGTTTTCCTGAAAGTTTGATAACATTGAGATATCCACTTTTTAATAATATTGATTTCTCTCTTCCTCACCTCCTTTCAGCCAATTTGGATCTTCACTAGTTGAGAATCTAAGATCAACATGATGCTCCTGCTACATCATACATCATTTGTACATAAAAATTGTCCAATTCGAATGATTATACATTTTAGAAAAATGAAATTAGACATATTTATCAATGATAAATGTACTTGTTATCCTCCTTCAATCAAATAAATTATATTAGTGGTGATCCTCAATGTGCCTATGTGTATATATAGTAAAAATTCGGTTTCTTATTATCTAAAATTAATTTATTTTTTCAAATTACGAAACTATATAAAAGCTTTCAAAATTCAAATTATGATTTATCAAAATTATCCATAATTAGCTTGCCTTATTTTTAAAACGAAGGAGATTAACTTAGTAATGTTATGAATTATACTAATACTATTCCTTCCTCCTTAAATAACATGAATTTAGAAGATGGTTTATGTATGGTTATCAATAATTAACTTATTTTCTTTTAAAGGGAGGGTTAATTTGTTAATTTTATGTGTTAAAGCCAAATACCTTCCCATTCAGCAATATAAATTAAAAATAATAAAATTCAAGTAAAATGTTGACATAGATTTTCCATTTGTTAGTAATTCGTTTTCATCTTCTTTTGCTTTGCCTTTTTTAATTTTTATTATTTATTTCTTTGTTTGGTCTTTCAACTTTTTAAAATTAAAATATATGGGAAATTCTATCAGTTGCTATATGAAAAAAAATATTAAAAAAAAAAGGATAATGATCATGAGAGTGCTTGAATTTCTATTATCTTTCTACGTCAACCTTCAAAGCAGAAAACACCAACCTTCAATTCTACAACTGTATGCCGGCAAATTTTAGATCTATGCTGTCGGCTTCATGCCGGTGTTAGATGTCCATAGAATCGAAACAATTAGAGCCAGATGCTATGCTGTCAACCTTGTTATCAAATTTCATCAGCTTTCACTTTTTATAATGTACGCCAGCCCTGGGTAGATTTATACCGTCGGTGTTGAGGCGACCTTGAACATCCACAGATTAGAAAACTTTAACATGGGCTCCAACACTGCTAATGTAGGAACAAGAATCACCAGCTTATAACGTACACGACTACTAGATACTCTACACCGCCTGTTGGGGCATACATCCACATTTGCTCTCAAAAATCAATTTTTCATTCCAATGCAGGCTGATTTGAAATGTACACCGCCGGCGTACAAAGTGTAACTGCTAGTGTATCTCCCCTGCGACTTTTCGTGTATAAATTTATCTTGTTGCTCATTTGTGTTAAGGGAGAAGAAACCCTAGGCAAGAGAGAAAGTGATTAAAACATGAGTTTGTTGATTTCAATTTTAGGGCACTAAAATCCTATTATTCTAGCAATATTTGGAGGTGATTTTAAGGGTTTGCATGCAATGAAGCAATGCCCAATTCATTAGATTGATGGATTTGAAGACTTTGATGAATGAAAAAAAATCCTATTAAGGTGTTTTCTATCCTTGTTTTATCATGATTATTTATTGATTGTATGATTGAGATGCCATGCTTAATCGTTTTGTGAATATGCATTGATGAATTTGATGAATTGACCATTTGACTTATTTTGATGTTGGTATTTGATTAGTTGGGAATTTAACTATTGCTGCTTGTAGTCTATTTGATTTGTGATTAGCCAACACTAATTAGATAGATAGGAATAGAGATACCCGAGAGGGATTCAAAAATCTGTACAAGCAAATTTGGGTATTTGGAAAAGATTTGTCATAAGATATGCAGGTTTTGACAAAAGTCATAAACTCACGTACTTTATGCAATTATAATTATAATTTTGGGTCACTTGACGGTACTAATTTGTAATTTTAACCAGAGTAGTATTTTCGATATGAGCATATTGCTATTTACCTTATAATTATAAACAAATTGTCTTGGGGGGATGATTTATGCTACAATTGGAATTTTGCTACTCCGAGAGGTAGGCGAGTTCCCGTGAGTTTGGTTAAATCCTAAGTAGTCAATTTTAATATCAACTTGAGGCATTGATCCAATTCAAATGAAAATATAAGTGCATCATTCTTGATTGTTTTTAGCATCTCCTAAACCCTAAGCCTTCATTTGTGTTGCTAAAGTATTTGGTTTAAAGTGTTCAAATTTGCTCATTAGTTCAGTCTTTAGTTAAATTACAATCTGATAGCTTAATCCAAAATCTAATCTTTGATAGCTTAGCTTATTGAAAAGTTCGAATACCTTGTAATTAGTCATTAGCTCCTGGTGGATTGACTTGGTCTCACCAATATATTTGTTGCATACACACCCGATTTCTACTGGCTAGTTAATTTATGTATATAAAGCACATAATCAAGCCTTAGCAGATTTGAACCCCAAACCCAAGCCCAAAACTTGAATTCAAGCCAAGCCCAAGCCCAAGCCTTTTCTTTCCCCAAGTCAGATGCCCCTTAAAGTTAAAAAGCAACTAGATAATTACAAAGCAAGTAGATAATTGCAAAGCAAAAATCACAATCCAAAACAAACCCTATGTGATGTTTTTTGTACCAGTTCTAACATCCTATTCGTTTGATCCAATTTTTCTTCATCAATTCTCCAAGAACTCTTTCAAGAATTTGTATTCAAGTTAAAGAAACTTAAGGGAAGCTTTACATGCTTATATGATCTTTTATGTATTTGTTTTCTCCATGAATATGAATTTCTGTCATGATAGTTGTTTAATAAGTTTTATGAGGTATTAGTGATCTAAGTTAATTTATGAAGATAAATAGGCTTTTAAAGTTGTGATAAATGAAGGTGAATATGGTTCTAGTTGTTTTGAGTTGATGAAGGAGATGGTGATGGTTGTGATGTGTTCAAATGAACTTGTAAGGGTTGTTTAAGGATGGAAATTTAGAGTTCATGCATGTTTGAAGTTGATAAGTATATGTATTAAGTGTATGTAAGCTTGTAAAAGTGAAAATTTTGATGTTAAGTTTCAAAAAATGCATGCTCTGTTTTCGAATGGGAAACGTAAGAAATATGTGGTAATGCTTAAGTTATGTAACTTATTGATTTTGAAAGTAAATTTTTGCAAAAAAAACAAGGGTAAAATAGAGCAATGTTTCTAATCGTGCTTCTCACTGTGCTTAGGACAAAGAGAAAATTGAGACAACATGGGTGAAACATAGTTTCCTGCACTATGTCGTACTTCTCACTATTTTCGAAATGTATTTGATAAATTTAAACATGACAAGAACATGACATAAGCTAATCCAACATGCTTCTCACTGATTATTAAAGGGTTTTTGTATATGTGAAATGAGACGTGATACACATCAAATGTTTTTTGGTGTGTTTCTTGTTTAAAAGGAAAGCATGAGTGAAACACGCTGACCTATTTAGTCGTGTTTCTCTCTGATCAAATTTGCAAACCCAAAGCACAAGGATTTTTTTTCACCATGTTTCTCTTGTAAGGGAAACACGAGGATACCCTTAAAAAAAATAAATTTAATTTAATTTTCAAAATTTAAAATAAATGAATGTATTATATTTATGTGTGTATGAATAAAATTATAATTTAATATGAGTTTCCTTTAAATTTTCTATTAGATAAAGAACTTGATTATGATGGTTATTGAAATTGAAAGTAATATGAATTGAGTTTATTTATAAGGTCAAGTACAAGTACATAGTAACTTAATTGATGATTATTAGGATGGGCACACTTGAATCAATTAATATCAAAGATGACATGAACATGTTTGAATTGGTTATGTGTGTGCCATTAAATCTAGTCCAAGGAGCAATAACCCTGTTAACAAGGTTCACATGGTAGTTAGGCTCTTAAGCCACCCCAGTCATAATGTAATAACTCTTATCAGTGGCTTAGCAGGTAGTTGATAGGGTAACAATATTAGTATAAAGTTTGCTTATTCTTAAGAGGAAACAAGCAAATGATGCATCCGCGATGCTTGTGTAAATAAAACAACCTAACATATGTAAATTTAATATATATATATATATATATATTGTTTTGACAAGTTGGAAGAGGACAACCTTAATTAGTTCTAGAAATTAGGAAATTAATTAGAAATCATAATTACAATTGTATTTTCCATAAATAACTTCTCTATGTTGGGTAATTGCCATACATAAATATGGTATCAAAGCTCTAGATAGTATATAAAGATACATGCTTAGGCTAAAAAAGGAAAAGACTATATCTATTCAACCCCTATTTAATTCTATTTAATTCTATTCAAACTCTATTTAATTTCATGATTTGAGGAATACCAAAAATAATTTTACACCCATATACTAAAAAAGGAAAAGACTATGTCTATTCGACCCCTATTTAATTATATTCAAACCCTATTTAACTTCATAATTTCAATATACCAAAAATATTTTACACGAAAAAGACTATCTCTATTCAACCATTATTTAATTTTATTCAAACCTTCTTTAATTTCATGATTTAAAGGATACCGAAAATATTTTATGCTCATACGCTAAAAAGGAAAAGACTATATCTATTCAAACCCAATTTAATTTTCATGATTTTAGTGATACAAAAAATATTTTATGCCATATGCTAAAAACATTATATTAAAAACATTTATACTAAAAATATTTACACTAAAAACACCAAAAGGAGTGGTTTTACTTTAATAGTATAGACATTAAAGACACCAAAAGGGGTGGTTTTACTTTAATAGTATAGATAATATGATTTAATTCACATTTATGAGATTGGTTAAACTAAATGATATTATGGATTAAGTTAAGTAAATATGAGAAACGGCTGTGAACCCTAGAGGACATTACTTCTCTTTTCAGTTAGATATAGGAGATATAGATCCTTAGGCTACCTATATCAACCCCTTTAGTAGCTACTATTATACAGGACCCCCCAAAGTCTCCAGGGGTGTAACCAGAGTTTGAATACTCCAATGTTGATTTGTTTACTTGATAAAAGATAATCAAACTTTTGAGTGTTGCATTGCATTAGTTTCATGTGTTTGTCACTTCACATTTGTTTATGTTACGTGTATTGGGCCTTTGGCTCATGTTGTTGCTTTACAGGTATTATTAATGATGAATACTATAATGATTTGGGGTACGGAACTAATTGGAAAGCTTTTATGGATGAATGGGATGGCTAAGGACCCATGTGCAAGTAAGGATGTTTCGATCAAGTTTTCTAAAAGACAAACGAAAATGAAATGTGATTTTGTTGTAGGCTTGTTGGTTAAGCCTTTGTTTTTCATATAAGATTTTAAGTTTTTCATTTAAGTTTTATTTGGAGCAAGTTTTGTAATCTTTCAAAGTGTCATTTATTTGACACTAAAGTTATTCAAATTTTTGTAAGAGATGATCTACTCATTCGTTGAGTAGTCTATATGAAAGTATAAAGTTATTTTAAGTTTAAACAAATAGTCATCATAAATATTATCTTTCCAGACAACCTTACATATAATACTTATGTATTATACATGGTTGGGGACTAAGTATGCCTAATAGCAAGGTTAGGTAGGCCAGATCCTTGCAAAATTTGATATTTTTCTTCAAAGAAAAGGAGAGGGAAAAAGTTGAAACACCAAAAAAAAAAAAAAAAAAAGTGAAACGGACATTACTATTACTATTCAAAATTTTTATTACATACCATAAGAAATCATACATTACTTAAAAAGTTAACACCAAGGTAAATGAACTAAGCAAATAAAGTTTTTTTTTATGTCTATAAGTAAATAAAGTTCTAACATGTGAAAATAAAAAATGAAAAGAAAAGGCATCATTATTTCCATGGTCTATTTGCACTAATCCAATATATTGAGGAGGTGTGACCATAGTGATCAAATTTGGAAGTAACACTTTATGTGGTTTGATATATTTCCAAAGATTAGATTTGGAAGAGAGAGAGAGAGAGAGCGGGCTGGAGATGGGAATATTCCTTTGATATCTATATAGGATAAATTAAACCAAAAGATCCCAACGTTTGAGAATAAGTTTATCTAAGATCTCAACGTTTTAAATGGTTAAAAAGAGGTCCCAATGTTTAGAAGTAAGTTTATTTAAGTAACAACGTTTGAAGAAGTGGGTAAATTTAGTTCTCAAGGATACATGTTAACAGAGAAGAGTCTTTTAAGTTTTTATTCTCTCCTATTGATATATGTCATGGGGACCTAAATAAACCTACTTCTTCAAACAATGAAACCTTAAATGAACTCACCCCCAAACATTAGGACCTCTTTTTAACTACTTCAAATGTTTTGATCTTCAATGAATTTATCTTCAAATATTGAGACCTTCTGGTATAATTCACCTTATCTATATAATGAGTTCTTAGACGATTCATTACTTGGACCATTTAATATATCTTTATCTATGAAATTTTTTGTTACACTAATTTTTATAGTTTTTCTAAAGGATTTTTTTTTTTTTTTTGTATTATAAAATTTGAACCCAAGACCTCTCACTTGAGAGTATACTGGTGATGCCGCTAAGTTACAAAACCATTGATTTTTTTAATATATGTTTACGACTCCTTTGAGGAAAAAAAGTTCAATTTTATTAACATATTACTTGTTTGGATAAACATAGATATTGTTCTAACAAATGCTTATGACAATGCATTTTTGTAAAATTGCTCACATGAGGATAGAAGTATGTATATTTCACTAATTAATTCATATCACATTGTAATCATAATTAAAGCTCCTCTTTTCCGAGTACAGAACATGAAGAGCAATACTCACCTTTTTTGCCACAATTGCAATAATGCTGTTCGAGATGTTCTTGAGTACTCTGAGAAATTTATTAAAAACAGAAAAGAATAAGACTACCCTCCATTATTATGGTGGTCCAATGGGTACATCATCCCAAGTCCCAAAACGCACATGTAAAGTAGGGAAAAAGGGACAATTAGGAGGGGTGGATACGCACCTGTCACCACTCCAAGGGTCTCTTAAGCCATTAAAGAATAGAATGTTGCTTTCAACAACCTTCTAATATCCTGCCTAATTTTCTCAAGTTACTAATTTTATTAAGTATGATTATTGCTAATGACAATAGGGGCTGAAGATGATAATATTATTTAAAGGAAAAAAAAAAGGCATATTGTAATTTCACAAGAAAAACTATCGTTGTCTGTACATACGATATCTAAACTTTTAAAGTATACTTTCATATTCTAAAAAACTCCTAAAAAGTATATCTTTGACCACCTCACTAGAGCTTCCAAACTATGGCTCCTTTTAAAAACAACTCAGGAGCTTTAGCAATGACTCCAGTAGGTAAATGTATGTTTTTTCAAAAAATTTAGTAAAGACAAAAGGATATAATGGAGTTTAGAAGCGTATTTAACCTAATTAATAACCTTGCTTTTATCCTTTATTAGAAAATATTAATGACTAAATGCGGCTTACTTTTCTATAGGTTTTGATCTTTCTTTAATAGTGGCCTATTATGGTATTAATGATGACCAAATCCTTAAAGTAATAAAAACTGATCCCCATCAATAGCTTCTACACAGAGGTGGTAAAGCAAGTAAAGGTAATAGTATTGGTTAATGGACATTTCATGCCAAGATTATCGGTATGATGACATATACTTAAATATTTAAAATATGCTTTTAACACTTTAAAAATTGCAAAAGAAAAATGTAAGTCTGTTTTCAAAATCGCTAGAAATATTCCAAATTATCATAATTCTCTGGGTAGCACATGTCTACCAATTATATAAATAAAAATCATATAAATACAAATCATATAAAAATACTTACCAAAATACCTTTGCAATATTATATAATATATATATATATATAAATAAGATACTCATTTTTCTGCTATTGTTGCATGTTATACATGGGACACTCATGATAATTATGCCATTACATGCGACAATCATAGAAAATCGAGTGTTGCATCTTCTAAATGTGACATTATGACAGTATTTTCATAGTTATCTTTGTACAATTAATATTTGTTTAATTATCTTTTCAGCTTTTTGGTATTTTGATAATTATCTCATCATTATAATGAGAGCCTTTAGCAATAAATTAGTAGTTGTTTAAAAAGGCAAATACCATTTTTCTAAAAGTTTTTAGAAGGCAAAACAAAGTTAAAATTCACACATTCTGCGTGCTAAAATAAGAATATTTCTAAAGTGAAATTACAACTGTCCTTAAGAATTATGAAAGTACATTTTAGGAAATAAACACGCCTCAATTTGCAATATAATATATGAAATATCTCGAATTTTATTAGATTAATTAAGAAAATGTAAATTAACTAGAACAAAAACACATAAAAATTTGAACCAAAATTAGAAAGTTAAGCTAAGTAATTCAATTAGGTAAAATAAATAAAATAGATAGTATGGTTAGGTGAATTGACAAATTCAAGTTAGAAATTAATTTCATTTAAAAATAAAGATTAAACCACACAAATCCATGTTTCATCATATCAAATAAATTGAATCAAATCCAAATGTCAATTTAGCCATTTACCTAAATATCAATTACCTAATTTTTCAATTTTCTAATTTCGACAATTCCCCATAAATTTAGTATCTAAATTTGTCAATGTTCCAATTTTATCCAAATATATAATGCAAACCCCTAATTAACTAAATTAATTTCATTAAATTTAAATTAGCTAAATTAATTTCTTAATTTAAATTTAGCTATTTATTAAGATCATTTTAACAGCTAGTTACATCACAAGGCCTTAAACTCTTGCCAACCCAATTCATCATCTAATATAGCCCATAGCCCACCTATCATTCTTTTAGAAATCTACACACCATCATCCTTAACTTTATTTATTTTTCAACAGAATTTTAAATGTAAAATTATCCTTTTGTGCCACCTCATTATTCTCGAAACTTCCCCGTGACACCCATTTGCCTCTATCTTTTTCCTACTTTTCATTTTGACAAAAAGGACCCTAAACCCTACATAATCAGGACCACTTTCAGTTTCACCAGACAATTTTAATCTCTCACTTACATCAAGATAATACAAGGTACATTATCCTCTACATAATACCTTATTCCTTTATCCATTTACAAATCTTAATAATTCCTATTCGAATATTTTTTTTTATTTCTTTTTCTTTCGAAATTTTTATGAGATATTTAAAAAGAATTAAAGATAGAGGTAAAAGGAGTTTTATCAAATTAGAAGTTGAGTAGCAAAGCTTATTTGCTAGTAATTGCATTTCTAGTAAGTGAATTAATTAATTGTCGATTTGAATGCTGAATGTGATTTAGTTATTGATTTATTTGTTATATAATGATTTCAGCTTTTATCTAAATATTGGTTTAATCTTGTTAGCTAATCTTAATTTAATAAAAGAAAATGCCGGACGTTGAGCATATAGTACAGACATATGTGCAATGATCAATCTGACGAGGTGACGATAATTATTATTCTAAATTGATGACGATGACCATCTGTACATGTTGAAGTATATGACAACAATAGTGTAACTTTGATTGGTACATTAATTAATAAAACTGAGTTTGATTATAGTTTATTCACACCACTTCCGTGAATGAACTGGATGCATGTTTATGTATATATTTACGTAATGTGCATTAATTAATTTATTTTTTTCCCCATGATGTCTAATTTGGTATCATATAAATATATACGTGTTTTGTTTTGATTAAATCAAATTGGAAGTAATTGCATAATGACCAGTTTATATATATGTAACTATATATTAAATTGGTTTGATGCATATATACATAATGAATATCGGAATTTGTAATTCATAGGCTGGAACTTGATGAATGATTTAATAATTAATTGACAAAAATCGGAAGGTACAAAATTGAATGGATATTATGGATGTTATCAGGTAAGCCGTTATGAAGTTTTCAATCTGTCTAATGTGTTGAAAATCCTATAGGGTTTTAGGGTTGGGTTTTGATATATAAAAAAAAAAATCCTATAAGGTTATAGGGTCAGGTTTTGATTATATCATAAATCTAAATGAATACCCAATACCTCGATATTATAATTTTAAAAAATAAATAAGAATATTATTGAAGAGGAAATGAGAGAAAAGAAGACATAAAAGAACTTCATCTTCTTTACCTCCTAAGGATTTTGTTTTTTTTTTTTTTTTTTATCTACTACACTAGTTATGAATTTTAGAACTTTTTATTAAATTTTGTCTAAGTCATGTTTGCTCATATTATCTGTTGTTTGTTATATTTCAGTCTCAGTAAGAAATTTAATTTAACCATATTTTTAACATATTATACAATGACAAAGTAATTATTTATGTGTTTTAATGTTTTATAATGAATGTGATCTGCAATATTTTCATCAATTCCACATGCATCTTTTTATTTTTTTAATGTATAGGAAACTTGTGTCAAAATTATTAGCTTTTCTTAAATTTATTATTAAAATTTGAAATAAGTCCATTACCATTTTTAGGTACTAAATTATCCAATAGACTTATGTAACACTTCCTAGGCCTAAAAAGCTCTAAATACACTTAGTAGACCTAAATAGAAATTTAAAAAGCCCGATAGCTTTATTTAAATCTAAATTAATTTCCAATTGGGCTTAAGCACAATTATTAGGTCCAATAACTAATATTACTTTAACAGGACCTAAATTTAAAATAATACCTAATTCCACCTAATTTAATATCTAGATTCATTAATGGGCTCAATTTTTAAACCCTAAAGCTCATTACTCTATGTCGCGTGCTTTGATCTAGTAGGGGCTGGATTAGTTAACGACGGGCTTAGAATGCAGCATAAATGAATCTATAAAACCGAAAGTTTGTTAGTGATGCATGGGGCAGGGGCCCTCCGCAGCCACTCCGATACTTAAGTTAGCGCTGGCCATAGGAAGCCCACATGATAAATGGGAGATGATGGTTTTTTCTATGACATTATCTTGATTGGGGGTGGTTCGATCATATTTATAGGTGACTCACCTGGCGGTTATGTTAATCGTAGACAAGTAGACAATTGGTTTGGCGGTTATGTTCATCGTAGGCGAGTGGGTGAATGGACGGTTGGCTTGGTAGTTATGTTCAACATGGGCAATCGTATGGTAGCACAATACCTCGTCATGTGGGTTGATCCCAACTAAGCCGTAGTGTATCTAAGTCGAAGTGTCCTAAAGCCATTTTGGTATTGCCCTTTAGTCAAAAGGAGGAAAGTTCACTAATGGGGTCTAAGGCCATGTCCTCTAGCTCTGCCCAATAAGATGAAAGGCTCAGCTCGAATATGTCCAATGTTAGGAATGGACCATCAACACTCTAAAAAGTGAAACACTTAAAAAATTTCTTATTGGGTCTAACCTACTATCCCTAAAGGCCCAACACATCTAAATAATAAATTTAAATTCTCGATTCAATACTTAGTCCAAATCACCTAAACCCAATTATCCTAAATGAAATTCAATAACCCAAAGGCCTTATATAACATAAGACCTTATGTTAATTGATTAATCAATATGATATGAATCATTAGTTTGTATACCTCACTCTTATACAAATTGATCTTCCTTGAGTAGATATTCGATCGACTTATTGTCTTTCATGTGATCCTTTATCGTCTACCAGTTTGATATCAAGTATGCAGTGACCTGTGTGTTACTTGCCTAGAGTAGGTATCCCAAATGAACTAAAACATAAAAATAGCTAATAATTTATTACTGCTTATGCTTGTATCATTTACTTTGGTCTAAGGAGCAACAACCTTGCTAGGCGATGCAAACACGATAGTTAGACACGTGGCTCAGCAAATAGCTAATAAGACAAACGGTATCAGATAACGCTAACTTAGACTTGAAGAGAGTTAATGCAATCTAGTTCATGCTTATTGAGCCAGTTGAGCTAATCAAAGTATGGATTTATAAGTAGAGATGTGTAATGGTTGTGAGCCCTATAAAAGGCTATAGCTGGATGTTTCTATAAGAGATATAAGTATTCAAACTACCTATATCAATCCCCTAAGCAGTTGCTGCTACTCAAGACCCCTAGGTTCTCGTCGTATTGTTGAAGTGTGAGTACTTCGTTGCTGTTTGTCTCACTTAAATTAAAAAGATATAAACCGATGGTTAATGCATTGCATATAGTTAAGGTGCATGTGTAATTGTATTGATGTGTACCAAGTTTCGGCTCAATCCTTTTTTTTTTCAAGTGTTGATGCTTTCAACTTCGATGCTTATATGTGTCTTGAGTATGGGACGGATTGGTACAAGCTTATTCAAGAGCAAGTGGCTAGGCACATTGGATATGTGTTTTTCTTAAATAAAAGTTGTAGTTATCTTTTCAAACTTTATTTTCTTTTAAGGGCCTAGTTTATGTTTGTGATTGTAAAAGTCTTTATCATATACATTGTATTGATATTTATCTGCCTTTGGTAATTTATTATTTTTTTGTTGTTTAATCCAATGTTTTCAAAACATAATTATACTATTTCAAAATCTAAAATTGATTAGCATAATCACAATAAACAAATAGTTTATGATAACCTTAGTGTATAATGCCTAAGTTTTATATATGGCATAATTGAACATACATTGACTCTATTCGGGGCATGTAAATATATATACTATATCTATATATATAATATAAGGGTGTAACATATATTTACCAACCTTACAAAAGAAAATTACCTAAATACAAATCACATAATTTTAATTATCAAAATACCAACACAAAATCACGTATAATACATGCTATTTTGGTTTTAATAAAAAAAATAATATTTTTAACATACGATTTTGAAATTTTGATACATTGCAAAATTGCATGTTAAACATACGATTTACTAATCCTTTTATCCGGCAAAAAAAAAAAACATATGATTTATTACAAAGGGAAATTAAAATTGCATCTCTAAATACAATTTACTATAAATAGAAAGTTTTATAATTTTCACAAAAGTCATCCGTGAGACATGAGACATTTATACAAAAAGTAAAACTACATTGTATACATGTGATGCAATTTTACATTTGTATTTAGATAATTATTTTTATAAAATTAATATTTATGCAAATCATTTTTTGATGAATCACACAATTTTCTCTATAATATAGTATAGGATTACCGACATGGCCACCAAACTCGGTTGTAATCAAATTTGGTCTTGGATCAACACCATAATAAGTTTTGCAATAATAAGCGTCGTCTTTGTTGTTGTACTTGGAACAGGAAATATGCTATCCTCAGTGTTACCTCCTGTTGGCAATATCATCTCCGTACATGCCTGAAATTGAATTATTACACTGGTGAGGAATGCAAGTGTGTCGTCCCTAAAATCCTGCCTGCTTGATGTTCAAGCGAAACAAGTACTTGCTGTGTTACAAAATGACAATTATCATTTGCTTTATTTTCTATATGGTGCCTGCCAATTCCATTCCCCCATGCCGTGAGGATCAGAGTCATCATCCAAATCAAAACAAGAGACACCACCAGCATAATTATACAAGATGCTAGCTGCCCCGTATAATTTTGCAGAAGTGTCATTTCCGGTGCTTGGATCGTCGATAACTTTGCACATCTGTCCCAAACGAGCATAGCAAAATTAAAATGTAAGTTGCTCCTTATATTTCATTCCAATTAAATTGAAATATATATGCATAACCCGTAAAATCCTGAAACTTTAGTTTAAATTATATATAGTATACCTGTTGAATTGGATAAGCAGGCATTGGACTCATAAAATTTGAAGGGGATGGATAACCTGTCATGGCAGTGTAAATAAAGGGTCTATTTTTTTCGTCTGTATGTAGATGACACATAGACTTTTTCAAACAAACTGTTTGTCAAAAAATAGATACAAATAAAAAACGAATAAATTTTATTCATAAATAAATCAAACAAACTGTAACGCCTCAAAACTCCGTCCATCGAGGTATTATCCACTTTAGCTACTTGCTGCACGGTTTTGTCCTTTTGGTGCCAACACTTCCCAGAGAGTCACCATCATGAGATTGCTCTGCACAAAGCACGCTTAACCTTAGAATTCCGACAAACTCCAAGCTACTACATCAAAAGACACATCTGTTATTAGAGTTTCACCATCTATATTTGAGGAGTATTACATACTCCCCCACTTATAGAACTGACATCCCCGTCAATTTCGTTACACAAGTCCAGAACCACTGCTTTGATCACACTTGTAATGCCCCGGAACTCCATCCACCGAGGTATTGTCCACTTTGATCATATGCCACACGGTTTTGTCCTTTTTATACTAACACTTTCCAGATGGTCACCCATCATGGGATTGCTTTGCATAGAGCATGCTTAACCTTAGAGTTTCAACAAACTCTAAACCACTACACCAAAAAGCGCCTATGTGATTAGAGTTCCACCATCTATATTTGAGGGGTATTACACAAACAATATATAGATTTAAATGAAAAGCAGACCATCCAAACAAACCCAAAAGCAGTTTCCAACCAACCTTCAAGAACATGCGGACTTGTGATATTCCTGCTTGTAAATAGAAAATCAAACATATAAATTAGTATGGATAAATGCAACTTCTTAAATAGATGATCAGACCAATCCTAACAAAATCAACGAGCAATGTCCATTTTGGTACTTGAACTTTGACGAAAAGATCGATTAGGAACCTCAACTTTAAAATATCCAATTTCATAATCAATTTCATTTTTTATGCCCCTAAGCATTCATTGTCTCTTAAAGTAATTAACACTTGTTAGGCAACGATTTAATGGTATTAAGTGGGGTAGTGTTTAGAGGAGCGAAAAGTTTAATTAAGTATGAAATTGAATTGTTTAAGTTCAGATACCTAATTAATTATTTCATCAAAATTCATGTATCACTCCCTAAAATTAATAAGGCAATAGACATAGAATTTTCCATGGATAAAGGGTAGGCCTCAATTTTGAAGATTTTTAAAATACAACTCGCATACTACTTACTCTCTTAGTCATTAAACATTCATTAAATAATATATTCAAAAAGGAACATGTAGATATTACTTAGGTTAAAAAAAAAAAGGCATAGAAAAGAATATTTTTTTCTCTCTTCATGTTTTTTTTCTTCTCTCTTACATTAATCTAAATTTTATGGCTCTTGAAAACTAACATAAAGTTACCACTATTTAGATAGTAAATAGATAGTAGTATCTAAATGTTTAACCTAAATACCGATTTATCTATATACACATATATAAAAATAGATGGACTTATTTCCATATTCTAAATGATTTGCGTAGAATGTCGAGTCCTCTCGGACTTTTGCTGTTGTTTCAGTCTGCTCCCGTAACCCTTTGATCACTTTGTAACAGCTCTCGCTTACACACCAATTTTTCACACATTCAAACAAACTGTATTTTAATATGCCTGCTTCTCATATTAAAGTAAATATTTAGTGCTTATACTATATTTCTTAAAAAATTGCATATGCTATTTATGTATTATTAATTAGGTAATTTTTAAAAAAATTAAAGCTAATAAAAAAGCTTCTCACATTTTTATTGAAAGGTTGTTATATCATGATTTTTCTTCTTTACAACATAAGCCAACTTCACTTCATGGAGGTGTTTACACCCATATAGTTGTTAAATAAAAGTGCTTTTCTGCTTAATATTCCTTTGATTTTTGAATTTTGTCTCCTTCTATTATGTTTGGTATGAACATAGCTGCCTTTCTCTTTTCAATTCTTGTAGGGATATATACAGTTATAATCAACCTATTTTTTGCTTGGCCAAAGGGGAAAACACTATTTTTTTTCTTTTTGAAATTAGGAGATTAATTTACAATAAGTTAGTTATTTGGTTAGCCATTAATTATCCTGGGATTATTATGACATCCCTAAATGTAAGAATTGAAGACTAGGAGCATTCATGGCTACACAAATTTGCCAAATGTTGAGGCGATGTATGTCATCAATATTAATCAAAATACATTTAAGTTGTTGCGTTAGAGGTGCACATTATTTAAAAAATTAATTAGCATGATAAATGTTTATAATATTATTTGGGTACATAAAACGTCTAAAATTATCTAGTTAAAAAGTGGAGTACAAAATTAGAGGAGAGAGAGAAAATCATACCCTAAAATCTCTAGTAACAATATCATTGAAGCTGTTCGAAGAAACACGTTATCGACATACACAATTGGAGCTGATGATGCAAAGGCACCCATTGCTACATATGGATAATTCAATCTGAAGTCCTGAACCAAGCTGCCAACTGTATTATCATGAGAAACGCTATTAGAATTATTGTATAAAAGTTGCCTAAGAAAATAGAACATGAGTTATGGTCATAAACATTCCTCTTATTATTAAAAGGGGAAATGTCAAGTTATAGCCCACTCAATGATTTTTTTTGTTTTTTGTTTTTTTTTTACTATTTTTAATACCTTATTATAATTGTTTACTTTGTTTCATAACGTGAGAGAAGCAACCTATTAGTGATAGAAGGTATTAGAGCATTAGTAAAAATTCAACGATATATTGCATTTTCAACTTCTGCGAACAATGCAAATTTTGATAAATAAAAATAATTATTAAATCTTTTATTGAATATTAAATTAAACTACTTTATAATTTAGGTACTAAATTAATGTAAAATTCGGATACTAAATTTGACATTTACCTCATTAAAATTACTTATATATCTATTATTAGATCACATAAAATACAAAAGGAACCAGCTTACATGTGAGACTTAGCTCTATTTAATATCATAACCATGGTAATTGAAGTTTGAGTGGTAATTTAAGCATACTTCCTCCATAAGACCCTCCAAGAACCAAAACTGGAAAATCGTATCCACTCAAATTTTTCTTGAGATCAATAATTAGAGTAGCATAATCAGCCAATGCCTGAGTGGATGTCAGATATCCAAGTGTGCTGGAATTGGCGTAGGCAACATGCTGGTCTTTTTCGAATGGTATTGATTTCCCGCAGTGCCGATGCTGCCCAACCAAAAACAGCAACATTTATAACGTTTGATGTTTGCACTAAAATTATGAAAAATTCTATACTTCCATCATTAATTTTTAATAGAATCAATCTCATCAACTATCTAACGGTTCAGACTATATCTAACCATGATCGACCCATCAATATTCTAGTTACTATATTTATTTTTTTCGGTAAAAAATTACACTAGTTTATATTTATTTTTTTAAGTAAAATATCATATTTATTTTAGTAATTAGATGATTGACTGGATGGTCTCATCAACAAGAATGTTGGATGGTCTCGTCAACAAGAATGTTGAAGCTCCCATAAAATTACTAACAAAATTCTTTGTTATTTACTGCAAGTTGCAACCAACAAACACCATTGTGTAAAATATATATGGTAGGCCTGGAAAAAAAAAAAAAAAATTATCTTGCTCTGAAGCTCCTTCCGAGGAGCTGCCCTCTATTGTGTATAATTTGCCATAATGTGGAACTTGGAAGTGCTGCAACTGCAATACATGATATAGTTTAGATTATCTCGAATCATTTAAAGCAGTCAAATGACCAAAAATCTAGTAGCATTATAGTATAAGTTGTTACGTAAAGAATGTAAGAAAATAATAATAATAATATAATAATAATAATATAATTATTATTATTATTATTATTATTATTATTATTATTATTATTATTATGGTTTTTCCCTACTTACCTCAATGAATACAAGTAAGACAATAAAAAAATAGGCGTTGTTTCGAACGTAAAGCCTGTGTTTTGTGCAAACCAATATTGTCAAAACCCGACCAGTTTAACCTGGATAAGCTAAGGGATCAGGGATCGAATTGAGTTCAACTAGTCACAAAAAAGTAAAAATATAAAATATATATGACATCACTTAATGCAAATCCGGGTGAATTAAGTGACCGGCCCACCTTTATGGCTGGTTCCAACTAAACCAGGTCGAACCAACCAGGCCAGTACGGGTCTAACAACATTAGTGCAAACTATTTGATAACCCCTTCATTTCAAGTATACACAAATATCGGAGCATTCTTTTTCGGGCCACCCCAATAGGTGGAGTTAATCAAATATCTGTTTTGAAAATTTTGGTTGCTTTGAGGATTAAGATTGAAATGATCCAGAATTTGAGTGAAGTATCTAGTTTCATAGAGAGCTTTCTGATTAGTGGCTTGTAAGAGTTGATCTGGTTGGATAACAGATAAAGGGAAAGTGGGTCTTATTTTGGCATATGAAAGAGCGAGATTAATGCAGAATGATGTAAGAGAAGAATGTGAATAAAACAGACGTAGATGATGTTATCCTTATGGTCATCTTTTGTTCTATTCAATTACGTTGTATTGATCGAGGAAGTAAAAGAAGTAATTAAGAAGAGGGTAAAGAACCTGTACCTGTACTGATGCATTTAATGGAGAAGCATGGTCATGTGAAACCCTGTGTTATTTCTTGAAAATAGGGAATGCAATGGAGATTGGAGCATGTAAGTGATATGTCCATTGCTTAGGAAAAGAAATAGTGATTTATTATCCCATAATAGTAAAAACTAAATCTATTAATAGTAAGAAAAATATGAGCAAATACATAAAAGTGGCTCATTAATCATTTGATAGCTAAATGATAATCTTTTTTTTTTTTTTTTTCCTCCTTAATATAAACATTCCCTAATAGTAAAATAAAGCTAACACCACGAAAATATGACAGTTTTCTTTTCCAGACTGCAAAAAGAAACCAAACAAGCGTGCTTCTTTTCCTCAACCTTATCAGGTTGCAGCATTATCATATGCATCGATAGTCTGTTTCATGCCATCCAACTTCGATATCACATATTCCAATTTCCTTGAGCAAATCTCAGTAGCTATCCTAGACCCATAGTCACACTTCTCAAAAGGGCGGTATTCACATGCACTTTTGATCTCCTCCCTTAGTGTCACTTGAATGTCTTTGATCAATTGCATGAATTCACCACAATGGCTATTGATGAGATCTTTTTTAGGACCAGCAGGATTAGAGAGTTCATCCATGACTGCACCTGCTAACTCCAAAACCTTAACTATCCTCTTCTCAACATTTTGAAGCTGCTGCAAAGATGTGTTCTGAGTTTGTGAATCCATATAATGAGATTCCAGGCTTGTCACAATCCTTATTTCAACAAAAAATGTAGAACATTAATTCTGCCAATTCCAAAAGAAAGCGGGGGAAAAGAAGTCACTACATCAACATCACATCATAGAGAATGCTTCTGCTCTTCAATGAGGCTAGAGCAAATTATAAGCCATTGACAGCATATTTTGCGAAAATAACTTTGTGAGTGTGCTCATTATTATACACAGATAAATAGGTAAAAAAGGAAAAACGTTCTTGAAGTCCATGCATGCCCCTGTTAACTTGTCATAAGTAACTCATTCAATAATCACCATCTTTAATAATGATCACAATCAAATCAGAAGTATCTTCAGCAAAAAGAAATAGAACAGAAGCAACAAGCTTTGGCAGAAAGGGAAGGAAGGAAGCTTTTGCAGAGTGTAAAAATGGACTACTTGAGAAGGTTAGCCAACTTCAATTTTCTGTCCCCCCTGAGCTCTTTCACTCCTTTAGGAGCATCAAAATGAAAAGGGGCACGCACAAGTTTCTCTCATTTATTACTTTTTTGGAGGTCAACCTATTTTCTTCAAAGTTACAACTAAGAATGGTCAGGAGATCTTGAACGGGATTATGACCTATTACTGCTAAGCTTCTTAACAACAAAAACCATGAAAATCCAACCTGATCAATTGGACTTACCCTGGGAATATATTAGTGAAAGAGCTACAAGGTATATAATCTTACGAAAGTACTTGATACCTATTAAGTACCGAGTCCAAAGAAAGAGCTCTATCCAAAAGACTAGCCTATCAAGAGAAAGAGCCCCTCAAGATTAAATACCCTGCTACGATTTATTGTGAAATCACTATAAGATCATAACACTGTCCATCCCTTGAAAAGCTAACATCCGCAGCAGTCCACTCCACGCGACCCACTCTAAAAACATTTACTTTCACTTTCTCTACTAAGTAGTCCTTTCTCAGGTCGCCCCTTCCACTAACACCAACACTCTCAACGAGAGCACTAAATGTTAAGTACCAAACTGAAAAAAAAGCCCATCCTAAAAAACTAATCTATCAAATGAGAGAGTCCTCTAAGCTTAAGTACCGTCCACAATTTCTTGTGGAATCGATGTAAGATCGTAACAATACCTATCTCTTCAAATCCAATATGCAAGATCAAAAAATAATTGAGACAGAACTATACTATTGCAGAGGGGTTAAAGGAATTCTAATTAAGGATGTAATTTTAGCAAATGAACTTATCAATAACCATTCCGCTTACCCTGGTGCAAGTAAATGGTGCAACAGTGAATTTCTGGTGGAGTAATAAACAGAGCACATTATATAAGTCATGTATCACGATAGACTAAGGAGTGTAGCAAAGCAAGGATTTATGGACTTTGAGAAACTTTGATGAAGTAACACCAGCAAAATTGGATAGGAGGTCAATGAATGACCAGGATGCTCCAGTTGAGTTCAGGTGTTACAAGGTCTTTATTTTCTATCAGGCTCACTCCATGTATCAGCAAAAAAGGGCAGCTTCATTGGGATGACAGAGCATTGACCAAGTGAGAAGTAAAAGAAAAGGAGTCCCATGCTTCTTTCGAATTAGGAAAGGAGCTCTTCAAAGAATTGGGAATTGAACGAATGTGACAATTTCAAAAAGGTCATGGATACTTTCACTAATCTTTTAATCATATCCTTTATATTATGCATCTTTAGATAAGATCCCACAATATATTATTAATTATATAGAACACTTATGATATGTAAAGTAAATTAGTAGACAACATTTTCTATTATTGTAAAGTAGTTATTAGTCTTTGTTAGAAGATCTTGTTTCCTAGAATAGCTCAATGAGTCTTGTATATTTATATATTCATCTTACATATGAATAAAAATAAGAAAAATCACTTCTCATAATATGGTATCAAAGCCTCAAAATTTTTTAGAGTTTCTCATCTCCTGCCAATTTACAAATCTGGTCAACCCCGTTGTGTGGTGTCAGATTACACATTGAGGCGTTAGTGATATTCATATAGACCTGGGTTGTTGGTCAATATCATGTGCAGGTTGTTAAATTGGTTTCAATACCTTTTTCTCCCAGTTTCCTTTCATTATATAGAAGAATATGTACAACAAATTTGCCATATTTTAGGCGTACAAGATAAGTATTATCCCTATATTTATCATTTAGTTATACCAGAAAATATCCCTAAAAAACACAAATCTTATCTTTAAAAATCTCCGTAACATCCCCCTCAAATTGACGTGGGTAGATCAAAAGGCATCAATTTGTCAATCAAGAACTGATGTCGATGTCGAGAAAGCGCTTTAGTGAAGATGTCTACAGGCTGATGGTCGGTAGTAGAAATATAAGGAAGAGTAATCACATGTTTGTCAAAGGCTTCGCGTATAGAATGGCAATCGACTTCGATATATTTTGTACGCTCATGGAAAAGGGATTAGCAGCGATCTAAATAGCACTGTATTATCAGCATGAAGAGGAGTAGAGTGAAGCTAAGGAAAACCAAGTTCGCAAAAATCCACAAAGCCATGTGATCTCAGAGCAAGCAGAAGACATAGCACGATACTCAGACTCAGTAGAGGACTTGGAAACTCTGTCTTGCTTCTTACTTTTCCAAGAAATGAGTGCACTGCCTAAGAGCATGCACTATCCAGTAACAGAATGATGAGTATCGACACATCCAGCCCAATCAGCATCACAATATCCCACCAATTGTAAGGAAGAATCCTTAGGAAAGAACAACCCACGTGAAGAGGTGCCCTTCAGATATCGAATAATACGACGGACAGCCGCCAAGATGAAGATGTTGAGGGGCTTGCATAAACTAACTGACCTGCTGTACTGTAAAAGAAATGTCAGGTCGAGTAATTGTTAGATAATTCAAACTCCCAACGAGCTGCCAATACAAGGATGGATCTGAAAGAAGCTCGCCTTCCTCACGAGAAAGTTTGGGATTAACTTCCAAGGGGGTAATAGCAGAGTTACCCGATTGGAGACAGCCAAGGAAATCACTTCTTGTGTGTATTTGTGCTGATGTAATAATGCACCAAAAGGAGTAATCTAGACCTCAAGACCAAGAAAGTACTACAAAGGACCAAGATCTTTCATATGAAAGGAGGTCTTGAGATGTTGTTGCAACTGCTGAAGTAATTCAGTATCAGAACCAGCAATCACAATGTCATCGATATATACTAGAAGCAACAAAATGCCTGCAGAAGTCTTGCGAAGAAAAAGAGAAGAATCAAACTGACTTTGAGCAAATTGAAAGGCAAGCAAAGTAGAGCGCAATTTATCAAACCATGCGCGCGAAGCTTGTTTTAGTCCGTACAAGAATCAACGTAGCCGACAACCTCCGAGGAAGGTGTAGTAAACATGCCAGGAGGAGTGGAGACATATAGATTTCTTCCTTTAGATCTCCATGTAGAAAAGCATTCTTGACGTCCATCTGCCTGAGAGACCACCCTTGTGAAGCAACAAGTGCTAAAATAGTTCGAACAGTAGTCCTCTTGGTAACTGGGGCAAATGTTTCATCATAATCAATGCCATACTCTTGACGATTTCCAAGAGCCACAAGACGAGCCTTATATCTGTCGAGTGAGCATCAGAGCGAAGCTTAACTGAATACACCCACTTACAGCCAATCGGTTTGACACCAGAAGGATAAGTCCCAATATCCCAAGTGTGATTTTCTTGAAGAGCCTGGATCTCTTCTTGCATGGCCTGTTGCCAACATGCTTGGGAAGCTGTCTAAGCATAAGAGTGAGGAACAGAAACAGTATCTAGAGTGGCGATGAGGAAGATAGGAGGAAAACCATACCTATCAGGTGCATGTCTAACCCGAGTGAAGCGTCGAGGTATAGGAACTGCAAAATCAGGTATCAGATCAGTGGCTGGAAGAGTGTTGGAGAAGGTGGAAGACGTCGCTGATACACCAGACCGGTTTGAACTGTTGAATCGAAGGAGACACATCATCAAAAGGTGGAAAAGGAGCAACAGAGGGATTGGAAATAACTTGAAACTGAAAGAAATATTGATTTTTGAAGAAAATTACATTCCGAGAGATGCGAATTTTATTTGCATGTGCATCATAACAATAAATCCTTTGTGATTAAAGCTATATCCCAAAAAGGCACACATGACAGACTAGGCAGCAAGCTTGTGATGCTCAATAGGGGGTAAATGAACAAACAAACACATCCAAAACTATGAAGGGATTGATCCTCAGGATAAATGCCAAAACAAACGAAAATAGGGGAGAATCATAATTGAGAGCGGTAGTAGGCAAGCAATTAATTAAGTAGAGAGCAGTAGATAACACTTCTACCCAAAACTTAGACAAAACAAACGAATCAATCATAAAGTACGAACAACATCTAAGAGATGATGATTTTTTACGTTCGGCAACACCATTCTGTTGAGAAGTGTAAGGACAAGAAACACTGAGAAAATGATTCCTTTTTCTGAAGATATGTCTGAATGAATAGGACATGTACTCTCCCCTGAGTCGAGCGTAAGATTCTAATATAGGTACTGAATTGTTTCGATAAGCGCAACAAAGTTTTGAAAAAAAAAAAGTCGCCTTTAGAACGAAGAAAATATACCCAAGTAAAGCGACTAAAATCATCGATAAACGTCACAAAATAACGATACTGACTATGAGAACAACAGGACTTACTCCCCAAACATCAGTATATGTAATCTCAAAGCATTTAGAAGCACGACTACCATGCATAGGAAAAGGTAAAGTTTTACTTTTACCAAGACGATAAGTAGCACAATCAAAAGAAACATCAAAGAATGAAATGAGTCTTTATTGCCTAAAAAACCATGTTTCATAAGATGAGTCAAGACAACAGAATTGGGGTGACCCAATTTCTTATGCCAAACTTCAGTATTATTGGCAGTAGCCGTACATGCTAAAGAAACAACACTAGGAATAGAAAATTGTAAAGGAAAAAGACGTCCCACTTTAGGCCCCTTCGCGATCACCGTCCCCGACACCTGATCCTACACAACACAACCACCATGAGAAAAACGAACATCACAATTATGATCCACCAATTGTCCAATAGAAATCAAATTAGTAGATAATCCAGGAGAGACAAAAACATTCTGGAATGAAGAGCCCAAATTACCGACGGCAGTGATAGGAAGAGTACTGCTATCAGCAATCTGAATAGTTTGTGTGCCTCCATATTTACGAACATGATGGAGACCAAACTTACTACCAGTCATATGATTAGAAGCACCTAAATCAACAATCCAAGAAGAAGTGGAGTTTGTACCTGGACCTTGCAGTCCTAGAGCCGTAAAAGCCGACACAATCATCTGTTGGACCATGGCAGGAGTGAGAACACACGAATCAATGCTTGTAGTGGGGGGCGGAGAAGAAGTGATGGCTGAGCAACAACTTGAAAGGCATGGGATTGGCGATTCTGAGGTCGCACTCGACATTCTATGATGATATGACCCTCTTTCTTGCAGTAGTTGCAAACTTTCTTAGGACAGTTGCGAGCAATATGACCAAATCCCTTGCAACTGAAACATTGCACTTTGTTCCGTCCTTTTCCTTGTGCTGTATAGGCTACATTCACAGCTTCAGAAACAACTTTTTCAGAAGTCAATACTCATCTGAGTTGATAGCCGTTGTTCTTCACGCAGTAATTCTCCCAAACAAATATCCAAAGAGGGAACCGGATTACGATTCAACAAACTAGCTCTAACAACTCAAATTCAGGTCGACGCTTCATTAAGAATTGGTCACGTTGACTCTCAGCATAAACCGCTTGGAGAGCCGCGAGTGCCATAGCGGGAACCTTAGAATGAACGATAGCAGAATACTTTCCCCAAAGATTAATAAAATCTAAATAAAATTGCTCAATAGCTAAGTGACCTTATTGAAATTACTAATTTCCAATTCCAATTGAAATTTTCAAGCACTGTGGTTTTGATGATAAACACGCTATAGATAGCTCCATCTAGCCTGAGCAGTGGTAAAACACCGAAGATTGGTGACAAGATAGGGCTCAATTGTTCCCAATAGAAAAGTGATCACCTTAGCATCATTGACCTCCCACTGGGCACGTTCTTTTTCATCGTGGAAATGGGAACAAAACTATCAATATGGGTTGATAATTCTTTCCCTTTCAAAAACATCTTAAATTGAAATTCCCATGTAGGAAAATTCTTGCCAGTGAAGTGAACAATAGTATTCTCAAGTGACATCATAATAAATTAAGGAGAGAGAACAAAAAAAAAAAAACACAGTCACGGCAAAGAAAAAAAATTTTGGAGAGAAAAAAAATTGACAGCCACGGCAAGGAAAAGAAACAAAATATCAACCAGGAGAAGCCCAAAGTAATAATACCCACTGTCCAGCACGTGAAATGCCAAAAGAAATGAGGTTCGATGAAGTCGATCAACAACTCCCACTGTCCAGCATAGGCGAAGAAAAGAAATCCACAGTTGAGTTTGTGAGATCCCCAAAAAAACGAGGTTTGATGAAGTCGATCGTTCGATGAACCACCAGAACCCAAATCCGAAGCTTCAACCACCTTACAACCACCATGTGAAACGGTCAGTCACCACCACAGAGAGAGTGAACTGTCGAAGAACAATCTGATGAAGTCATCCCCGAGATTGCCCACCACCACTACAGAAATAATGAAGCACCACCACAAGGATCGACCGCCACAAAGAAGGTCGACAGACACCTATCCACCCAGCCAAGAGAGAACTAGGCTCTAGGACAGTCGTACCCAATAGCCACACCACACCCGGCAAATGCACCAGAAACGGCCGATTACCACCACGGAAGGGCCACAAAGAAAGAACCACAGAAGACTAAAGAACCCACAAGAGAGAACAAATCTCTACCAAAAAAAAAAATACTCGCCAAAACGTACAAAATAGTAAGCCCACAAAATGAGATGATCCAGGAGCAAGATGGAACTTGCAGAAACAGAAAAGGAAATCTTTTCTCGTCACACACAAAGGATTGAGACCACAAAGAAGAATATCAGAATAGGGGCTCTGATACCATGTCAGATTGGTTTCAATATCTTTTTCTCTCAGTTTCCTTTCATTATATAGAAGAATATGTACAACAAATTTGCCATATTTTAGGCATACAAGATAAGTATTATCCCTATATTTATCATTTAGTTATAACAGAAAATATCCCTAAAAAACACAAATCTTATCCTTAAAAATCTCCGTATCATTATCTCCATAACACAGGTGGGTTCGTGGTACTATCGTCGGAGTTGAGGTTTACAATAGTCGTGTCATTGGTTGGAATTTTCCAGGTCTGCTACCAGCCACGTCTGGTGAGCTGCCAACAGTGGGGTGCCGCTGGTTGGAGTTGCTAGTGTAAGCCTTTTGTGGTTGGGTGTGCTGGTGCCTCTTCTTGTGGGCATTGTGCGGTGTGGGGTGGTTCTTCGATCTTGCCTCTTGTGTGTATCTAAGGTTTCTTCCCCCGGCTGCGGAGCTTCCTCAGCCATCGCAAACTTCTTCTCTTCAACCAACTTCTTCTCAATGAGCTTCTTCTCTGCCTTCAGAGCCATCAAAATCTAATACTTTTTAGAAAGAAAGAGAGAGAATGGCAAAGAAAGAAACGAATGAGATAAGAGAGAGAGAGTGGCAACCTATGTCGAGAGTAAGTTTACAATTTGGATTTATGGATTTTGGTTCTATTGGATTTTAGATTTTGAGATCAGATTTTTTATTTATATTTTCGTTGGACATACCTAGTGTGGTCATTACTTGGTGTTTGGCCTTCCGTTTTGTTCTAAACATTGGTTTGATTAAAGTGTTATCTTGGATTTATTTTTTATTCGTTGCATTATTTAGAATTGTTATTAGTATCCATGGCTGACGAGCAAAATTATAATAAAGGAATTAATAGACGTCAAGATTCAAGGGGAGTTTAATGTTTTTACTATCATGAATATGGTCACACTAAGCAGACGTCCAAAATTGCTGAAAACATCTTAGAAGTCTCATTTAGCTCCTATTACAACAGCTACTAAAAGTTTATCTAAAAAGACTACCACACTTTCTATAGATGAATTTGCTCAACTTCGCCGGTACCAAAAAGCATTGAAGCATTCATCTCATTCTATCACTACCATTATCGAGTCAGATAATTTAGACAATTGCCTACTTTCATCCACATCACAACAGGTCATAAATTCAAGTGCTACTAATCATATGGCAAATAATTCTAGTATTTTCACTACATTTTAGCCATACACCTCATCTTCTCTTGTTACTTTAACAACTGGCTCTACATCATCTATTCTTGGTTCTGGCACTGTGCATCCTACTTCATCACTTCCACTATCTCTCATATTAAGTCTACCAAATTTCGCATTCTATCTCATATCCATAAGCTAAATTACCCGTAACCTAAATTGCTCTGTCTCGTTTTTTTCCTAATTATTGTTCATTTCATGATCATATGACAAAGGAAATTATTGGTAAAAGGCATGTATCAAGAGGACTTTACGTTTTTTATACCTATACGAAGGTACCTAAACCTATTACTTGTTCGAGTGTTTTGACTCCTTTTGAAGCACATAGTCAACTTGGTCATCCTTCTTTGCCTGCCTTAAAGAAAATGGGTCCTAAATTTCAAAATGTGTCATCATTAGATTGTGAGTCGTGTCAATTTGCTAAACACCACCATCAGTCTTATGTGTATCTAGTCTCAATAAGAGAGTTAGTTCTCCTTTTGAGTTAACTCATTCATATGTTTGGAGTCCATGTCCAGTTATGTCCAAAACTGGAGTTTGTTATTTTGTGACTTTTATGAATGACTATTCTGAAATGACTTAGCTCTACCTAAAGAAATATCGTTCTGAATTATTTTCCTATTTCACTTCTTTTTGTGTTGAAATTAAGAATCATTTTAATCCTTCTATGCGTACTCTAAAAAGTGATAAGGTCAAAGAATATTTATCCGAGACATTCAAATCCTATATGACACAGTAGGACATTATTCATCAAACTTCATGCATTGATAGGCATCTTCTTGAAACAACAAAGGCACTCTTGTTTCAAAATCATGTTCCCAAACAGTTTTGGGCAGAAGCTGTTTTAACAGCTTGCTTCTTAATTAATCATATGCCATCATCTGTTCTTCATGGTGAGATCCTTTATAAGATTCCTTTTCCCCACAAAATCTTTATTTCCTATTAAACCTCGCATATTTGGATGTAAATGTTTTTATTTGAGATACTCAACCTCAAGCCACCAAGCTAGACCCTAAGGCTGTTAAATGTGTTTTTTTGGGTTACTGTTGTACAGAAAGGGTATCAATGTTATTGCTATCTTAACAAGTTTATTATGTCTGCTAATATGTCCTTTCTGGAACAATGTCCGTTATTTCCTACATCTTCTGAACCTACAGATAAAGCAAAAAAGGATGATGATCTATTAATTTATCATATTACATATCAGACATCAAATGTCTCCTACTACACCTCCCTCACCAATTCGTTTTGTGTATGCTAGACGTCAGTATCCTCCTACTACAAGTCCAGCACCAGTATCTTCTTTGGCATCAGATCTACCTGACAATGACTTGGACCTTCCAATTGCTCTTCACAAAGGTAAAAGACAATGCATTTATCCTATTTATTCATTTGTGCCATACAATCGTTCATCATCTTCATCACATTCCTTTGTTGCCTCTGTTGATCCTGTATTCATCCCCATATTCTTCATGAGGCCTTGTCTCATCCAGGCTGGCATACTGCCATGATAGAGGAAATGAATGCTTTAGATACTAATGATACTTGGGAATTAGTAAGCTTACCTACAAGTAAAAAAGCTACTGGAGCAAATGGGTTTTTGCAGTTAAAGTTAATCCTAATAGATATGTTGCTCGACTTAAAGCTCACCTTATGGTCAAGAGCTATGCCCAAGCCTATGGTGTAGACAATTCAGATACCTTCTCTCCTGTAGCCAAACTGACATCTGTTCGATTATCTTTATGGTAACTACTCATGATTGGCCTCTACACCAATTGGATACTAAAAATGTTTTTTTATGTGGGGATCTTTAAGAATAAGTCTATATCAAACAACCACCTAGGTTTGCTGCTCAGGAGAAAGGGAAAGTTTACCATCTTTATAAATCTTTATATGAATTGAATCAAAGTTGTCGGCTTGGTTTGGAAAATTTAATGAGGCAGTTGACAAGTTTGGGATGGTCAAAAGTAAGTTTGATCACTCAGTATTTATAATATTCTTCATCAGGAATTATTCTTCTTGTTGCTTATGTAAACGATATAATTATTACTGAAACTGATGAAAGAGGAATATCTTCTTTGAAAGTCTCCCCAAAATCAATTCCAAACAAAGGATTTGGGGTCTTCTTTATCACTCGGTATTTTATAGACATCCTTCATCTGGAATTATTCTTCTTGCAATATATGATGATATAATTATTACAAAAAGTGATGAAAGACTTGAAAAAGTCTCTCCAAAGTCAGTTCCAAACAAAGGATTTGGAGTCTTCTTGATCACTCGGTATTTTATAGACATCCTTCATCTGGAATTACTCTTCCTGTTGTATATATAGATGATATAATTATTACAAAAAGTGATGAAAGAGGAATGCCTTCTTTGAAAAAGTCTCTCCAAAGTCAGTTCCAAAGGATTTGTGTCTTTGAAGTACTTTCTAAGAGTTGAAGTGATGAGGAACAAAAAAGGTATTTTCTTGATGCAACAAAAATACATTCTTGACTTGTTATCTAAAATGGGGAAGTTAGGGCAAAACCATGCAATACCCCTATGATACCTAATTTGCAACTCACCAAGAATGGAGAGTTATTCAAGGATCCTAAAAGATAAAGGAGAATGGTTGGGAAATTAAATTACAGTGACCTGTCCTGATATTGCATATAGAGTTAGTGTGTTAAGTCAATTTATGTCTTCTCCTACGATGCATCATTGGGCAGTTTTGGAACAAATTTATGTTATCTAAAGGGTGCTCTGGGACTTACATTAGTATATGAAAATCGTCGACATAATCATATTGAGTATTTTTCATATGCAAATTAGGCAACGTCTAAGATAGACAAAGATCCACCACTAGGTATTATGTGTTCGTTGGAGGTAATTTAATTTTGTGAAAAACCAAAAAACAAAATACAGTATCTCATTCGAGTGCAAAAACCGAATACAAGGCTATGGCTCAATCAGTATGAGAAGTAATGTGGATTCATCAGCTCTTAATTGAACTTGGTTTTAAGGCACCAATACCTGCATAGTTGTGGCATGACAATAAAGCAGCTCTTTATATTGCGTCTAATCCCTTGTTTCATAAGTGAACTAAGCATATTGAAATCGACTGTCATTTCATTCAGGAGAAGATACAGCAAATGTTGATTTGTACAGGACACATTAAGACTAGCGAGTAGTTAGCTGATATTTTTACTAAAGCCTTGAATGGGATTAGAATCAATGATATCTGTAAAAGTTGGGCATGATTAATATCTATACTCCAACTTGAGAGGGAAAGTTATGATATGTAAAGTAAATTAATAAACAAATTTTCTATTATTGTAAAATAGTTATTAGTCTTTATTAAGAGATCTTGTTTTCTAGAATAGCTCAATGAATCTTATATATATATATATATATATATATATATTCATCTTACATAAATAAAAAAATAAGAAAAATCCTCTTCTTATAATAAAACACCAATGGGATTTGACTAAGAATGACACTGATTTTGAGGGCAAGAAAACGGCAATTTTGAATATCCCAATTCATTGGGGGGTAGCAAAAGATATTCACACTTCAACTATGAGAAGAATCATTATTTTGTTTGAATATTGGATGGACTTATGGTCTATTGAATCGGAAAGAAGAGCAATAAAACTTAAATAACGTGTCTCATCACATGTTATCAGTGAAGTATTTATCAAGATGAAACAATTCTTATGGCCACTAATTTCTAACTCAACTCAATTTATAATAATCAATTATTCAGAGAATTACCAAAAGCATAGCTTGTCTGCTTTATGCCCAAGCTTTCTCAATGTAGACGGACACAAGTAATGTGCTTGGGAGCACTCGAAAAGGAAGCAATTACCTCTTTGGACAACTACATTCTGAACCAGTTGAAAAGTAACAACGAAGGAAAAGAGCTGAATGAGGTAAAAAGTAGAATGATCTTCACACCATGAAATATCTAGAAGAGCATATGTGATAATTTTGATGAACATTTCAAACATACTCTGAAAAGCTGGTGCATTCGGCACAAATGAAGAAGAAGAAGAAAACAAGGTAGAAGATAATTCTGGGCATTAGTACTAAAGAAAGTAAATCCAGTTAAATAAGATAGACCAAGGCCAATGTCTATGAGAAACGAATGGATTTTTCCACCAGATTTTTTAGATGGGACCTCACAGGAGAGTAGCAAGACAAGGAGCTGTGAGTAGTACGGAGCAAAATGGCCTACACATTGTCAAATATCAGGAAGAATAAAATGTGATGAACATTTCAAACATACTCTAAATTGCCGTAGCATACACTGCAAAAGACAACAGAGTATACAACAATTTCAGGTAAACTGAGAAAAACCAGGCCGGCCTCTATGATAACGTGATGAATTCCTCCACAAGATGGTTTTGTTTGAATATCAGAAATGGGACAGTGGAGGAGAATGGCAAGGCACTAGAGCGAGAAGAGCAATTTTCCTATTTCTGCCAAGTTGACGTTGCTCAAGAAAGTAATGCAAGTTAACCAAGAAAGACCAAGAATGATCCTCCACCAGATGATTTTGTTAAGATTATCTGGGACCGCATCATAGTGGCAAGGCACTAGTGACAGGAGTCATTTTTGTTTTATCCAATGCGATTATGGCTGATCAAAAGCCAATTTTTCATCAAGCTAACGTAGCTATCAACCAGTGACTCCATTTAGGCTGAGAAAATATTAGTGAAAATTTTGCTTATTGAGAGGGCTTAAAAATGACAGAATGGCAAGTCTAGAACAGAATCCCTATATAAACATATCACGGGAGATCACACAATAGCAGTCTAAGTGCAAGAATCATAAAATGAATGCCAAATTCTACTACTAGTAACACCATGAAATTGCAAGCCCTCACAAATATCCTTCTTGAACTTGTATAATGAAAAGCTAATAGCCTAACATTAGCACTAATTGATTGACAATCTAAGGAAGAAAAGTGAGAGCAAATACATTAGGGTTGTAAAAAATTTCCAGCTATACTTTCTAGCATAGAGTAGCAAGTCAATCCTTCACTTTGGATTCTTACTTAGCACAACTTGCCATGTTGCTCCTCCATCGATAAATAATTTCGATTTTTAGTAAGTCTACGACTGTCCAGTAATAATAGTTTCACTTTTCTCAAATGAACAATCCAAAGACCCACTGATTTTAACAATGGGATTCCAAACCATAAGCTGCTTAAGGTATCTCTTTTCCAATTACATTTAAATTTTTAAAACAAATGATCACCATAGATAACCAAATGCTATTGCTACTAGCTGCTATACCTGCCAACAGTAGCCGACACAGGATTTCACGTATAAGAGGGACAAAGAAAAAATAAATAAATAAAAGTGACGAAATCTTAAGGGAAAATTTGTGGCCGCACGGAAACCAGCCTGCGCTGCCATTATGGATCCCAACAACACAGAACTAGTCATTTTTTAAAGCTACAAGTCAACATCAAGCTAGCTTGGTTTTTTGATACACTAATTAGTTACATTTAACCAAATTCGCACAAGCTAAATGTGAATGTATCAAACCCAAGGAAGGCTCGGATTCTAGCTAAACATGGGAACTACTGGAGACAAAAATTTAGCGTTTAAAGAAGCTATTAGTAGAAGAATGAAAAGGTATTAGGTTTCCTTAGTCTATCAAAATTGCAAAATCCTAAATGCCATTCTATCGAACAGTTTGCGTGCAAACTGAAGAAAAATCATACAGACCACAAAGATTAAAAATTAAAAGCATCAATTGAGAGAGAGAGAGAGTACCTGAAGGAGGAAGAAAGAAGGAGCAGCAAGTTCGTGGGGACGGACAACACCGGAGGAAAACTCCTTCCAGCTCAGAACAGCAGAACTAGGTTGTATATGTCGAGTCGAGGGACGAGCATTTTTGCCAAGTGTCAAGCCGGTTTGGAAGCGACCTAAAAAGGAGTCGCGGCTCTTCGGAGTTGAGATTGACTAGAATTGATCACCGCCGTTAGATTTCTTACCAAAAATGCCTCATAAAAGATTAGTAAGGAAATTATATATGAATAAATGTTACTTAATTCATCAACCCGAAAAAAAAAAGGGTCACCCAATTGAATAAATTATGAAATACAAAGTATGACGAGGGTAAAATTTTCTGTTTTTTTTTTTTTCTTTGGCAATGAAATTTTCAGTGTTTCCCTTAACTAGGAAAGTTGTTTTAATTTTGAAATTTTTATGAAAATATTTTCGATGGAGTTGCCATCATAATTAAGTCGACAAAGGGCTTTAGTCAACGAAAATAGGAAATATATATACTTTGAGGTCGGGACTTTTTCTTTCCAAACACTAATTAATATGTGTTTGTATTTGGTCCATCTTTATTGTTATTTTATTTTTATTATCATTTATTAGATTCTTTCATTGTTGTTGTGACAGTAACAAAAAGAAATGGAATTCATTAATAAGTTTAGTAAGTATGCAGAAAATTTACAACAAACATTACAAAAAGTTAATAAAGTTTTAAAAAGTTATTCACAATCAGGAAATAACTTAAAATATATCCAGGTAATTTAAAAAAAAAAAGATTCAAGTTTATAGGGTATTACTTACAAATATTTTGTAAGAATTTTGGATGAAATTATAAAGTATAATATCCTAAAAATATATACTAAAACAATGAGATAGATAGAATAACTTAAAGCGTATTTCCTAATTCAATTGTCGGATTTTTATCTACATCTAATCTACATCTGTAACTTATCCGTATTACATCTATATCATATATGTTTGGTCCATTTATGAGTAAAACTATCACTTTTTCATTTATATATATTTCTTGATAAATATTTGTTTAAAAATAATAATAATATAATATCAAAATAATCAAAATATGATAAACAACTAAACCCAATCACATGTTTGACCGATCAGCACCACTAATCAAATATATTTAGGTAATTAGCCAACATGGTCCACTTAAGTAAGTCCATATATCCATGAGGATTAAAAAGAATTATTTCTTGTTATTAAAAGTTTATCTTTCAAGTTTTGAAAGTCTCGCTACAAATTTGACTCAAGGTTGAATGCTAGGAGTTTTGAAGGCTTGTTAAAGCTAAAATATTTTGCAAAGGATGAAAGTTGAATAGAAAAAGATTTTGTGCAAGTTTCACATGTTAAAAAGATCGAAATTTTGAAAATAAAGCAAAATCTATTCATATTTTTAAGGGATTCGGATAAAGTCGCATCAATCAATTATAATTCAAATTTTTTAACCAGATTATAATAACTTTTGGAGATTGAACAGACACAAATTTAGAAGATATTTTTGAGGGGACCTAAAGTTCAAATTTTTTAAATACAAATATAAATAAAGAAGGCAAGATTACAAGTCCAAAATATCTAGAAGTTAGTACACATCTTTCCATCATATCAGTCAAATCCTATCACTAGTTTATCCATTGAAGAAGAAGCTTTTCATACTCAAGAAATTTGAAATTTCCAGGGAGAACTAATGTACAATTCAAGAGTTGATTTGATAGCACTAAGTTTCCTTCACTTGCTAAAGTTTACACTCAATTGTTTGTAATTTTATGAGTTGAAATTTTGAGAAAACCTTATTCTTACATTCTCATATTTGATTAATAACTCGTGAATTGAGTGAGAGAATTACAAATAGGCTTTATAGTTCAATGATATGCTAAGCAGAGGAATTGAGTACAAACTCAAGTTGGTGCACTATTTATATTCTGTTTATTGGATATAGCGAAATATACCCGTATGAAATATTGGTCACAAGCGTAAAGTTAGAAGAGTAGACATAAGTACATAGTCAAACCTTTATATATCGATAATGCAACATATCAATTTCCTCTCTCTTTTTAAATTTTGCGTATATATTATTGTTTGATATATTGATCACGCAAAATTCAACTCTTAGAGCATAACTTACAATAAATCAAAAGGGTTTTACCCAGTGGATCAAAAAAGCTTAATTTTGCTAAAATAGTAATCAATTAACCCTAAATTCTAGAATATTGGGAACGACATGATAGAATAGTTATTTTCTTACTTTTGTCTTTATTACGATGAAATTATCATTCTTATTTGATTTATAAAAGGTTGTATCACAGACAAGATATATTATATATAGTTGAAATGAACAATAGATTTCTATTTCTTATTTATTTAAAAATAACTAGAAGAAATGGGAATGCAATCAAAGTAGGTCATTATAAGGTTTCTAGTCCACCATCTTGATAAATATCCTAGAAAGTAATATGCAATGGGACTTTTATAAGATTTGGGATATGATTCAAAATCTTATAAGTTTTAGGGTTGAGTTTCTATGCAAAACAAAAGCCTAATAAGAAACAATTTGTTAAAAACATATACTCTTTTATGCTTTTTTAAGCCACATTTCAACCTTAAAGTTTAAAATTCAAAATCTTTTTCTTTTAATAATAAACTAAACAAAAAATATAAATCTTATTGTCTTTATAAGAAAATCATATGAAGTCATGGTCAACAATGCAATAATCAAAAGGGGTCATTGAAGGGATAGAAGTTAACTGTAACAAGTCAAGCCACAACTAGTATTGGGTCATCATAACCTTTAAAGGAGCCGAGCCACATGTTTAAGATAAAAACTCAATATTGATTTTACCAACTTCTTTGAAACTCTACAAAGTACTAGGATGGAATCAAGTTTCACAACACCCATTTTAAACCCACATTAGTTACATCCTTTATGGAGAAATCGCTATTAGAATATAACTTTTCTTCAAAAAATTGTCTGTAATTAGAAAGCAAAATAATATTTTAATAATTATTATTCTTATTCAACCGTATTTAATTTCAATATACAATATGCAATGTGAAAGGATTTTTATAGGGGTTTACGGCAATGCTACCCTATTATTTGCAAACTAAGTGATATAGTTGATCATCTCAAATTTACACCTATCGTTCCGGGCATGTGTGCATTTGGAGGCATTGTGGCAAAATAGACTACTCTTTCGATCTCCTGAGGTGTTGAAATCAAGAGCCATGACAAATTTTATAATTCTTCAATGGCTTAGATGACATGCCAATAGAGTAGAATTAAATGTTAGACGATTTAAACACTGATGGTAGTTATTATTTCTTAATGCAACCATAAACTTTATGGTGGTTACTAGAAGACTTTATGTGATATTGCATCGCATATAGTTGTACATACATAACATATGGTTGGAAAATTCGTTTGTACATATCAGTGCTTTTTAATTCTGTGATTTCTTTTCACCCTTCATTGAGTGGTGGCTACTCACATCGCAATAGAACACTTGGCCTTTAAAGTATTATTGTATATAGTGTAATTAGAAGAATTACTAAGGTAAGACTCTCTACTTTAGGCCGAGTTGGGTAAAGAGAGAAATATGGACGGCATAGGAGACCCTTACCCTTCAGTTTGATCATTTAAAGACTCCTTTAAGTTGGAGAACTTTTAAATTGTGCATTGTAAACTTGTGAACTTGTGTTTAAACTTTTATGAACTCTATAATTGTCAAAATCTTGAGTTAGATGTACGATTCTACAAATTTATTGTATTATATGTTTTTTTCTAAAATAAAATAGATGCAAAATTAGTGCATACTTTAGGTTGAATTATGAATTTAGGTATATTATATTACACGGTTAAGATTTTACCACTTTCTACAATTTTATACGATTTTATAGGTTATGCACATTCTAGTGAATAGTAAAATCATGAATTTAACATAACTCCTTTTGATAATTTAATCGGTGTTGCATAGTTTGGATGCTTCATAGGTTGTCAATAAGAATTAAGACTCATAAAGTAGATTCCTCTTTATCTAAGAGAACTTATAGCGAGTTGTCACAATTAAGGTACCATTCAAGGCTTGACAAATTCTTTTTGGTTCACTGTCCTAGTTAAACAGTTCCAAAACCTAACCTTCCCGAAACATAAGTAGATTTGAAAGTAGTGTTACCCTCCTAATCATTTGGTTTGTAAACCACACCAAAGTTATTGTTTGACACACTTAAAATACTAGTGCATTAAACCACATTGTTGATTTAGGCGATGTAAGTGGACATTTTGTACTATGTTTGTATAGACTTTAAGATTAAGTATTCAAAAGCTTAAAGAAAGCTCAAAGCTACCTCGTCACAACTTTTAAGGTCAAAGAAGTGAGTTAGAGACTTCTTGTTGGAGCAAGCTAAGAAGCGATCCAAGTAGACTTAAAAAAAAAATTAGGAGATCTATTAGAATTTTCTTCCCTATTTTATTGGTCTACTCCTTGGCTTACTCTATCAATTCTCAATAGATCTCTTGTTACACACCTCTAAGGTTTGAAAATTACCAAATAAAGTCTCTTTTTAAGTCTCCCTCTAACAAAGAACAAAAAAATATGAAGAAGAAAAAAACATCTTACCCATGCCTTCTTGATTGATTCCTATGCTAAAGGAAGAAGTTTCTTTCATTGTAGGAAGAGGAACTACAAAGCAAAAACAAGAATGTGAAGTTACATTGATATTTTATATCCCATAAGGATTCAAAGTTAGCATAACCACCCTTTTTATCCCTGTTTTATTTATTTATTTTTATTCTCTATATGAACTTAGTTATTTTAGATACCATTTTTGAAATTAACTATATGACTTTTGTCAAATTTTATAATTAAAATTTCTTAATTATGTTAATTTTGCAATAAGCTACTTTATTTAAATACCATAAATAATTTCAATAAAATTATATGTACCAAGTTAACATTTTTAAATTTCATATAAGAAATTTTAAAGATATCAAATACAACAATTTATCAATTTTGAAGTATCAATGAATGTATTTGATTTTTGGAAAGCTGAAGAAATAGGTTGAAAATTAGGTCGAAAAGTATTTTCTATCTTTAGAAAATGTAGATGCCAATAATTTTATGTCAAATTCCTAGAAATAATTAATTTTGAAATTGTCTATCCTATAATGGTGGTTTTTTTTTTTTTTTTTTGCCACATAACGGTGGGTTCATCCATAAAATGCTGTAAGCGTTTCTTCACTTGTTGGTAAAAGATGGTTTAATAGGTGGTTAAGCTTTGCATAAAATGAAAGAGACCTTACAATATGTGGAGGAGTAAAAGGGTAGGTGAAGCATCTCAATGAGCTTGAAGGAGGAGGAATGGGAGCAACAACAAATCTTGGAACTGAAAATGATTAATGATATAACTAAGTCAAATGTAGATGTCATAGATATTTACAAAAATGTGGTGGTAATGAAGTTAGATATGTTGCCTTTATTTTTCTCTTCTTCTTTTTTTTTTTATTTGGGAATTTGAGTTAATATGTTGCAACATCAAAAGAGTTTGGAGTTGTAGAAGGTCATTTAGGTAATTGGGCTTTTTGGCCCAATTTAATGTCATGGGCCGGTCTTCTGGGCTCGTGATAAGGCTTAAAAAACCAAGTCCAATAAGAGATGTCATAGGGAGATTAGGCTTGGTAGGCTCGGAATAGGGATTGTCGGCCAATTTATTCCTCTCTCGGCCTTATTCAAATTTTTCGTGCACAAAAAATATACTTCAAAAATATCTTCATGGGTTAAATTTGGGCTTTGTTTGGCTAAAATAGGGCTTATTGGAATAAAATGAGCCTACTTATATTTTTATATTAAAGATGGGTTATTTTAATAAGAAAATGGGCTCCATTTTTTATTATAAAAGCCCTCATTATATTACAGGCACATATCCAAAGCCCATGCCCACATACATAAAAGAAGGAATAAATTCTGGTCGTCGGATTCATGAAAGAGATCCAATGGTTGCAAGCAATGCTTCATCTCAACCATCCATATGAATTCATTCAACGGCTACTACTAGCCTCCAACATCTATAAATAGGATGCTCCTCCATTCATTTAAAGGCATTCTGCAAATTTCTAAAATTGAGAGCAATGCAGATACTCCACTGAAACATCTCCAAGAAAGATCAAAGTATCTATTCTATCTAGAACGAGTCAAGAACGATTGAGTCTACTTGATTTGTTCTTCTATCATACTCGCGCACTCAAGAAACCGGGTTTGCTTGTTCCTCCTCCCACATTTCTCTCAGTGACATACTATACGTATCATTAATTTAGGACTTCTCTCGGGTCGACATCACGCCTATCGCATGTGATCGGCCAGCTACAATAACCCTACCATACATTATTTGGCAACTCCACTGGGGACGAGAGTAAGCTATTGACGAGAATGGCACCTCTACACAAGAGAACTGGACAGGAAGCAAACCTCCAAGATTAGGAGAATCATCCTGATCTAGTTGAGGAGACTCACGTTGTAGATGAAAATGCCACTACTGTGGCTGTATAAGCTCCTACAGTTGATAGTGCACTCATGATACGCACTAAGTAGGAAAATACTAAAGCTATCAATCAATTTCTGAATCCTTTTAAGCAATTCCTACTTGGTATGGTAGAATCTGCTAATGCATCAAGAAGTTCACTTCCTAGGATAACTTTCCCTGCACTAGGTGTACAAGTGGCTGGTACAGCGCTAGTTACTACTATCCTAAAGAGTATTCGTCATGAGACCCTACATGATGCTCAACCCAAGCAAACTACTATTCCTATTGCAGAAAATGAGGGAGGACATCGGCAAGAGCCACTACAGCTATTGCAGCCTTTGTTGCCTCCAACTCTGAGAGATCCCACGCCTGCTATCAGAGAAGGGGTAAGGGTCCATCTAACAGGTTCCTCTTCCTTTGGATGCAATGTCCAACCACTTACGACTGGCGTAGCTGCGTCTCATAGCATCACTCTAACTCCTCAAGTGGGAGTTAATGCATCATCTGCTTCCGCTTCATATGTGACGAAGGAAGACCTTAAAAAGTACCTGAGACAAGTGTGAGCTGCGTCTGCTACCAGTGTCATCAATCTCACGCTTCCATACCCGTAAAGGATTGTAGAAAAACCTTATTTCAAGGACTATACTAGTCTAAAGTTTATCAAATTCAATGGGAAATAGGATAATGCTAAGGAGCACCTCCTCAAGTTCATTAAGACTCTAGAAGTCTATAGACTTGATGATTACCTAAAGCTTAAGGAATTTTCTAAGTCCTTGATGGAAAAGGCATACACATGGTATGTCAATCTTACCTCTGGCTCAGTTGATTCATGGGAGACTATGTGTAGAATGTTTCTTGAGAAATTTTTCAAAACTCAAGAACGAGTGACGTTGACTAACATGGGGTGTATCAAACAGTGCTCATAGGAAGATCTTATGGAGTACATTGAGCATTTCAGGGAACGCTCCTTGGATATCCAAGATATATGTGATGAAAGTGAACTCGTCAAAATTTGCATCCAGGGTATGTTCACAGAGTATATTGTGCACCTAGAGAATTTTTCACTTAAGTCATTCTCAATGTTGGTGGAGAATGCACAAAGGACAAACAATTCAATTATCAAACAGAGGGGTGATCCAAATAAGAAGCGATAACCATTGATAAGCGTTGTCAAGCTGGAAACTTCAAGGATGGTAAGAAACCCAGAAGAGATAATGCTCCAGCAGTCCCGCTTTTTCAGTATACTATGGGAAAGGTTCATGCTGTCCTTGATCGATGGCTAAAAGATGGCATCATTAGATTGCCAAGGGTCGAGCAAGAACCCACGGCACAAGAAAAAGGAGATGCAAAGTTTTGTAGGTTCCATAGGATGGTAGGACATCCGACAAAACATTGTTGGACATTAAGGAGGATCTTCAATGAGAAGGTTTGCAATGGAAAACTTGAACTTGAAATCCCCTTCCCGCACATAATAATAATCAAGGAGCTGTTAATGCGATATCTCATGATCCTAGAACCCCTCAAGAAGTTGATCAACCACAAGCTCATCGGCCAATACTCACACTGCAGGAAGAAACACACACTAGTAAAGGAAAGGAAGTTGATGGAGGCTCGAGCAACCATGCTGTTATGGCTCTACTCAAAACCTCTAATGTAAGGAATTTCATTGATCTCCTCGGATTTAACGAAGAATCCCGGATTACAGCTGCAAACACTCTAGTGCAAATTTCGGAACACCAGTACGAGCAATGCAATGTAGTACAACAAATACACTAGATGGCAAAGGCACATGAGAAGGCGATAATCTTCACAGAAGATGATATGTGTACTAGCAATCTGAACCACAATCGTCCATTGTTTGTGGAGAGTGGACTTAATGGGCATTCCATCAAGAGAACCTTCATTAACAATGGCTCTTCACTTAACGTTATGCATATGTCAACCTTTAAAGCAGCAAGACTTGATATGAGGAAGCTGATTAGACAACCAATTGACATACATGGCTTCAACGATGTCCCTGCTAAGATAATAGGTTTCATTAATGTTGATTTTAAGGTTGGCCCTGTCCATGAGTCAACAAAATTTCATATGATAGATGCCTCTATCTCCTACCACTTGTTAATAGGGAGAAAATGGATACATGATCACAATCTTGTCCCCTCAACACTCCATCACTGTATGAAGGGACATTAGAAAGGGAAAGATGTTTCCATTCCAGCAGCAAGAAACCCTTTTGAACATGGAGAATCCTTCTTCATAGAAGCAGAGTTCTACGATGAATACGCTGGAGAAGGAGAAACAACCATTGGTAAACCTACTAGCATCCCACTACCACAATGGGATGAAGTGTAGGAGCAGGATGCTAGAAAGCGAAAAGCGACTTCCACATCTGGGAGTCAGAGGGATAGGAGAGGAGGTAACAAATCTGTGAAGATTGAGAGTTACACTTGAGCAGATGGGCGTATCATATACCGTTTATAACAGTTTGTGAGGTCTAGAGAGGCATTTGCATCCTCTTCTAACCCCTCATACTTACAAGAAGCCCAACCTGGTCCCCCACAGTTACAAGACCAGCTCAAGCCACAAGCTCAGGAAATCAAGAAGTTGAACCTAGCAACTCCGGGAGAAACACCTAGACCCATCTTTATTAGTAAAGGTCTGAGTAACAAAATCAAAGATCCCTTAGTGGATTTGATTAAGGAATTCAAGGATATCTTTGCTTGGACTTATGAAGAGGTGCCAGGCCTTGATCCTAGCATAGTAATGCATCGTTTGAATATAGCGTTAGGAGCTAAGCCAGTGAAACAACACCAGCGCGTATTTCGCCCAAAAGTTAAGGTACAAATCAAAGTTGAAATAGAGAAGCTTTTACAAGCTGGCTTTATCAAGCCCATAGAACACCCAACTTGGTTAGCCAACATTGTACCTATAAAAAAAACGAATGGCCAAATATGCGTTTGTGTGGATTTTCATGACTTGAATAAAGCATACCCCAAAGATGAGTTTCCACTTCCCAATATTGATATGTTAGTTGATGCAACAGCTAGACATGAACTTTTCTCCTTCATGGATGGATTCAGTGGATACAATCAGATCAAGATGGCACCAGGTGATGCCAAGTGCACAGCATTTCGGACTCCTTTCGACAACTTCTATTACACTGTAATGCCGTTCGGCTTGAAAAATGTAGGAGCTACTTACCAAAGGGCAATGACCACAATCTTCCATGACATGATGCATGATCATATGGAAGACTATGTGGATGATATTGTCATCAAAGCACAGCAAGTGCCTAATCATCTTCACCTTTTGAAGAAGGTGTTCAAAAGGTGTCGAACATATAAATTAAGAATGAACCCCTTGAAGTGTGCCTTCGAGGTAGCATTGGGAAAATTCCTTGGATTCATTGTGCATCAAAAAGGGATAGATGTAGATCCATCCAAAGTAGAAGCCATTCAGTCTATGCCATCACCAAAGAATCAACGAAAGTTAAAGGGTTTTATGGGGAAGGTGTCATATGTTAGACGATTTGTCCCAGCACTTGCCGAAATCTCCTTTCCATTGCATCAAATGATGAAGAAAGGAGTGAAATTTGAATGGGGTTCGACACAAGAAGAGGCATTTCAAAAAATCAAGGGAGTACTAGCCTCCTCGTATACAATGACAATGCTGATCAAGGGAGAGCCAATGATTTTATATTTAACGTCAACTGATAAGTCCATTGGGCCTTGTTGGTGCAAGAAGTAAGTGGATTTAAACATCCTATATATTATCTGAGTCGAACTCTTCAAGGTAGTGAATTCAACTACCTAGCATGTGAGAGGCATTATCTTAGATTGATTTTCGCTACTCAAAAACTGCAGCATTATTTCCTGGCACATAAAATCATCATGATGACTAATTCGGACTCGATCAAGTACCTTATATCATGACCGACTCTGTCTGGGAGAATCGCTAAATGGATGTTGCTTCTTGGAGAATCCGATATTGTAGTCTCATCTCTAAAAGCAATAAAGTCACAGGCACTAGTAGATTTATTGGCTCAATTCCCTAGTACTCACAAAGATAAAATAACGGAGGCCATTCCTGGTGGCTTTCACGAGGATTCACTTATGGTAGAAGTGAATGGTGAATGGTCAGTCCAATTTGATGGATCATTTGGAAGTAGTGGATATGGAGCTGGATTGTGCTAACATCTCCAAAGGGCAAATAAATTCCCTTAGCATTCAAATTTGACTTTTATTGTATAAACAACAAAGCTGAATATGAAGCTCTGATATTTGGATTGCTATATGCTCAACAAGTGGGTGCAACTCGGATATGCATCAAAGGTAACTCAAACCTTGTCATTAAGCAAACTATTGGGGAGTTTAGCATAAAAAAGCCTGCATTGGCTCCTTGTAGAACTACTGTACAATCTCTTATCAGTAGGTTTCATTCTGTAAGATACAAGCATACCAAACATTCTGCTAATAGATATGCCGATGCGATAGCAATGTTAGCATCCAAAGTCCCAATGCGTGATACTGATGTCGAGATAAGTGTCCAAATCACTAGAATAACCATGCCTTGTACAACTTTGCAGTTAATCAAAGAAGATATAGAGTTGCCAAATGATTGACGTATGACTATCAAGGCACAGCTGGTGCATCTTGAATAGCATCTATGGCGATGCTCAAGCACTTTATCTTCGTACATGGTATTCTGTACTACAAAGGTGCTGAAGAAATTTTAGCATGCTACATATCTATTGATTAAGCTCAATAGAAATTGCAAGAGTTCCATCAAGTCTAGTGCGATGAGGATGGACCACTCTTATATCATCAAATTTAACGTGCAGGATATTATTAGCCTTCAATGGAAAAAGATGCATTCCAACTGCAAATTAACTGCGCACATTGTTCCTTACTTCTAGTTAAAGTGGAATGCAAATTTATTGCGAGTATAGGAGATTGGTGACGGCCATACATAGACTTCTTAAAGAATAATGTCCTCCCCTTTGACAGCCGTGATGCTAAAATGATCAAGCAGAAAGTAAAGAAGTATATATTGTAGGATGATGAATTGTACATGATCTCTTTTTAGGGACAACCTTAGCGATGTGTAGCGCTACCTGAAATTGAAGTAATCTTGAATGAACTTCATTCAGGAGATTGTGGTGAACATCAGGGGCCAAGAAAATTGTATTACCAGATCCTTGAAAAGGGATATTACTGGCCAACAATGGAAGATGATGCCTTCAACTATGCAAAGAAGTGTGTTCCATGCCAACTTCATGGTAACACAATCCATGCCCTAGCGGTAGAACTTCATAGTTTGACGACTCCTTAGCCATTTCACACTTGGGCATTTGACTTGATAGGGCCAATAAATATGCCATCTAAAGGATGCATATGGATTTTGGTAGGCATCGAGTGTTTCACAAAATAGGTAGAAGCTATACCCTTGAAAAAGGCGACTGGACCAATGGTAGCTACATTCATGAAAGAGAACATCATATGTAGATTCAGAATACCGAAACATATATTAACAAATAATGGAACTCCATTCATCAAAGTGCATGTTCGACAAATATTGGAATCATACGGTATCAATCACATTAAGTCAATACCATATTATCCTAAAGGGAACAACCAAGCAGAAGCAACAAATAAAACTTTGATCAAAGTACTCAATAGAATGGCCCATGACAACAAAAAAGGAATGGCATGAAGAATTGCCTCTAGCACTATGGGCTTACCGTACATCCAAACAAACTCCTATGCGAGCAACACTCTTCTCTTTAGTTTATGGAGCAAAGGCCATAGTTATAGTAAAGGTTCTTGTGCCATCAGCACGATTGGCTTTAAATGTTGAGTTAGAGCCTGACACACATCGCATGTTAGACTTAGAGGCACTGGATAAAAGATGCGATATGGCTATGCACAATTTAGCCAATTATCTTCAAAGGCTTAGTGTCTCATTCAATCATTTAGTGAGAAAACGTTCTTTCAAAAAAGGTGATGTTGTACTTCTAGCAGTAGAGCACATCAGGAAAGGAATCCCAACTCCTAAATTCAATTCGAAATGGGAAGGCCCATTTATCATAGAAGAAGTTCAGGATAGCGGATATTGCAAGTTGCAAAATCCAAAGAAAAACACGAACACTGCTCCCATTAATTTTTAGTACATTAAAAGATTTCACTTATAATGGTTGGTGTAACATTGCAAATTAATGAAATCATTTCCTTTCTTATCTTTTATATGTCTCTCTTCTCATCTTTACTGTTTAATTTTTTTTTATATCATTTAATTTCATATCTAATGGGGTTGAAGTGATCCTAGCTGTGATGGATTGAAGTGATCCCATAAGCAGGCTAGGCAGCCATAGTGCCTTAATATAGGATATGAAGTTAAAGTGACCTCAACAATGAAAGATCTAAACAATCTTATCATTATTGTCGTGGTAGCTTGGTAGAAGTTCTACTCTTAAGCACCCGACTCTTGTACCAATTAAATACGAGGTTGAAACAATCTCAACTGTGTCGAGTTGAAGCAACCCTACAGCAGGCTTGGTAGCCGTAACACCTTTGTTTGCAAATAATGAGGTTGAAGCAACCTCATCCATAATGATCGAAGCGATCGTGTCATGGTGGCCATAATTGCTTACTATACATACTTGTTCTCTTTCAGCGGATAGCAGGTGAAAAATACCCTATTCTGCAGCACAAGTTCATAAGATTGAAACAACCTTAGTTGCGAAGAGTTGAAGCAACTCTTCATATTATAACATAATGCCAACTTCATATTGCTTGTAAACATTCAATAGGAAATAAAGGAACATAGCCGTATAAATAAAAAAGAGGGAGTGAAATTGATGAGTTGAAGTAATTTCTATCCAAATAAAGTCACACAATCATATAAATGTCTAACATTTTTCATTAAATGTAAGCAATGTTGATTACATCAATGAGGTAAATGTTGCTCTCCACTCATACTAACATCGGTATCTCCAAGCATCTCATTCATTTTGGCATTCAACATTTCTTTTTTGTCGTTCAAAACCTTCAACTCCGCATCCTTCTTCTCCATCTCCTTATTCACTGACTTTAAGTCTCTACCTACTTCATGACATGAGATTAGCTTACGTGCAGCCGCAGTAACTGATTCCAAGCTAGGGATAGCAAAGTCTAATCGCAACACTCCCTCATATGCATATATGATTAACTTCAAATCCTTTTTCATAAATGAGTCCTAAGGGCGAATAATTAACAACATCACTTTGCTTAACATAGCCATCACACATGCGCTAAGTGGGGTACGAGCGAAAGAAGAATTTGTCCAGAATTCCCCATCTAATGCATAGAGACGTTGTAATGGTGTTATCAGATGGGAAGGTACATCAAAACCATAGAAATCTTTCTCAACTCCTGTACTTGTATCTACAAGGGGAGTCACTAACCTAACTTGATTAAACATGATAGTGACTAGGGGAGAGGCCTGCATAGTAGGTGCAATGCTTGGCGGAGCATAAGGACATATCTCTGATCGATGAAAGAAACCACATTGTCATGAATACTTGTGCGAAGTAGAAAATCAGCATGACTCTCAGCATTCACAATTGGTTGAGGTAGCTGGACTTGTTTCGAAAGTATAGAGACTTCATCTATCTCAGCATTTGCATTGTTGTCTACTAAAGGTTCCCGCACATCTGTTGTAACAACCTCATTAGCACCAACATCCTCAACAAACTCTTTTGTGGTAAAAATAACATCATCATCATCAATGAGATTGGTTAACTCATCATAGCCATCTTGAGATACATAATATGCATCGTCATCACCAATTGTATTGTCATGTTTAGGAGTACTGCCGTAATCAAGAGGTTCATCACCATAGTTTCCCCCACTTAAGGGAGAAAGGCACTCCTACCTCTCGTTAGGGTAAGAGCTTGACTAAACAGAGTCCTATTAAAAAAAAAAAAAAGAAGAAGAAAGAGAATGGTTAAAATTTTAAAGATAATGGTTGAAGAAATATATTTATAGCTCAAAGAAAAAAAAGTCATCGATACCTCTTGGAGACATGGCCGCTTTGAGGTACTTTAATCCTCACTTGAATGTTGAAGATGAGGACGTTTAGATGGTGCCTTTCCATGAGATATTTGCTTAGGAGATTGTATCTCTCCAGGCGCTCTACTACATCATGTTTCTCTCTACGCTTATCTGATTTAGGGAGTCGAAGGTAGAACTCATTACGCAGAACAAGTGCCTCAGCTAATGGCTCATTATCTTGAGCAAGTGTATAGCTCCGAAACCACTTCATGCAACTTGCCAGTATAACAACCAGCTAGAAGAAGCTACCCCATTGCGCTTCTCTAAAGGAACATATATCTCACTAAGTGTCGAATGTATATGTTTGAAATCTCTTGGTGATATGAGTGTACAACAAGATTCAAAGTTTGTAGCAGGGAGTACATCTCCTGGTACACCTTGGTCATACCCAAATTGGCGTGCCACCTATGAGAAGAGTAAATCATAACTTCTAACTCTAGTAAGTTGTCCTTTTGACCCTTGACATCAAGGATCGATGGCAAACTCCCAGGGATACACCATTGAAGGAGATGTGCATTGTTAAATGACATATTTTGTCGATCCTTCAATGAAAGGTCACGTGCCTCAGAAGGATAATATCCATTGCAGTCTGATATCCTGTTATCTTCTCTACATATGGGCAGAATGTGAACTTAGAGCAGTTATCTATCATTGCTAATAAGGATCATTCAAAACTTTGCCCATTGCCAGACCATGTCCATGCACGGGGATGGTTCAAATTGGAATTTTTAGATGCGATCAGTGGAGAAAAATGCCTTCTGAAGCTCTCACAAAAGAAAATATGAAGGAAGACAACATCTACGTAACAACAGATAACAAAACGACCCATAGACCTAGTCGAGGCATGGTGGTACAGATCGAGGCGATGGTAGAGCGAGCCCAAATAAAAGGGCACAAAGAAAAAACTCTCGCCCCCTTCAGCTAGGCATATCGCTAATGGGAATAGTCAAGGGATGGCCCCTTCCTCAGACCCTCCAGGGAAGACAAACATTGATAGCCACAAAGCAATGAACGCAGCAAGTTTGAAGCTGTATATAAAAAAAAATAACATATCTTGAATCAGTATCATAGATAGAATGAGCATGATATGTGTTTAGAGAAATGAGTATGACATGTGTTTAGAGAATAAAAGAGCAAAAGATGAACACACTTACTCGCTAGCACAGCCAGGTCCTTTGGTAGTGTGTTGCTTCCCTAACCTACATCTGAAGAAGTAGCTGATCCATGATGAGAAATTATTTTTCTTCGACTTCTTAATGTCATGGTAGGCTCCCATTAGACTATCATACACTCTTGTATGCTCAGGTGAGTGTACGGTAGTAACAATGTCTATACTTCCAAAAGAATGAAGCTTTAATAGGAGGAAAACGTCCTCTAATGTTGGGGTAAATTCACCCCATGATGCTATGAAGGTATGAATCTGAGTACTCCACCTAGATAATATTGCGCACCACTTTGCTAGACCCTCCATCTTCCTAAAGGTATACTGCATAGACACAGTGATGGTACTATAGATGTTAGCTTGCTTCAATAGTACTGCATGATCTTTATTCCTGATAATGTGTGATGCCCATGAGGACCATTTTGTGATGAATGGCTTATGGAAATTGCAATGAGTATTTGATAAAGGCAACTCTTTGCCTTCATTCCTAAAGCGTAGTATAGAAGCAACATTGATGAAATTATTCAACTCTAAAGAAGCTTCCAAAGTGATGAAACGGTGCCCACCTATAGGTACAGGCATGCGAGACCCTTTGGTCCTTACATTCATCCAGAAAGAGTCACATTTTATCACAATATCTGTCCAAGTATCACGAGGAGATGGGATCGTAGGTATACGTCCTCCCTGGTGACGCAGTAGATCTTTCTGACGGATTGGTCCGGTTAATTAAGAAAAATTCATTGTAAGCCTCTTGAACGTAGCAAAATGGGAGATGAGGCCTAGTATGAATGGGCTTAAAGATCCACAAGCCCGTATCAAGGTTAGAGGAGGCTAGGTACCAGAATAATACAAGTCCACTCATGAGCCCGTACCAGGGGTCGGGTGCCAAAGTGACACTAGTCTATTCGTGGGCCCATACCAAGTCTAATGGAGAACAGGAAGGCTAGGATAACAGATAAGCCCACTATAAGGCCTAGTGTAAATGGACTTGAGGATCAGGAGGCTTGTATCTAAGCTAGAAGAGGCTGAGTGCCAAAATAACACTAGTCCACTCGTGGGCTCGTGCCAAGGGTTGGGTACCAGAGCGACACAGGTCTATTCGTGGGCCTGTGCCAAGCCTAGTAGAGAACAGGAAAGCTTGAAAAAAAATGGAGAAGCCCAATATGGAGCCCACAAATAACAAAACGTAATTTTGCTAACTGAAAAAAAAAATCAAGACACATTTAAAAAAAAAAAAAAGAGGACTCATATCATTTCCTCAATCATTGGTGTGATTTCATATATATAAATATATACATTAAAGCCCTGTAAATGGAAATATTGATATTATTTTCCCTCATAGTGGAAACTTTATATTTGCCTTGAAAAGTGGACAGTATCCAATTCACCTTTGCTTTTGAAGTCGATGCCATTTTTTTTTTTTTTAACCAAGAGTATCACTACTCTACCAATAATTGAAACTTATGCGTGAACCGAAGTTAATCGCTGACAACCTTTAGAGGATTCACGAGGAGCATGGAAAGTAAAGATTGATCAATGATGAAAAAAAATAACAATAATAAACATTACTCAAATTATGACTCATCACTTACATGAGATCAGTATCCTATAATATCCCAAACATCATCTAGCTCTTCAAAGACCGGGCGATTTGGATCGTGAATTGAAATTGTTCATCTATTTAAGATGGAGACACCTCTACTACTGCCAACAACCATGCGATGATGTTACTATTATTTGATCTTTGATCATGATCGCTGATCAAATTATTTGACATTTGAGGACCCCAAGATGCCATAAGTTGAAATGGAAAATATTACAACCGGGCATTTATTATCCAATCCTTATCGTGGAGCCATTAAGTTAGATTTCTGCGAGTAGAATGAAGAATGAGTGCTATGTGTTCAATGATTGGTTGAATTTACTTGATGATTGGTTTTATTTATTGATCGTTGATTCTCCTTTCATTTCTCGCACTGCCATTAGCAAGCCTCATCACGGTGCCGTTAATAGAAGACACAGGTCATTCTGCCAGACTCAAAGACATTTTTTTATAAAAAGGATGGAAGCCTCTTGTTACAAATGTCTTGATTATGAAAATCGACGTTGGAGATTCCATATACTAATAAACGGATATATAAGGAAGAATGGTCTTTAATGAAAATAAACGAAGAAAGAAGACCGGTCTTTAATGGAAATAAAGGAAGCAATAATTATAGGAGGATCTATTTATGAATGATATCAATATGACTTTTTTTTTTTCCCAACATTCAATGCCCGACTAGCGAAATTCATTACGTAAGGAATGGATAACATAGATAGTATCAAGGACCCAATACCAGTATTTTCCAAGATCGTGTTTGAAGCTATCTCATTTTATTGAAGGCTCAACAAGCTGAAGTTAATGAAAACTCAAAAAGTGCAACTTACAACAAATTTGAAGATAATATCTACTTAATGAAATGCACAAACCCCCACCCCCAACACTTTTTATGACTTTGTTAAAGAAGCTTTTGGTTAGGGAGCAAAATGTAGAGGGTCATTTCGATAATTGAGCTTTTGGCCCAATTTAATGCAATGGGCCAGTCTTCTGGGCTAGTGACAGGACTTAGAAGACCGAGTCCAATAAGGGATGTCATAGAAAAATTTGGCTTTGTAGGCTCGAAACAAGGATCATCGGACCGGTTTATTCCTCTCTCGACCTTATTTGGATTTTTTGTGCGTAAAAAATAAACTTTAAAAATATGTTCATGGATTAATTTGGGCTTTGTTTGGCTAAAATAGGGCTTACTGGAATAAAATGAGCCTAGTTCTATTTTTATATAAAAGATGGGCTATTTTAATAAGAAAATGGGCTCCATTTTTTATTATAAAAACCCTCATTATATTCCAAGCTCATATCCAGAGCCCATGCCCACATACATAAAAGAAGAAATGGATTCTGGCTGTCGGATTCATGAAAGAGACATAATGGTTGCAAGCAATGCTTCATCTCAACCATCCATCTGAATTCATCCAACGGCTACTACTAGCCTCCAACATCTATAAATAGGATGCTCCTCCACTCATTCAGGGGCATTCTGCAGATTGCTAAGATTGAGAGCAACACAGATACTTTGTTGAAACTTCTCCAAGAAAGATTAAAACATCTATTCTATCAAGAACGAGTCAAGAACAATCAAGTCTACTTGATTTGATCTTCTGTCACACTAGCGACTCGAGAAATTAGGTTTTTTTGTTCCTCCTTCCACGTTTCTCTCTGTGACATCCTATGCGTGTCATCAATTCAGAACTTCTCTTTGATCGATCGCCACGCCTATTGTATATGATCGGCCAGCTGCAGTAACCCTATCATAAATGAGTCAAGAGTATTCAAGTCTGTGCATTATGGTTTTTGACATTCAGGTATTCCATTTATTTCAATTGCATTTGAGTTGGCTTTCAACATTGGTGTTGGGGCTCATGCTCGTGCTGGTAAACCAATCATGTCAAAATCCTTGAGACGTGCTGTTGTGTACATTAGTAAGTCTTTGTTTCATCATATTATAATCGTTTGGTATCATATCTTTTTCGTTTTTAAATAGATATTTGTCAAGAAACAAATAGTAATGAAAGAATAGCAGTTTTATTCAAACAAACAAAATAAATACAATACAGATATGATAGATAAATTATAGATATAGATCAGATACGGATATGATACAAAATAAAAATTCGACAATTCAAATAGACCCATAAAAATAGTGCTAATCACTTGTTGACATTTTTCTTGCAACACTGGTATACCCTTTGTATATTATGCAATATTAACAAAGTGTAGTGTAATAGTATATAATATAAGTGAACAATGTGTTTACGACACTTGCAAAAAAAAAAAAAAAGATAAGATAAAATAAAATAAAAAAGATTAAATGAAAATAGTTATCAAAATCTTATACTTATAGTGTGTTTATAAAATGGGATATTATGTTTTATACATACATCAATCTATAGTGTTTACAAGATGAGATATGCGATATATAAGTAATATACATGTGTATATCGCATGTGTAATATGCGATATAAGGCTGAAAATGTGTAGTTCATATATCCCATTTAATACATATGATTTTCAATCAGTATCTTGGTGGTAAATTTTAATTAGACTTTATTAAGTAATTAGTTAGCTCTTGGACAAGAAATAATTTAATTTATTATAAGTGCAAGCATTAAAATGAAAAGGACGCATAAAATAAATGCTGATTGAAGAAAATTGAGTGGCTAAAACAAGCTACTTTAGTTATTTTTTTATATATTATATATCTGAAAACAATTGGTTGGAGCCATCTTCCAAAATTAATGAGCAACTGGACTTCATCAATTCGGAGATGCATTCCATGAATCATTTTAATCTTAGATTATTATGTGGACAAAAAAGGTAATAAGAAAAAAAGGACCCAGACTTTTTATCAGATTTTGACTCGTCGAACCGGACCAACGGCATGGTTTTGTTTATATAAACCAATCATTCATTTACGTACATTAATATTTGTTACATGAAAATTTTCAATTCATTCACAACTTGGTATGTTATAAATTGCAGAATTCAATATTTCTGAGTCTTAGAGTTTATTGGTTGGTTTGGTATTTATTTTATCTTTATTTCAATTAGATTATTTGTAAAAAATAAGCACAGATGAAAAATAAACATCTTTATTCAAACAAACACAAGTTAAATATAGATAAGATACAGATATAGATCATATACAAATAAAATATAAATGAAAAATAAACCATACATTGCCATCATATTGTAATATTAAATTAATATGTCGATAAAGGTTATAAAACAATTGCTTTTATTGGCTTAATGTTTCAAGTGTGACAACATATATGTAAATATATAACAAATATAAAAATGCAAATACATATGCACCTCTTATATAAGATTCAAAATCTAATGAGTTCCTATAAAAATTAGATTTATTTACTCTTCATTTTCTTTAGTTCTGTCACGCCCCAAAAGCACCCTAAACGTAACAGTCCGCCACATGCTAAACGAGACTTAAGAATCACTACCACAGTCATTCAAAAGTATTTTATTAAAATGCAAGGCGTTCCTTTATGGCGTTCCTTTATGACAATAGAATACGTATGCAGTTGGAGATAGATAGTTCAATTTGATAAAATAAACATAAAAACATAAATCACAGATATTTCAGAATCAGTTACAAAATACTAAGAGGCATTCCTCTATTAAACAAAGGTCTAGGTATTATCTTTCAAGTAAAACCCAATCGTTTAAGGTTTACTGTGAAAGGCTATACAGAACTAATCATAAACTTCTAATGGGAAACACTCCTAACATCGCATTACCTGATTTGGCTAAGTCCCGGGATGCAGTCATATATACAGGAACTGCATCAAAAAGAAACTATGAGGGTATAAGCAACGCTAGCTTAGTGAGTTTCACTTCCAAAATTAAATACTGTAATAAGCAATATGTCAAGCAAGTTATATTAATAATCATATGAAATATACAAGCACGTGAGCATACAATACATAAGACTTTCTGGAAGTTCTCTGTTGAATGGATTTACGCCCTCCATTCGGGGTTAGGTGTTTCAGGCCCATACGACCATAGATTTTAATTTATTTCTCATTTATATAGTGGTTGATTCAAGTATCCACCCACTCACTAATTTTGTAGTTGATACAAGTGCCTACACAACATCCATTTTAATTCAAGCCTTTCATGCCAACATTCGAGTTTTTCGGCCCACTCGTTGCCTAGTTATTATGCCTTCTTCCCACAAAGATATAACAACAAATGCAATGTGACTCAAGATATGGTATGCATGGTCAATTTAATTATAAGATCATGGCATATTAACTAACGAATTACGGGCGATCATAAATATTGTAAACACTTCAATTCTATACTAAATTATACAAATATTTATAACAATTCACATTTCGATATTCTTATCGTCAATTCAATCATACAAAATTCACATGCGCATTTCAATTTTATCTTGTCCTAGTTCTAACGTCACTATTATTACAAGCACAATCAAGAGCATGTAATTTAAGGATAGTGAACTCACTCGGCCATTGACACCAGTCTCTAATGGTAGCAATCCAAAAACAAGAATTTTCCCCCGATTCAAAATCACCTAAACGAAAAACATATCCAAATGAGTATTTCATACCATGATTAATTCTAACTTATTAAATAAAACTCTTAAGTTCATAATTTTCGTGGTACGTGGAAATTCCAATTTAAAATGGTCATAACTTGGTCATTTTAGCTCGGAATTTTGCATATAAGCTATCGATTTCTATCTACTTCGAAAGATCTATCTATTTATGATGTTATTTTTAAATTTTGAAAATGTTTAGGTCTTGGAATGCTCGGATTAGATCTGATCAGTAGCTAAAACTTGCATTTCCGAAATTGTTTTGTGAAAATTGCATTATTTATACCAAGCATATTGTATATGCATGCATTATCTACAAGTTATTATCATGAATGACATGATATGAGCTATTTATATGTATTTCCTTAATGATTTTTGGTTAAAAAGAATTTTTGAAAAAACTTTTACTTTGCAACAATGTCAAGAGCACTTGTTTAAGAAAACTAGCTTTATCTCTTTGAAAATCATCTAAAATCTTACTAAAGTAAGGCCTTGGTGATCTATATACCTAATAATTTCATTATCTTAATAAACTTCTTCACTTAAAGGTTGGAAAATAGGTGTTTGAATGTGGGTTTTGCCTAATGACGAATTTTACAAAATTTTAGGAAATGAAAATATTGTTTGATTCTAGTTTGGAAACCTTTCCTTTATTTTAGGTTTATAGTATGATAAAACACATTTACTCTTATAAAAATCAAGTCTTTATTACATCTATTACCTAAGGCTTCTATTTTTCTATTAAAATCCTTATTTTTATATTTGAAAATAGGTATTTAAATGGGGATCATTTTTAGATCCGAATTTTGGGTATTGTTTTTGAGATTATTTCTTCTGAAAAACTCATTTAATCTTTCTAAAATTAAGTCATAATCAAACCTACTCCCTAAGGCTTCTTTTTCTTTAATAAAACTCTTGTTTTAGGATTAGAAAATAAGTGTTTTCTTGGCATTTCACCCTAGTTACGAATTTCAAAATTTTTGTTGGTGTGGAAACATAGATCTAACTTAACTTTTGTAACTCTTTTCTTATTTTGAAAATTTCTCTTAGTAAAACTAAGCTCATCTTGTAAAAATAACTCCTTTATAATACCTATCATCTAAGCCTTTCATTTTAAATGTAAGATCTTCATTTTAGAGTTGGAAAATAGGTTTTCTAAATGGTTGTTTCTCAAGATCCGAATTTTTAAAATCACTTTTTGATAGAAACAAAATGGATCTTAAGTTTTGGCAACACCTTCATCAAGACTATCCTATTACAAATCCTTTATGTATGTAAAGCAAGTAACTATGGCATTTAAAGTACTCTAAACAAATAGATCTACTATGCTACTCATGTTATGAATGTAAATGCAACAATAACAATATGTAAGATAATAATAAAAATATGCACAAAATTACTTCTATATATGAATATATAATAATAATATAGAAAAATACTAGTATATCAACTTTAATAACAAATCTACACATATGATGGCAAGGATATCATGTTTTAGTGTTTTCACATCCCTAGCATAAGCTCATGGGATTTTTGGCAGAGCTACACATGATATCTTGCCATTACATATTTTTATTGTAGTAGGGTCAAGATCTATTATCTATTTAGTGTTTGTAAGAAGGAAACTGAAGGGAAAAAATTTTTATGTGTGTGTGTGTTGTGGATGAAGCTCACGGCAAACAAGACGAAAGAAGGAGAGAGAAAAACTTTACAAAAGTTGATTTTGTGAGAAATGAATAAAAGTGAAAAAGTGAAATGTGAAAAGATTTATATAGGAAAAGAAATTAGGGTTTGTGTGAATAATTAATTGAAAAAAAATCACAAATGAGAGAGTGTATAAGAGGGGGCATCGGACTTGTGAAAGAGAGAGAGAGAGAGAGAGAGAGTTGTTTTGATTTAAATTTGTATAATAAAATTTAAATTTAATAATAATTTAAGTAATAAAATGTATTAGAAATGTAAACTTATAAGGAAATGATGTAAAATTGTAAGAATAGGTTGTAAGGATGTAAGAATAGGGTATGAGTGGTTGCACTTGATGAATAGTGTGAAAGAAATCAAAAAGTTAATTAGACAACTAATTTACCGGTAGTAATGAAAATACAACAAAAGAGCGATAACTATAATTTTTATAACCCGAAAAAATTATTATAAATATATTTTTGAATTCCTTATTAAATTTCGTTCTACGAGTCTTATATATTATTTTTCTATTTCCTAGTCTCGGGATCGGTTTTCCATAACAGATTCCGATAGGGTCCAAAACGAATGAATTGTTTCAAATTCTTATCTTCGTATGTTTTGATAAATTATTTAGGGCTATATACTGGAGTTAATTAATTTCTATTGTTCTTGTTTCGTTCTTGGAATTGCCGAACATAGGGTTTCCAGGTCCAACTGGTCTAGGGTATTCTGTTAAGGTTTCGATTTCCGATTCCAATTTCCAAAACCGAATTCAGATTACTAAGGAAACCAGGGCTTACAAGTTCATTTGAAAATATCAAATAAAGTTCATCATATCTAATAACGTTAAAATACTTATTTTAAATTTCTTAATACTAGTTCAAACATCATATTTCAAATCATAACAAATTAGATCAAGTCTTTTCAAACCTTTTTAGACGATTATACATAAGATGGTGAAAAACAAAACAATTGAAAATAGAAAAAGTAATAACAAAACCAAAGAGAGTAACACCGAATTAGCACGGAAATATTAATTACCAATATTATAAAGCATATAATGGCAAAAAAAAAAAGTGTAAAAGCATATGATTCACGAAAGTAAAAATATACGAATTCTCTAAGTCCATATATGTCAAGAATGCTTTTTCATAACTCTAAGACAAATATTTTTTCATCCTCAATGTTTTACTGTTTTTCTATTTAAATAATAAACTTTAGTTTTTTTTCCCATCCAGTCCTCAAGTTTGCAAAAGTTAACAGACAAATCCTTTTAAATGCTGTTTAATTTTTTTATGAGTTTTGACACATGGGCGTATTTTGATTGTCCAAAAGTTATTAACTTAAAATAATATAAATTAAGAATAAATAAAATATAATAAAAATAAAAAAATAACAAAGTAGAAATTTTAGGAAAAAATTATTAATTAACAAATCATTCATTAATTCTTGAGACGTTTTGCATTGAACTCAAACTGAAGACTAATATTCACAAAAAGACGAACTTTCCCCATTGGAGAGTGAAGTGATAAGGGAAGATATAATGGAGGGATGTGGGTAAGGCCTTTTTGGTGATCTGAGAGTGTAGGTTTGGATTCGAGTGAGCTCTTACAGGTCTCGAAGGAAGCAATGGTCACATGTTTTTTCTTGCAAACTTGTTACATAATGCTACATTTAGTTTTTTTTTTTTTTTATATTTCATTAATTTTCTTAATTTATCTAATTATTTTATTTTTATGTTTAATGTTGGACCAATCAAAATATAACATATGTTTACAGCAAACAGAAAAGTTAAAGGACTTGCTTGTTAACTTTTGTAAACTTTTAGTACTAAAATAAAAAAATAAATAAAGATTTGAGATTTAAATAGAAAAATAATAAAATGTCAAAAAAGTAAAAATATACCCCTTTTTTTCTTAACGCTAATCATTTTTGTTGAAAAATAGTAATAAGAATAGCTATTGCAAAGTGGAAGAAAAATAAAATTGAATTAGTTTCAAAACTTTAATTATTAATCATGTAAAAGAACAACACTGACAAAATAACAGGAGTATTCCAATTGTTTAAGTCCACATAGGTAAGAATGCTTTTCATAAGGCCAATTATTTTGTTGAATAACAATGATAGCAAAGTGGGAAAATAACATGGAATTCGCATATAAACTTTACCATATATGTAAAAGCACAATATGGAGGGAAAAAAATATAGCAAATGTTCATGTCTACATAGGTGAGGAATCTTTTATAAATACCTTTAATTAAAATTAATTTTTGAGTGATTAAATAATAAAGAAATCAACTTATGATAATGCATTAAATAAGAAATCAGCATTTGTTAAGAAAATGAATAAATGTTTGAATAGATGACAAATAGACAAAAAAAACTTTCAATAATCTAACAATTAAAATAAATATGTAAATAATATATTAAGTATTATAAGGATCTAATCACTCATGAGTATGGTCTAGAGCTGTTAAATTATTTACGAGACCAATTCTATAAAAAAAAAAAAACAAAACCATATAAAACTATTTTATTTGCAGTGTTATTTTATATAACATTGATTCTTTTTATTTCTTATTTGATCCATTTGTATAATATCAATTTTTTATTTTAACCACTTAGAATGTTAATACTTATTTAAATTTATGTTTAATGGTTCATACTTCTATTTATTGACCTTATAATATTGTTGAATAACAAGAAAAGTAAAAAGAAAACATGATCAATTTAGCACCAAAACTTTAATTACAAATCATGTAAAGGCACATGACATACAAGAAAAAACAAAGAGTATACCTATTATTTAAGTCCATATAGGTCGGGAAGTTTTTTAATAAGGTTAATAATTTTTGTTGAAAAAAATAGTGAACACAAAGCGGAAGAAAATAATATCAAATTAGCACCAACTTTAATTACCAATGATGTAAAAGCCCATTACGCAAAAAAGGCTGGAGCGCACCAATAGTTCAAAATCCGCATAGATTGGGAATTTTTTTTTTTTTATAAGGCTAACAATTTTCGTTAAAGAATGTGATAGTAAAGGGGAAGAAAATTATATCGATTTAACATCAAGACTTAATTACCAATTAAGGAAATTCTATGATCCTGTCACGAATTTTTATATGATCAATTCAATCATTATCCAATTGCTCACACCATTTTCAATTATGATCGAATCACTAAAATAATTAATATTTTAATTACTATATTTATTTTAACGATTAGATAATTAACTAAATGGTCCTATGACAAACTGTAAAAGCTTCTTACCAATAAAGTAAAATCCTATGATGACAAAAAAAAAAAAAAAGTTACCAATTGTTTAAGTCCACATAGGTCGGAAACAAGGCTAATAATTTTGTTGGAGAGTTGTGATGGCAAGTGGAGGAAAATAACATCAAATTAGCACTAAAAGTTTAGCTACATAACTTTAATTACCAGTCATGTAAAAGCCCCTTACAAATAAAAAGCAGAAATATACTAATCGTTCAAACCCACATAGTCTTTTTTTCCCCAGCCAAGTGCACATGGTTAGGAGATAAGACTGATAATTTTTGTTTAAAAGTAATGATAGCAACTCGGAAGAAAATTATATCCGATTGGGACCAAAACAATAATTACCATTTACCAATCATGTAAAAGCAACTAAAGGCGAGGGGGAAAAAATCCGATTGTTAAGAGTCCACAAGGCTAATAATTTTTTGAAAAACTTACACGAAAAACATCAACATTTAAGAGGAAAATTTAAATAAGGTATCAACATATTCATGTTTATAAAAAAAATATTTCAAACAGTAAGTGAAACAGGGAATTGAAATTTTAAATAATTAAGAAAATGAATAATATTGTAAGTTAGATAAATGGAAATAAAAAAAAATCTTATATGTGTTAATTTGTGACAAATTCTATGATATCATTACTTATTTTTTACTACTCAAATTCATATCTAATGGTCATTGTATCTTGATGTACTTGAGATATTAATTATTATATTTATTTTAATTAACTAGATAGTCTTGTTAACATAGGATCATAGAAGTTTTCTTACTTTATATAGTGTTGATTTTTTTTTTTAACCACTCCAAACACCTATCCCTCATTTAATCCACTTTATATAAAGTTTTTTTTTTATTATTTAAACACTCAGTAGTTGCTCATTTGAATAATCCCTAAACATGAATGCATTTTGATATGATTGACCCTATAATTTTTGCTGAAGGACATGGAAGAAAATAACATTGAATTAACACCAATTAACACTTTAATTATCAATAATGTAAATGCAAATGACAAATGAAAATCAAAGAGTATATCAAGTGTTTGTTCACTTCATTATGAAGCAATTACATTACGGTGCAATCATCATAAAGAGCTATTATAATATTTAGTTGATTATAATAGTTATTTTAAAAATAATAATTTTATTACAGTTCTATTCATTCATTCAATAAAGTAAACAGGCAATAATTGTTTAACTGCACATAAGTCAAGAACCGTTTTTATAAGGGTAATAATTTTTGTTGAAGAACAGTGAGAGCAAATTAGATGAAAACAACATTAAATTAGCGCCAAAATTTTAAGTTCCAATTATGTAAAAGCCCATTATAGATCAAAAATAAAAAATAAAAAAGAAGCATATGGATTGTTTAAATCTCGAAGAACCTCTTTTGATAAGGCTAATAATTATTGTTCAAGAATAATGATAGCAAAGTAGAAGAAAACTATATTCAATTGCACCTTTAATTACAACCAAGTAAAAGCACCTAAAAAAAAAAAAGTACACAATTTTTTAAGTGAAGATTAGGCTCCTAATGACAAGAAAGAGAAGGGCCCTTTGGATTCTAAAACGCTAAACTTTAGTGTTTTAAAAAATTGATGTACCGTAAGTACCTCACAAAAGTTGACAAGTGTTATGGTTTTTTTTTTTTTTACTTTTAAGGTATGTTATATATAATTTTTATTTTATTTGTATCGATTCAAAAATGTACCCATCAAGATATTATCTACTTTAGCAAGATACCATATGATTTTGTCTCTCGACCGAGCATGCTTGACTTGAGAGTCCTCATGAACTCCAACTCATCACACCAAAATGTATCTTGATGATTAAAGTTTGATCACCTTATATCTGAAGGGTATAATGTACTCCTCCACGTACAAAACTGAGATTCTTGTCAGTTTTGTTACAAAGATCTGATGCATTTTATCCTATACAACATTTATATCCCCCACTTTTGGCTAGCAAATACCGCCTGTAAAGATCCGAAACTCTATGTATCGAGGTATTATACACTTTCGGCAAGATACCACACAACTTTATTCTTAGTGCCAATTGTTTCCAAGAGGCCACCTATCATAATATTGCTTTCTACTAACCACACTTAACTTAGAATTCCAATGAACTCCAAGTCACTACATCTAAAGTTGTCTAGACGATAAGAGTTTCACCACCTTATATTTAAGGGATATCATATTATTCTATCGAAATAATATAATATATATAAAGACCTTTTTTAAGAACCTTACATTATTTAGAATGATGAAAGGAAAGAAGAAGGGAAAATTATGAAAGAAAAGAAAGTGAGAAAAAAAATTATTGGACTACTTGATCTTTTTTAGCGTGTTTAGTTAAAGGAAGAATGAAAATGAAAGGAGTAGTAATCACTGTTAATGACAAAGTTACAAATAAACTAAAATTATTAATTACCCCTAATACAATTAAAAGAAGAAAAAAAAAGATAAAATATAGATAAGTGATTGTCATTTTCTTCCCTTTCCTCTCCATCTTAGTTAGGAATGTGCATAGTATGGTTCGGTTCGATTCGGTTTCACTTCGACCTGAACAGCATCATATTTTACAGTTCGTTTTTTTTTTTAATTCTAACATAACCATACATTTCAGTTCATGATTTTTTCGAACAAAAAAAAAAAGATTCGGTACGGTTCGGTTTACGGTTCGAACCATTTTTATTCATAAAATAAAAAATAATTCTATCAAAAAACTTCAATTACATATTTCTTATCACTAATGTAAATATAAATAATAATATTTAAATTAACCATTTATCGAATAAACATGTAAAACTTATAGGAATGAGAGATTTCATCTATTATAAAATTATAATCGTGACTAGTCTTTTTTTTTTTAATTATTTTGAACTATAATGGTACACTAGACTTTATTCTAATATAAGACACAAAATTTAATTTTTATAAACTTCTAATTAACATATTATCAATTATATAAATCAATAAGTAACTAAATAATAGAATTAGTAAGATAATGGGAAAAAAAATTTCATAAGTTAGAATACTAGCTGTTAAAATCTAAAATCTATCTTATTTTTAGACAACATAATAATTAAAACATAAATGACAAATCTAATTTATTCTCAAGAATGATATATATTAAAGTCAAAAATTTTAAAAATAATTAATTTTTAATGAAACAATTAAGAGTAAAAATAATATGTTTAATTTAAAAAATATATGTAAAATGGCTCGGTTCGGTTCGAACCATACGATTCGGTTCAGGGTCTCGAACCGAACCGCGAATCATTTGTCATTTACCAAACCAAACCGCGAACCGAACTATTGCAAAAAATAAAATAAAATTTCCGTTCAATCGGTGCTGTTCATGATTCGGTCGATTTTTTTACACAGTCTAATCTTAGTCCTTTCTTTCAATTTTAGAGGAGAATAAAAAAGGCATGAAATCTATGAGAATTGGTCTTTCCATTTTCATTTTTTCCTTCAATTTTCCTTCATAAACCAAACAATTTAAACATTTTTCCCCTCAATTTGTTCACCTTTTTTCCTTCCCTTTTTCCTTAACTCAAATGAGGCGTTAGAGAAAAAGTTGAAAGTTTTAAGAAAGAAACTTTTAACATGCTGAAGTGATATTTAGGTACTTTAAATGATACATTTAGCATTAAAGACGGCCTACTCAACCCAAGCTGGCTAATTCCAAGAAGGTATAAAACAGTTAAGCCTACTTCTCGTGAATGGAATATTCCCACCAAACCGGCATTGGCTGATTCTCCAACTTATTCTCCCGTCTTGTCTGGATTGAGTGGGTTTCTTTTCTTTCTTTATTTATTTTTTCCATTTTTTTTTCCAAATACCAATTTAGTTTACCATTAATAAAAAAAGCTTTTGGAGTCGCATGTTTAACTTGTGCATATGATAAGGTAACTAGTTTGCACATATTCAAGCTAAAGTCGAGATTTTTTATTTTCTATCTTGAATTTATGCTAGTCTCAAACTTTATAAAAACATAAATGGATAAGAAACGAGCAAAAGGCTGACGGGGCTTGCATTTAGTTTTGGTTGTTTTTATTAGTGTTTTATTATTGTATAAGTTATTTCTTACTTTATGTATTATGACTTTGGATTTTAGTAAACATTGCACACATAAACATAGTAAACTTCTACGATCCCATTGATGAGACTGTCCAGTCATTAATCTAACCGTTAAAATAAATATAATAATTAAAATATTAACTATTTTAGTTATTTTATTATGATTAGATGTAGTGTGAGCCATTAAATAGTAACGAGACCGATCCCATTTATTAAAATCACGTTTAAAACATGCAATTTGAGACGATAAACAAAACTTGCATGTAAAACATCTCATTCACTAAAAATTCATAACATCACATAATCGCTTTTAAGATATGCAATTAACATGCATGTAAGCTCAAACCAGATCTTTTATATACAATTTATATTTAGATGCGATTTTGTAGCAGTACCGGTACCATAATAATTGATTTTGTGTAAATCTTATTGGGGCAATTTTGCAACGGTGTTATGTATTACGTACATATATATATATATGTAGATATGTCATGTGTTTTGAATATTGTATGATAATGCCAAAATCCTCAAGATATGTTAGGGAAATTAAATACTTTGAGACTGTATCGATAATTGTATTAATATTGTCTGTGGACTAATCTAGTATTGGCCATTGGTTTTAACTCCTTGCCTTCATGGCACATTTCGTTTATCACGGTGGTGAATATAATAGTTATTTCTCCCCTATAAAGTAGTTTGGTTTGTGAATGGTTATTCCATGTAATTTATATTACTGATATTAAGAGGCAAATAAATTGAAGTTTATATAGTCGATTGGTTTTTTTTTTTTTTTAGCACACCATTTACATGAATTAATACAAAATTATATAATTTTAGGTATTTATAAAAGTTGTAACTGTTCTAAATAATATAGTATCTTATATAAAACTATATATAAGAAAAAAACACCAATAGTCATATAAAATTAATATTTCAAATTAAATTATAATGATTATATATTTATATCATATCTAAGATAATTTTTTATATATATCTTTAATATGTTAATTGTAATAAATTTTTGGATAAATCTAATTTTTATACACATAAACACACCACTACAAATAAAATAGAGATTGTCGAGTTAGGCGACTTTTAGTAGTTTTGTCTTTATTTTAGTTGCTATCAGCAAAGAATCTCAACTAGACACAGTTAATCATGGTAAATGAGCTACGATACGTGAGCCGCGGGCTTGACACTACACGCGAATGAAAAAATACAAAAGCATGAGCACGTGCGACCAGCACACTAAATAAGCGGGCATGCACGACACGACATGACACACGAACATCACGTAGCATGTGATACACAAGAAATTTGAGCTAGCAAGACACAGCACGTGATCAATGGAAGCACACTTAAATAATTAATTAGGCTATCTTTAAGTATTAGTTCATTCTAACATGCCTACCTTAGGTAAACAACACGTGTGTCATTACGTATCTGATAATAAATTGGTAGACAATATAGAATCACGCGTAAGACAATAGGTCAATTTAATATCTTTCAAGAAAGATTAATTATATAAGAATGAAGTATGCAAGCTAATGATTCATATCATATTGACTAATGAAATAGCCATGAATTTCCTAATTTATATTCTAATGTGTTATTGAGATGATATATGATTTTGAAATGAAATATATGTACATGAATAATACAATTAGTGCATGTGTTGAATATGTGTTATTTTATATGTGTATAGTACAATGAAATAATATTATTGTATTATATGTATTAATGTGTGCATAGTGTAATGAATATGTGTGTCTTTTGTAAATTAATATGCATGAGTTATGTTTAGAATTTAATAAAATAACTTATGAATTGTTAAGAAAGATGATAGAATATTTACAAATTTAAAGCATGCTTTTAAGCTCAAATTAAACTCAAATGGATTCCAAATAACCAAATTAACCCTAGTCAAATATACCCCTAAAGTCAAACTTTGGATTAGTATTGACTTCAATTAGATTAATTAGGGACTCTTTTGGCAACCCTATTCATTTCATACGAATTTTCTTTTCTTTTCTTTTCTTTTCTTTTCTTTCCTTCTTCCTTCCATCTCAAAACCCTAAGCCCTAAGCCAAAATCAATCACAAGCCCTTGGATTCAAACATCACTCCAAGCCAAAGCTTAATCATGTAAGTTAATGCAAGCCTAATCCTTTTATTTTATTTTCTTTCTTGTTAGTGGATGTAAAACTTATAATGGGATAATAGATGCCAATTGAGTTGATTGATTCATGTATTGATATATGTTAGATTTTGCATTGCTATTATGTGAGCTTAGTTAAGTGTTTGGAAGTTGTAAGGAGTGTTGATAATTGGTGAAATGAAATTGAGTAGTTGAAGTGTGATTAGTATTTGAATGTTGTAGTTGTGTTTGATGATTAAAGTAGAGTTTATGTTGTTTGGATGGTGTTTAAAACATATAACAAGTTTTGGAAAGCTTAGATTAAGTTTGGAGAATTTTTGAAGTGAATAGGTTTGTAAAGAAAATAGAGGAAACAAAACATTTTCGTATAGATATAATTTTGAGCGTATGCTGGCATCTAGTACTCAATGCCGCCGCATAGAGCAGTGTTGAAGGTGATTAGAACCAATTTTTTTAAAGCCACTTGAAACGCTGCCGGCTTTCGCTAGAAAAGTCTGCCAATGTTTATATTTTTAAAACGTACGCCGCTATTAGGGTTCCAACGCCGTTGGCTTAGAGGCTGTGTGGAACAGAACAGAATCATAATTTTTAACGCCGAGCTTAAGGCCGCCGCTGTAGGTCCAAAACTATCAGCGTACATGGATATGCTACCGATGTTGGGGTATTCACAGGTGTAAACCAACCCCGTGTAACTCTCAGCAATTTTTGGAAATTTGGAGTTGTAGTCTCCACCGGAAAAGCCGCTGGCGTAGGCTGAAGGCTGCTAGCATATCCTTAAATGCTGCCAGTGTTGACAAGTGTTGAACTTTAGTGCATTGTGCACCGGTTCAACGTTGCCAGCGTTGAAGGCTGGTGTATCTCCTGCACTTTTTATTTTCAAAAACTTTCTTCAAAATTTTTCAAAGCTTGATATATGATCAATTAAATATTTGTTAAGTATTCTATGATATAATAGGATGTTTAAATGCTTTGTTATGACTTTGTAATAATTTATTTGAATTTCTTTGATTAATTATATTTACAACTAGTTAATTATGCCTAAACTAAGTGGAAATTCAATATTGTCTTGAATAGTGATAGATCCTCGCTCGGCCAACCCCATTAATTCCCAAGCTATCTCAGGTACGTAGTAACTTACTTGTTTCTTTGCTAGGGTAGACATCAAATCAAGTTACTCTAAATTAAGAAAATTTTATTAATTGATGAGTGTTGATTGTCCTTGTATGCCGTTGAATTTGGTTCGGAGAGTGGCACCTTGCACAGATTGGGGGCAGGGTACTTTCTCGTTATTGGATAGAATTATTTAGGAGATATAAGTATCCAAGCTACTTATATCAACCCCCTGAGCATCGTGATGCGTTACTCAGGATCCCCTAGTATTACGGGCTACGCCGGAAGGTGGGGCTACCTAGTCTGTATGAATAGTAGGGACCACTCAGAAAAGTGGACGTAATACTAGATCCTTGTTGCCCCGAGTTTGAATACTCCCATGATGAATGATTAACTAAAGATTGAATAATAAATTATTGGTTGTTGCATTTTGCATTTAGATTAAGCATGAGTGAATTATTTTGCATTTGTATTCATTACTTGTGTACTGGGCCTTTGGCTCATATTTTAACCATTTCAGGTGATGAATCCGACGAGTTTTATACGAATATGGGGTATGGAACTGATTTCGAGGATTTTCTTGATGATTTGGAGGACTAGAGATGACCTTAGACTTGGTGGAATCCAATTTTTATAATAGAATAGTTATATTGGTCTTGTGATTGTATTTAAGGTTTTAGTTGAATTTTATGTATGTAATTTTGTTAAGGCTTGTTAGAAACCTTTGGATGTAATATATGTATATGTATATATGTACTTAGCTATGTATGACTTAAGTTTATTTTCTTCGTGAAATATGATAATAGCGTAGTGTGTTTTGTTAAAAGTTTTGAAAAATTATAGTTTCTATTATATTAACTATGTAGAATTAGGTAAGCAATTCCTCAAACAATTCTTTTAGACAACCTTACATATAATCTTATAGGTTATATGTGGTTGGAGAACTGTTATCGCCTATTTTAATTATAGGGGTGATAACAGGTTCTTACAACTAATCAATTAACATAAGATCTTATGTAAAATAAGACATTTGGGTTATAATTGAATTGAATCCATTTTAGGTAATTGGGCTTAGGTGATTTAAATTAAGCCCATTGAATTTGAAAATTGAATCGATTATTTAGATATATTAGGCTTTTAGGGATAATAAGTTATACCCAATAAAAAATTCTCCAAGTGTTTCACTTTTTTAAGGTAATAGGCTGAAAGGACTAAATTTAATTTCTATTTAACTCCATGTATTGTTTATTTATTTTAGTTATTGAACTAAATGAGCATGTTAATTTATGAGAGTTGTGTTTGGTAATGGTTTAAATGTTTTAAGTTAGTGTAATTTGAGCATTTCATGTTTATTTTGCATATGTAATGAAATCAATATCATTGTTTATATATATTAATGTGTATAGTATAGTAATAATTGTATCTTTATACATTAATATGTTAAGTTATGTTTAAATCTATAAAATCAACTTTGTTTTTCTTAAGAATAGTTGATAGAAATTTCTCTTATTAAGCCAATATTCATGCCCAAATAAACCCAATGATCCTCAAATTAACTCAAATGCAACTTAAAGTCATATAAGCCTTAAAAGTCAAATTTGAGATAAGTTTAAGACCAAAATTTGCTTATTAGCTCTCTTTTGGCAGCCCTTTCATTTAGTCCGAATTTTCATTTCTTCTTTCCTTTTCTCTTCTTCTTTCACACCAAATTCCAACCTCAAACCAAAGATAACATCAAGCTTTGTGAATCAAAATTCTCTCCAAGACAAGGCATGTTCATGTGATTTATATAAGTATGGCTTTTATTTTATTTTCAGTCTATAGTATATATGAGAGATCTTGGATAGAATGAGTTTAATGACATCTAAGTTGCTTGTTCATGCATTGAAATTAGGTTGATTGTGTTTTGTTATTGTGTAAGTTTGTTTATTGTTGTGTAGTTATATGGAGAGTTGGGAAGGAATAAAGATAATTTGGGTAGATGAAGTGTGATTGGTGTTTTAATGATTAGAAGTAGAATTTATATTGTTAGGATAGTGTTTAAAACATATAACAAGCTTTGGAAAGTTTAGATTAAGTTTGGAGAACTTTCAAGTGAATAAATTTTGTAACAAAACAGGGGAAACAAAAATATTTTCATATAAGCTTAAATTTGAGCGTACGCCGGCATCTGGCACTTCAACACCGCCGGCGTAGAGGCGGTGTTGGAAGTGAACAGAATCAATTTTCTTAAAATCGCTTAAACGCTGCTGGCTTTCACTGGAAAAGTCTGCCAGTGTTTATTTTTCAAAACGTACGCCGGCTATTAGGGTTCTAAAGCCACCGGCTTAGGGGCGGTGTGATATGAGAACAGAATTTCAATTTTTAACGCCGGGATTAAGGCCGCCGGCATAGGATCCAAGGCTGCTAGCGTACACTGATACGCTGCCGATGTTGGGGGTATTCACGGGCATAGGCCAACCCCATGTATCTCTTGGAAATTTTTGAAAATTTTTAGTTGTATTCTATACCGGCACAAAACCGCCGGCGTAGGATGGAAGCTGCTGCATAGGATGGAAGCACCGGCGTATCCTTGAACACTGCCAGTGTTGGCAGTGTGAACTATAATGTATGTGCACTAGTTCAAAGCTGCCGGCTTTGAAGGAAGGCGAATCTCCTGCACTTTTTATTTTCAAAAACTTTCTTCAAAATTTTTCAAAGCTTGGTATATGATCAATTAAATATTTATTAACATTCATGTATAATAGGATGTTTTAAATACTTTATTATGACATTGTATTATTTATTTGAATTTCTTTAATTAATTATATTTGCAACTAGATATTTAGTGCTTAAACTAAGTGATATATTGATAATCTCATGAACAGTGATGACTCCCGCTCGGCCACCTCCACTAATTCCCGAGCTAGCACAAGTAAGCAGTAACTTGCTGTATGCTTGTTAGATAGGCATACTTAAATTTGATATACGTTCTAATATGACTAAAATGCTTGAATTGCTTGTTTTTTCACCGTTAAATCCGGTCCGAGAGCGGTAACATTATCATGATGCAATGATATGTTATGTAGGCGCTTAGGCCAATAGTCATGATGCAATGACTAAGCTCGGCGGATAATCGATAGGAAATTTAGTAACTGAGCACATTTACTTATTTTTGCAAAGAAGTAGTATAAATTAATTCAATGTTTATGGGAGCATGTGAATTAATTTATATATGGATTGAGATAAGTGAAGTTGAGTAACAGCTATATAACATATATGAGATTATTCTTTTCAGTATAACATTATCTAGGAGATATAGGTATTCGGGCTATCTATATCAACCCCCTGAGCGACGTGAGCGTTACTCAGGATCCCCAGAACCCATGGCTTGTCCCGGAGTTTGAATACTCCAATGATGATTTGATCAATGAATACTAAAGAAAGATCCATGAAATATTAGTGTTGCATCGCATTAGTCTAAGTATGATTGTCACTACGCTTTTGGGTGCTGTTGCTGTGTACTGGGCCTTTGGCTCACTATTGCTATTTTCAGGTAATGATGACTGTTATGATGATATGGGCTATGGGTCGGATTGGAAAAAATTTATGGATGAGTGGGGCGACTAGGAACCGAGTACAAGATAGCAAGGAAGGAAGTTTTTGAACAAGTTATTTAGTTGAATATGTATTTGGTATTTTGAATAGAGGCATGTTAGTTAAGCCTTGTTTGTATATAAAGACTTCAAGTCTAATTTTCCAATTTTGTAAAAACTTATGTAAGTTTTGTTGTGTCATGAGCTTGACACCAAGTTGTATATTATTTCCTTAAATGTTCTATATGAATAGATTACTCAGATGAGTAATCCTTTTGTAAAAAGTCTTGTATCAAGTTGTAGTGATTTTAAACAAACAATTCACATAAATTGTTAGATTTAAGACAACCTTACGTATGATATGAAAATATGATACGTGGTTGGGGACTTGACTTGCTTAATCATAGGATTAATAGGTCGGGTCTTTACATAGGCTTTAGGTTTTAAGGATTGAGCCTATCAAAAAATGTAAATATTAAATTAAGTAAAATCGGGTTTTATTTTGAATTTAGGTCCAATTAGAGTAATATTAGTTGTCAGACCTGAGAATTATGTTCAAATCCATTTGGAATTTGATTTAGATCTTAATTAAGCTATTGAGTCTTGTAATTCCCTAGTTAGGCCTACTAAGGATATTTTAGGACTTTTGGGCTCAGGAAAAGAATTTTAGCCCCATTAGGTATTTCAATACTTGGAGTCGATAATGAACTTAAATATTTTAAAAATAGGCCCAATTAAAATAGATAAAAGGTATTGGGACAATATCATGAAATTGAAGCCTATAAGTTTAAAATTATGTATCGTCTATATTTTGAAGGTTTAGACCTTAAATGGCTAAGGAAGATTTGTTAAGATTTGGTTTTAAGCCTATTTAGTGTAAATAGGTCTAATTGGCTATAAATTATGTTGTTGGATCTAGAGTTGTGTTTCTAAACCATTTTATCCATTTAAACTCATTTGTAGTTATTTTATCAAATTGGATCCTATTTTAATATTTAGACCCATAACTAATTATTGAAGCTCAAAATTATTAATATTAGCCAATTTGGACCTAAATTAATTTCTAAGTCCATTTTAAGTTATTTAGGTCAAATTGGAAATATTCTTACTATCTTGGTCCCTTTTAAGCCGTTTATGTCAAATTGACTATATTTTAATTAATTAGGCCCATTTGAATTATTTTAGACCATTTAAATATAAAATAATTAATAATTCAATTTTATAGTCATTTTAAGCCCAAAATTTATAAAAGTCGATTTATTTGCTAATATCCAACTTTAAGCCCCTTTATACGGCCAATGCCTATTTTAATTTAATTTGGCACCTATTACCCTTTTGAGTTCATTTAATTTAATTGAGTCCTCCATTGTCAACTAAGTCCATTTAACATATCAATGCCCACAATAAATCCTTTTATTTGATTTATGCCGATAATATGTCTATTTATTCAATTTTATAACTAAAATTTTTATTATACATAAACTAGCCTATTTACTCATTAACTTATTTTTACCCAGTCCAATTTTACAAAGATCTAATAATTAGAATATACCTAAATTAACTAGTTATAGTTAATTATGCGTTATTCAAGTAGATTTGACATGTAATTTTTCATTTAATACAGGGTTAGAAAATTGTCAAATGAATTTAAATGATTTTTTAAAAATAGTAAATGAATTTCAAACATTACAAAAATTTCCAGTTTTATGATAGACGTAAAAATATCACTTCCCAAAATGCTTTTCAAAAAAAATCATTTGGTATTTTATTTAAATTTAACAACTTAGGTTCTATAAATGTCAAAAGAAATTAAATAAATTTTCAAGAATAGTAAATGAGTTTAAAAAATCATGAAAATTTGAAATTTTAGTATAGACACATTAAAATATCATTCCCATAAATTTTGGTAAAAAATAAATTCATTTGTTATTTTATTTAGGTTTAACAACTTGGATTACTATATATTGTCATAAGAAATTAAATTGATTTTTTTAAAAATAGTACATGAACTTTAAAAATTTGAAAAAAAATTCAATTTACTATTAAAATTATTAAGCTATGATCACAAAGATTTCATTCAAAAATAAATTCTTTTAATTTTTTATTTTTTTTCTCAATTAGCACCCCTATTGGTATTTAAAAATAGAAAACCAAGTTAAAAAATTATCAGACTTTCTAGATGACATCCTAAAATAATAAACTATCATTTTTATGAATTTTACCTAAAATAAATTCATTTAAATAATTTGATATCACAAAATTATATTCTTAGGTGATTAATTTATGTCCAGCATAGATAATTTCATTTTATTCGATTTTATCATGAAAAATTATTTGAAAGTCATATAAATCATTTTAAAACAGAAAACTTATATATTTATATATATTACATTCATTTGCGTAAATGACTCAGACTCATCCATATATTTAGAATAGGTGAATCTAGATCTCCAACCATATAACCTATAGTATTATATGTAAGGTTGATTACCAGGATTTGTTTGATTTCTATTTACCTAAATATCTTATAAGAACAATTTTTAAAATATCAAATCTTAAAAAACTTTTAGAAAAACATGAATTTACATATAAGATATAGACCACTACAGACATTATACATATAGATTATAGACAAGGATTATCAATAAGCCATAAACAAAATACATAAGTTTAGCAAAAGCTATCATAATATTATTTTAGATTCGAAGAAGAAAACTTCAAACTATTCTATTACAAAAGGTTTCATCAAGGTAAGGTCATACTTTAGTCTCTCAAATCATCTAGAAAATCCTCAAAATCCATTCCGTACCTTATATTTAGTGTAGAATTCATCATGGTCATCCACTATCTAAAAATGAATAATGAGCCAAAGGCCCAGTACGTAAGTAACAAAAACAAATACGAATGGTACACAAGCTTAAACTATATGCAAATGCAACAACCATCAAATTATTAGAAAATCTTTAATTAGTCAAACAACACTAGAGTATTCAAACTCCGGACAATAAGGATATCTAGGAGTCCTCAGTAATGATCTTAACGCTTAGGGGGTTGATATAAGTTGTTCGGAGACTTATACCTCCTAGATGATACACCAATAAACGAAAAAGTAGCTTCCTCTAGTGTTTTCAGTCGTTTTACAACTTTACTTAACTTAATCCATAATATTATACAATTCAAGTGTTCCCATAAACATTGAACTTAATCATATTACTTCTCTTTAAGAATAAGCAAATGTTATATCGATACCAATAACCCTATTAACTACCCATTGTATCGCTGTACCACTTATAAAAATCTTATCATAAAAACAAGGGTAGCCTAAGCACCTAAACTATCATGCTCCCAATCTAAGCAAGATGCCGCTCCCTGAACCATATTCAACGGCATAATAGACAATCAATTTAAACAACTTAAGTTTTATCTCAAATTAAAGTAAATTTAGTTATGCTTAACCTAGGCAAGAAATCTAAACACATTATACGTACTTGAATCAAACGAGAGAATCAAAAGGTGGTATTTAACTGAGGATCTATCATTGTTAAGATTCAACTTATATTAATACCCTTACTCTATTCGTGTTTATATATTTATAGTTCTAAGTTATTAATCACAAAATTCAAATAAATTATTCATACAAAGTCTTAACTCAATATTTATAATAAAAATTATCCAATAAACTTATAAATCTCAAAAGGTCAAATGTCAAGCTTGGAAAGATATTTGAATAAGTTTTGAAATGGAAAAAACACCAGGATACGCTGGCCTCAACATTGGTGGCGTTAAGGCGGTGTAGTCTATACCAAAATTCTATGCTCGCCAACGTTGGCAGCATTAACAAATATAGCGGCAGCATTGTGGTCTACGTCGGTAACTGCAACTCAATTTTATCCAAAATCAAGAGTTCCACATGGTTGATCCACGTCCGGGAATACCCCCAACACCGATAGTGCTGACCTCTACGCCAGCAGTGCTGACCTTTATGCCAACATCATACACTGCAGCACATATTTTGAAAAATTGCAAACCTCTCTTGTTTCGAAAACACAAACTTTTGCCACATTTTTCATTTCTAAACTTCCTTCAAACACATTTCCAACATCAAACTTCAACCTATATGTATTCTAACTTCTTTTAACATATATAATCTTCACTTTCAACTCATCAAACATATATATATCTAGCATTTCAAACATAAATCCTCATTCAACCCTTTATTTAGCCAATTCATTCTTCTCTAACTAACCCAACCCGACTCATTCCCAACTTCATTCACTCTAACAGTATTTGTCGCTTACTAAGCACAAACATAATTATAAACCATCAAATATTCATTCATCACATAACTAACATATGTAAATTATCAAACTCATTTTAATATGAAAACTCATATTCTAGCAAAATCTTAAACTAACAAATACACACTTAACATAACAAATACATACCTTAAGAAACTTGAGCTTAGTTCTATGGTCGTGCCACAAGATAATGATAGTTTTACCTAAGGGAAATATAGGTGATGTTTAGACTTGAATTAGGTGAGTTTTAGAAGATGAAAATAGTGTTTTTCTCTTCTCTAGTGGGTTATCTTGGATGTCTGATTTTTCATACGAATTTTGGAAAAAGTTGGACTTGATATTTATCCAAATTGTTGACTTTTGGAGCTGCTATAGTGACGGCTTTAATTTACATGGGTTTAGGCTTATTTTGGGCTAAAATAAATGAGTTTAGGCTTGTTTTTGTCCAAGAAATTTCTGCTATGTTTAGAAATATATATTAAGCCTATTTAACTTATTTTAAACCAATATTCATACACTTTATTATGCTTACGAATTCATAAACATAATATTTGTTCACTCTAAGATATATCAATATTCAAATACATTAATACAACACATACCATATATTAACACAAATCACATATATCATACTCAAGTGCATTACACAAATATAAAACACAAATTTTGGAAATTATGGCTATTTCAATATATATGTTTATATCATAAAATTACACGTCAGTTACATTTATATCACAAACCTAATAAATCATGCAAAAACTGTAATACAAAAATAAATAAATCATAACAAAGGGTAGGGTTATCATATGTTGATAAACAAGAGGGTTTTTTGGTCCAATCTAAATGAATAACAATAATAAAAATAACCATTCAACCTTCCTCACCTAAAAGAAACTATCTTTCTCTAAATAGTTTCCCAAGGACCTAAATCCTAGGACTTTCTTTCTCTCAAGCTTGTATATTGTTCCAAGGAATCACGTAAGCAAATCAATAGGTAAGTTTTCTCTTTTTCAATCCTTTATATCTAAAAGAATAGTCTTTTCTATGTTTCCTTGTCAATGTTGAAGGGATTAAATCATTGGAGGATTTTTGAAAAAACCCTAATATGAATAACAATATATTGTTATATAACAGATATATTTGACCAAGAGGGAGTGGTCCAAGAAAAATTTATGGAAGTGGCAACTAAGTCTCCTTCAAGTCGTTGGCCTTGACATTTATACCCTGGTATAAGAGCCAGCTTTCATGGCCTTAGTTTCATCTATTGAGTTTTAAGCCGCCAGTGTATGTTCTAGATTGTTGGCCTTCTTTTTTACGCCGCCAGCCTTTATGCCAGCCTTCATACACTGGATTTATAAAGATTTCCAAGTTTTATATGTAGCCTAGCCTATCTTTCATTTTCTTAAAACCTTTCCTAAGTATAGAAAACCCTAAGAGACCTCTCTAAACTGTGATCTTTGTTTTAAGGGAGATCAAGATTCAAGAACTAGGTAAGTTGGTTATTTTCAATTCTTTAGTGATCTAAAGGTATGATCTCTTTCTAAAGTCTTCTTGTTAGTTTTGAAGGGAGTTAATCTTGGAGGAATTTTGGAGAAAAACCTAAGTTTCTTGTTGGAGATTTCATCTTCTGCAATCAAGAAGGAAGAAGAATCAAGAAATAGGTAAGTTGATCTTTTTTTTAATCCTTTTGGTGATCTAAAAATGTAATTTTTTTATTTCTTATTGATATTGAAAGGAGTCAAAATTTTGGAGAAAAACCTAAGTTTGGTGTTTGAAGATTATGTGGTATTACAATCAAAAGGAGAAAGGTGTGTATGAATTTAGGGATTGTAATTCTTTTGAGTTTAGGATTTAGATGGTAGTAGGAGTATGATTATTTTGGCAAAACAAGTTTTGAGATAGTTTTTCTTATGTAATTAGGTGTTTTGGTGAAGTTAGGTTTTCTATTTCAAGGGCTATTATAGATACGTCCTTACCTTGTTTGTTCTTTGTGATTGTAGGCTTAGTATTTATAAATTGACATAATATTAATAGGCTTCAAATGAGGTTGATGCTAGCCTTTTGTTGGGTCTAGTAGAAAGGGAGGACCCGTTGCTACTAGGATGACACCTTGATGATCTGTATATGACGTTGTCCCGAGTGGTATCATGCACAAAGACGATTCCAGTCATCTATGAGTGGTACGAGTATGATACCTAGGGTGTGTGAGGAGTACTTAATATCAATATATTTATATATTATTATTTTTTATACTTATTGTTTTTATAAAGTCATAAGTTACTTTGGGTTTAAGACTAGATTGCAAATAGTCTTAAACTGTGTTGTGTGCGTAGCTAAATAAAGATAATAACTTGTGTTTGTTGCATGTGATGACACACGTGAATTTGTATGTTGTTTGCTCATGTGCATGTGATTGTGGTTTGATGTAATGGGCCTTTGTGCTCACTCTTTTATTTTTTAGCAACAGATGATGCTCCTATAGTGTTCGATTTATCTGGATATGATGTTTATGTGGATTATGAGGAGGACGATGGTGGACCTAATTTTCTTGTTGACTATTAGAAATCAAGGATTAAGGATAGTAGAAGTTGAAGAACTTATGATAACTATTGGAGTTTGATCTTTGTTTTTATGCTTTATGATGTTTAAAGTTTTTGTTTTTAAGGTGAATTATATGTTGGCTTTTGATTTAAGCCAACCTAGGTGCTATGAAGTTTTTGTTATGATACAAATATTTTGAAGTACCCTTATATGTGAGCTATGGAAGATGTTTTATGTTATTTATGATTTAGTGGAATTATAGCCTTAGTGTGTCCAACTCCAGTAAAGACACATGGCGGGTTAATAACACATTCAATTTATGATGTTACAACTTAAATGATATCAGAGCATAGATTTATGATCTTTAGGGAATTTTGGTTGTGAACTCCTTAGGATGATAAGATGAAGAGAGGGGGGTAGATCATGGAATTTCTAGTAGCTATGAAAAGCTTATATTTGTTAATTTTAATAAGAATTTTCTAGTTTTACCTCCTAATTATGATTTCTTTATTGTTCCTTTTCTTCCAATTTATTATTTATAAGTATTATATTTATTTTATTTGTGTTGTTATCTTTCATAATTATTTTCATATATGTCTCTTATAATATTTGTTATTTCATATTTATTTTTGTTGCTGCTTCCTAAAATACATAGAAAAGTGATCAGTAAAACAAATAAAGTTCAACAAAAATCAAGAAATGATAATTTATAAAAACAAGAATATATCCTTACTAAACATATGACCTTTTAGGCTTCTGCCATAATACATGTATTTATTTATATAAGAAGTTAATGGCATTCACTGAATTACGACCGATAAAACAACAATTACTAAGGTAAGTTAAAAAGAATATATATATACATATAAGGAATTAATAATCAAAACTTTCATGAAGAAAAGTTAAAACCTACAATAGTCAACAAATCTTTAATGACACAACATCAACAAATCTTTAATGGTTCTTAATTATGAATTTAAAGAAAAGTTTAAAGGGAACCATAATTTGAATTAAATGATGCAAATTCAAAAGGCACTAAGATTGAGACAAATTTGTATAGGCATCTCCAAAAATTGTAAATCATGAATAACAAAGCTAAAATAATAGAACTATGATTAAAAGAGAATGAAAATGAGAATTACTACACCAACTTTTCATGGTGGTAGTAATGAATCATTAACTTCAACAAGGACTCATAAGTTTTAAATATTAAGAAAAGTGATTACTAATTAAATCTCAAAGGTTGAAAAAAAAAAAGGAAATAGCTTTGGAATTAATGCAACAACATGTGAGGCAGGACTGATGAGTTCACGGTTTGTTCTTGTTTATTAAATGTCATGTTATGAGTAGCAAGTATTGTTTATAGTTCTGTCGTATTGTGTCCAATTCTATTGTATCCGGTCTTATCGTATGAAGTTTTCATGTTCAATCCTTCTTGTTGAGTCAAGTCATTTTGAGTTCATCTTGAGTGTCAAGTTATATGTTGGTCTGGTATTAGTCAGTCCAACTACTCTGAGACTTGTCAGCCCACTCGCACATGTACCTATGCTGAAATAAAAAGATAAAATTTCTCAAATTCAAAAAATTGAAGTAATGGGAACATGGATTTACACACACAACACACACACACACACGCACGCAAACTTGACAAATGAGTGAAGGTTAATAAACAAAAGATAGAACAAAATTGTAATTATAATAGAGATAAGGGAAATGATTATAAGTATAAAAAATATCAAGACCAAAACTTTCACAACTATATATTAACAATAATACAAAAAAAAAGAAAGTCTCCAAATATGGTAAAAAGCCAAAACTAGTGAGAAACAACAAATTTATAAAATTTGTTGAAAGTAAATGGAAAATAAAGATAAGCCTTAATAGACTCTAAAATCAAGACACAAATGTGTAAATGGTAATACCATAAGTAAGTAAAGTAACTCATCAATGTGACATATGATAACTATTATACTTATTAAAATATTAACTTGGAAGCATGACAATCATATCTTTCATTTATTTATGTAATCATGGTATTTTCTTCCTTTCCTTCTGTAAAGTGGAGTAAATATAAAATGAAGTAGGAAAATAATCATGACTGCTTAATTGAAGGTTGTTGGCAAGTGCAAGGGTCGAGAAAATCTTGATTATGTAGTTAGAGGAGTATTCAAGGTAAAATATAGTAAAGTTTGAGATAACAAGCATTAATATGATAATGAATGGTCAGAAATGTAAGAATATGATTGGTGAAATGGGAGAAAACTAAAGGCTGATATTGAGATAAGATGACAATAGTAAAGGTACTAAGTAGGCAAAAGTTTAAAGGTAAAAAGATGGATGGCTGGAGCTAACTAGAAGGAACTAGTAGTCTAACTGAGAGGCATCAAAATCCTCATAGATGGTTGACAATTAGATTGTTTACTTAGTAGACATAACCTTGTAGACATAAAAATAAGTGAGAAAGATCATGTTAAAGACTAGATGGGAAGAATTGGGATAACCAGTATAAATTAGAGAATGGTTGAATCTTATAAAGATATGAATGTACATGTGAAACAACAATTACAAGAAGGAAATGTGATCTTAATGAGTTTTAAGGTATGAGAAGTCTACAGATGATGGATAATAATGACATTCGAACTAATATATGACGATAACTTCAGGATGATTCTTAGAAAAGTCTATATGAGACCATAGATATAAATAGTTATATGAAGTAGCAATACAAGTTTTGGGAGACAATTGGAATAGCACAAATGATAAATGAAAGTTGTGGATTAATATGGTGTCTGACAATGGTGATAAAACAAGATTAAACCAACAGAAACATAAATGTTAACGTCATATGAAATAATAGACCAATGTGAGGTTTCATCTTTAGAGTTAGAGTTGAAAATTTTTAATTGCATGATTTTATCTTTCTAATTGTTATTTGAGGAATTATAAGGTAACTATGTCCTAAGGAAGTTTCAATGGAAATGGCGATAATCAAAGGTAAGGTATAATGACCAGATAGTGCTAATGAGTTGGATTGATATTTCTAAAGCGCAACATATAGTTGTTTTGAAGGATGTGATGGTTGGTTTATGAGCTAAATTGTAAGTGTACAATAAAAAAAGATCTTTTGTTGATAAGTAGATTTAATAGGTATAGAAGGATACTAAATCTAAGTGAAGAATAATCACCTACTATTGAGGAAATGGATGGATTTACAGGGCAATAATTATAGAGAAAAAGTGCATTAGGAAACTGAATATCGATGAAATATTGGAACTTTAGGAGTAATGATGTCAAAGGAAGAGTTAGAAGTCATCTATTGATTTTAAAAAATTTAGTAAATGTCGTAAGTGTCAATATTTAATCCTCATCAATATATTGGTGATAGATATAAATGAAAGATATTAGGAGTTGAGAAAGTGTGTTGGAAGCGATATAGCTAGTGAGTGAATGTTTTGGGATTAGATGAATGATATATGGGTGATATATATTATTTGGATATAGAACAACAGGGGTGAAAACTAAGTTGAATTAATAGAAGTGCATATGACATAGTGACATTTGAAGCTTTGGGTCAATGTTGGGTTTGAACCTATAGAATTTAAGGTTAAAATTATAGTCATAAGATTTTCAACCATCTAAATGTCGAATGAGGAATTGATTTGGAGATCATGTGCAAGGAAGGTTTTCAATAGGAAAGATGATAAACGAAGGCAAGATTTATGACAGGCTTTGTTAATAAGTTTGACCCATATTCTTGAAGTGTATAATGTAGATAAGGACGAAGAGCACCAAATCCACACAATAAAAGTTAGGAATTATGGGGACATCGACTAAATCATATTCTAGTTGGAAGATATATACTCATGTGAATAGTAGAGAAAGAGTTTTAGAAGTAAGTGGATATAGCATAAGGAATCATTAATTGAGCAGAAAACAACTTAAACGTCAAAGAACGGATGGAAACATGGATTAAGGAGTTGGAAGCAAGGATTAAAAAAGTTACAATGATACAAGTAACTTTTGAGGACGAAAGATTCTTTTGGGGGGAAAGAGATGTAACATAAAAATAAATAAATCATTATGAAGGCCAGAGTTATCATACGTTGATAAATAAGAGGATTTTATAGTCCACTCTAAAATAAATAATAATGATAAAAATAACCTTTTTCCCCTCCCTTATCTAAAATAAACGTATATATCTGAAATGACCAAAGTTAAATTCATAATTAATACATGTAAATTGATTGTTACATGTGTGTATGTGTATGTGTAGAGTGAATTGTGGTGTTTGATATAATTATATGTGTTAGAAAGTATCCATATATGAGTTAATGGTAAATATATTTAGGATGATAGTTTATTTATGTTATCAATTATTATGTTAATGTAAATGGTTATTGTGGTGATTAATGTTTGATGAATTAAGCTTGTTTTCAAACTAAAACTTAAACCCTTAACTTAGTAGATTTTTTGGCCCTCTTAAGCCCCAAATTTAAGCCCAAATCCAAGCCCAATTAAGGCCCAAAGCCCTTCACAAATCTACCCCAAAAGTCAATATAGATTTGGATAAACAATAAAGCCCCAATTGCACACTTTAGACATTCCAAAACAGAGCAAAGGGAAAGAAAATTCGTAACTCTAGAAGACCAACATTTTCCAACATCCAAACTAAGTTTTCTTGCACCCAACACATCAAGAATCCATCCCCAACCACCATATATACATTAAGATAAGTTTATATGATGTTTAAAGTGCTTTATTTCTCTTTAATCCATGAATTTTTCTATCAAATTTAATGTATGTTGAAACATATGTGTATTATTATATTGTGAAGTTGAGATAACTTAGGACTTGTTATGGAAGTGCAAGGATGGTGTTGAGTTGTAGTGTGATGAGAGGTTGTTATTATTGAGTTGTTTTGAAGAGTTGATTCATGTTGGAGTAGTGGAAGTGAAGTAAAGGAAATTATAGTGTTTTGTATGTTTTAATGATTGAGGAAGGAGATTTGTATTTCATTGATGTTAGAAGGAAGTTTGTGTATATTAGATGATATAGGGTTCTTATACCACGTATTAGGAAGGTTATATTGTGGTTTGGAATGAGTTGGAAGAGTTAAAACGTAAAAATTTTGTGTTTGGAAAACAGAGGAATTCTGCAACTCAAATTGCAGTGTACGCCGCCTTGTACTTGCCGGCGTTAGAATTCTAACTTCTAATCTTTTGAATTTCATCTTAAACACCATCGGCGTTGAGGACGAAATTGCTAGCGTAAAGACTCAAAGGTTCTGTACATAATATTTTTCTTAACGCTACCTTAAACGCCGCCGGCATATAATCCTACACCGCCGGCATTGTGGTTTGCATTGCCGGCGTTAATTGCCAGCCTGGACTTTATAAATTTCAAAATTTTCTAACTTCTTCCAACATCTTCCAATAATTGATATATGACCTCTTGATCAAAGATTTTCCTTTTACAATATATATATATATATACATAAACATATATATGTTATGTGATGACTTTGGATTGTTTTTACATAAGATTCAATAGCTTTCTAAGTTCTAATCTAGTGAATATAAGCTTGACTTAGGATAGTGACGTGATATAGTTGATTTGTGTGGAACAGAGATAAGTACTCAGTTAGAGATTCCCATTGATTCTCAATCCTAACCAGGTACACAATAATTTGATTGATTATTGCTTAGGACAGGCATATTCAAATTTGACCTTAACTAAAGACTAATAAAAATGTTTATTGAAATGATTTGTGGTTGAGCTGTGTCTAGTCTGAGGAACGACAACCTTGTCATGATGCAATGGCACGGTAGTTTAGGCACTTAGTTCGATTCTTTGTCATGATGCAATGACATAAATCCATGATGTAATGGTGGTTTATCTTAATGGCTAAGTGGATAGCTAATGGGGTTAACTATATCGGTATATTCTCTACTTAGGCTCGGGAGGAAATAATATGTTTTAGTTCACAGGTATGAGACCGTTGAACCAATTGATGTTATAGACTGGGATATGTGGAGTATATAAAGGAGTGTGAACCATAAATGATGCTATTAATAATCTTTATTGGTTAGATATAGGAGATATAGATATTCGGTCTATCTATCTCAATCCCCTGAGCAGCTGCTGTTACTCAGGACCCCCAGAGTTCCCAAGCTTGAATCGGAGTTTGAATACTCCAATGTTGTTTTACTCACTTAACTAAAGATAATGAAGTTGTGGTGATTTATTACATTGCATTTAGTTAAGTGTGCATAGCATATGTATTTGTTTGCACTATTGTGTACTGGGTTTTTGGCTTATGTTGCCATCTTGCAGGTGATTATGAGGATGAGCTCTACGATGATATGGGATATGAGACTGACTGGGAGACTTCTATGGACGATTAGGTGTTTGACCTAACAGTAGATGTTTAGGACTTTGATGTATTTTGTGAAGTGTTTAGGCTTATTTGTTAAGCCTTGGAATGTAATTTTGATTTAGTTGTTTATGTAATATAAATTGTATGTGTGTAGGCTTTACATATATTGGTGTGATCCTTGGGAGATCTTTAATCAATGAATATGATGTATATTTTATATATGTATATATATTATATATATGAGATGACCTACTACTAATATAGTGGTGGTATTTCTTAATTCAAATCATGAAAATGTTATATCTGTTTTAAGCAAGTATTCATTACAAACACTTCTTTTTAGACGACCTTACGTATAATACTTGGGTATTTCCTAATACTTGATCTATGGATTAAGTGGCCTGGGTCCTTACAATGTCTCTCTAAACAGTTTCCTAAGAAGCCAAACCCTAGGGCTTTCTTTGTCTCTCGCAAGCTTGTATATTGTTCCAAGGAATTACGTAGACAAATCAATAGGTAAGTTTTCTCTTTTTCAATCCTTTGGATCTCAAAAAATAGTCTTTTCTAAGTTTTCTTGTCAATGTTGAAGAGATAAAATCATGGGAGGAATTTTGAAAAAACCCCAATATGAATAACAATATATTGTTATATAGCACATATATTTGACCAAGAAGGAGCAATCTAAGAAAAATTTGTGGAAGTAGCAACAAGGCCACCTTAAAGCCTCCGGCCTTGACATGAACACGGCCAATATAGGAGCTAGCTTTCATGACCTCAGTTTCATCCATTGAGTTTTAAGCTGTCAGTGTATGTTCTAGATTGCCAACTTTCTTTCCTATACCCCCAGCCTTTATGTCAGCCTTCATACACGGAATTTGTAAAGATTTCCAAGTTTTATATGTAACCTAACCTATCTTTCCTTTTCTCAAAACCTTTCCTAAGCTGTAGAAAATCTTAAAAGACCTCTCTAAATCATGATCTTTATTTCAAGGGAGATCAAGATTCAAGAACCAGGTAAGTTGGTTATTTTCAATTCGTTAGCAATCTAAAGGAATGATCTCTTCCTAAAGTATTCTTATTAGTTTCGAAGGGAGTTAATCTTAGAGGAATTTTAGAGAAGACCCTAAGTTTCTTGTTGGAGATTTAATGTTTTGCAATCAAGGAGGAAGAAGAATCAAGAAATAGGTAAGTTAATCTTTTTTTAATCCTTTTGGTGATCTAAAAAAGTAATATTTTCTGAATTTCTTATTGATGTTGAAGGGAGTCAAAATTTTGGAGAAGACCCTAAATATGGTGTTTGGAGATTCTATGGTTTTATAATAAAAAAAAGAAGGGTGTGTATGAATCTATGGATTGCAATCCTTTTGAGTTTAGGATGTAGATGATAGTAGGAGTATAATTATTTTGTGAAAACGAGTTTTAAGATAGTTTTGCTTATGTAATCAGGTGTTTTGGTGAAGTTAGGTTTTCTGTTTTAGGAGCTGTTACATGTATGTCCTTACCTTGCTTGTTGTTTGTGATTGTAGGCTTAGTATTTGTAAATTGACATAATGTTATTTGATTTTAATTAAGTTTGCTGCTTGTCTTTGGCTGGGTCTAGTAGATCGGGATGACCATTTCTACTAAGACAACACCTTCATGATCTATGTGTAACGTTGTCCCGAGTGGAGTCATGCATAGAGATGATTCCGGTAGTCTACGAGTGGTACAAGTACGGTACCCAGGGTGTGTGGAAAGTACCCAACACCAATATATGTATATATTACTATTTTCTATACTAATTAATTTTACGAAGTTATGAGTTACTGGGTTTAGGACAAGATTGCAAATAGTTCTAAGCTATGCTACTTGCCTGGCTAAATAAAGATAATAACCTATGTTTGTTACATGTGAATTTGTATGTTGCTTGCTCATTGGCATGTGATTGTGGTTTGACATACTGGGCTTTTATGATCAGTCTTTTATTTTTTAGGAACAGATGATGGTCCTGTGGTGTTCGATCTATCCAGATATGTTGTTTATGTGGATTATGGGGAGGACGATAGTGGACCTGACTTTCCTGCTGACTATTAGAAATCAAAGGTTGAGGATAGTAAAAATTGAAGAACTTATGATTACTATTGGAGTTTGATCTTTGTTTATATGTTTTATAATGTTTAGAGGTTTTGTTTTTGAGATGAATTGTATGTTGGCGTTTGATGTAAGCCTACCTAGTTGCTATGAAGTTTTTTTATGATACAAAAATTTTGAAGTACCCTTATATGTAAGCTATGGAAGATGTTTTATGATATTTATGGTTTAGTAGAATTATAGCCTTAGAGTGTCCATCTCTAGTGAGGACACGTGGCGGGCTGATAATGCCTTCAGTTCATGGTGTTACAAAAACAATGCAAAAATAAACATATTTTAATTAAACCAATTAACACATGATATTTTAATTAAATCATACAATATATCTGTATTTTATTTATTCTATCCTATTATTTACTAACACATTTCTCTAACCACACTAATTAATTAAACCACTTGTAGTAGCAAAATAGCACAAAATCCTTCATTACACTACTTTTAGAAAATTTGGTGAAACTCTTTTTGCCTCTAACCTTAGTCCCTCTTGAATATCACATAATTTTCGAAAGAAAAGAAGAGATTTTAAGTGTGGTAGATGAATGAAAGAACAAGATATTGTGTATAGATATTATACCTAGTAAGCTTTTGATTATTGGATATAGTTGATGATGTTGTAGTGTTTATTTTGAGAATAAAAATGCAGAATTTTTCTATTAGAAATGAGAGCTAAAGGAGATACCTACCTAGGGTCATTTTTAGAGTTTTTTTGCAAAAAGAAAGTTAGTTAAGGGATTGTGCAATAGATGACACATTTATGGAACATTCTAGAACCATTTAGGGGATTAAAATGGAAAAATATAAATTAAAATCCTACTAGAAAATTATATGGATAATGTTAATGATGTGCAGGATTCTATAATGTTTTTAGATGAGTTTAGGGTTAACATGATTAGTGGGTTGGGTTAGCAAATTAGTTAAGGCCTTAGGGTATAATTGGGGGGTTAAATGTACTTAGAAAAATAGCTAGATAAAATTTAGGGATTTAATTTAGAAGATTTGAAGATGATAAAATTAGTTTAGCTATTAAGGTGATTGGAATGAATATTTGATCAAAATTTAGGGTGTTGAGAAATTTAGGTCTTGAAAATTGTCAAAATTGGGAATAATGGGAAATTTGGGAAATTGTAATTTAAGTGGATGACCAAATTGTTATTTGTAAAGACCCGACCTACTAATCCTATGATTAAGTAAGTCAAGCCCCCAACCACGAATAATATTTTCATATCATACGTAAGGTTGTCCTAAATCTAACAATTTATGTGAAATATTTGTTTAAAACCACTACAACATGATACAAGACTTTTTACAAAAGGATTACTCACCTGAGTAATCTATTCATATATAACATTTAAGGAAATAGTTTACAACTTGGTGTCAAGCCCATGACACGACAAAACTTACATAAGTTTTTACAAAATAGGAAAATTAGACTTTAAGTCTTTATATACAAACAAGGCTTAACTAACAAGGCTCTATTCAGAATACAAAATACATATTTAAATCAAACAACTTGTTCAAAAACTTTCTTCCTTGCTATCTTGCACTCGGTTCCTAGTCGCCCCACTCATCCATAAATTTTTCCCAATCCGACTCATAGCCCATATCATCATAACAGTCATCATCACCAGAAAAATAGCAACAGTGAGCCTTTGGCCCAGTACACAACAACAACACCCAAAAGCGTAGTGACAATCATACATAGACTAATGCAATGCAACACTAATGTTTCATTTATCTTTCTTTAGTATTCATTGATCAAATCATCATTGGAGTATTCAAACTCCAGGACAAGCCATGGGATTCTGGGGATCCTGAGTAACGCTCACGACGCTCAGGAGGTTGATATAGATAGCCCGAACATCTATATCTCCTAGATAACGTTACACTGAAAAGAATAATCTCATATAGGTTATATAGCCATTGCTCAACTTCACTTAACTCAATCCATAATATAAATTAATTCACATGCTCCCATAAACATTGAATTAAATTATACTACTTCTTTTCAAGAATAAGTAAATGTTGCTCAGTTACTACATTTCCTATCGATTATCCGCCGAGCCTAGTCATTGCATCATGACTATTGGCCTAAGCGCCTACACTAACATATCATTGCATCATGATAAGTTACCGCTCATTGGACCGGATTCAACGGTGAAAACACAAGCAATTCAAGCAATACTTAAGTCATTTAGAATTTATATCAAATTTAAGTGTGCCTATCCTAACAAGCATACAAGCAAGTTATTGTGTACCTGTACTAGCTCAAGAATTAATGGGAATAACCGAAAGGGAATCACTCACTGTAAAAAGAAGTAATTACAAACTCACACTTAGTTCAAGTATATATATTCATCAAATCTCAAGTATAATCATCCAAAGAAATTCAAATAAATCATTACAACATCATCACATAGCATTTAGATATCATATATTATCATATAATACTCAACAAATACTTAAATGATCATTTATCAAGCTTGGGAGAACCTTTAACAACCAACAATAAGTTTTAAACTTTGTTTGGAAAGTGTATCAGTTGAAAAGAACTAAATTTAAGCATTGTTACTTTTAAAATTTGTGAAAACTTAAAACATAAAAGTTTTAGATCTCTTTTTAAGCTTTCCAACGCAACTTGAATCACCTCAAACGGAGGTCTGATGAAAAAGTTATGATTGAATTACGAACAGGCTACGAAATAGGGGAAGGCTACACGACCAAGTGCATGGCCGTGCTCAAGGCCGTGCTGGGTATGAAAAAGTGACCCGAGGCGAATTTTTAAGGATTTTAAGGCCTGCACGGCCATGTGCACGCCCGTGTATCAAGTTGTGCACATTGGAACGAGAAAATGACGAAATCCTTTGTTCTTTAAATGCATTTTACACTTCTCAAAGTTCTTTAAACTCATTCCAAAGTTTCTCAAAGCTTGTTATATGATCAATATGACATTTAAACAACATAAACTTCAACTTTAAACATCAAACAAGTTCAAACACCACTCTACAAGAATCAAACTCTTCTTCATCAACTTTCACCAACCCTAGCACACTTCAAACAATTCTAATACTTATCATACTTCAACACTTCAATTCCAAACCACATGAAAGCCTACTACAACCTATCTACAACAACTCAAGCATTCTAAAACTTTCCTAACAACTCTACAACACTTCAACAAGAATTTAGCATACCAACTACTTATATTATACCACACATGCATATTTCATGGATTAAAGGGGAAATAAAGCATCTCAAACATCAAATAAACTTACCTCAATGTATATATAAGGCTTGGGGAAAGATTTTTGGTGTGTTGAGTCCAAGAAAACTTGATTTGGGTCTTGAAAATTTTTGGCCTTCTTGAGTTACGAATTTTCTTTTTCTTTGTTCTGTTTTGGGTTGTCTAATGATACAATTAGACTTTGATGTTTATCTTAATGTTGTTGACTTTTGAGGAGGGCAGATTTGGAAAGGCTTGGGCCTTATTTGGGCTTAGTTATGGACTTAAGTTTGGGCTTGAGTGGGCTTTAAAAATTTCTGCTATGTTTAGAATTTTATTTAGGCCTAAAACAAGCTTAAATCCAACACATATAATTCATTACAATAACAATTAACACTAACATGATAATTTCTAACATGAATAAACTATCAACCTAGATATATTTACCATAGCTTATTATCAAATCACATATGTTATAACACACCCAACATTACAAACACACTAATCCACTCAAACACATACACACATATAAAATATAAGTTGAGAATTTCATGGTTATTTCATTATTTGGCTTTGGTTTGATTTATTTGGTATTGATGAAATAGGAAATTATTGTGGTTTAATCTCAATTTTTATTGGAAACCAATTACTAACTTGGATTTGTTAATTCACCTAATCATACCATATAATTTACTTAATTTACTTGTTAAATTATCTAGTTCAAATTTCTAGTTTAGATTCTAATTTGGTTCAAAATTTTCAACATCTTTATATAATTTAATTCACACTTTCTTAATTAACTTAGTGGAACTCAAGATATGGCATCCACACTATGCAATTCTACATCAAACTAAGGAAATGAGAGACGGTTGAACTTTTTGTGTTTATTTATATGTATGAACTACGAACTTCTCACTGATTTGTTTTGGTCTTACGTTGTTCTTAGCAATCATTATACCTAATATATTTTTTCATTCTTTTCGAGGTAAATAAATTTCATATGTAGAGAATACAATTTCAAGTCAAAAGTGAAGACAATTTTTTTAATCTAATATTTGTATTAATGTTTTTTAATTGTTACCATCTATTCCATGTGTAAAGTATGTAAAGGATTTTTATTAGTATTTAATTAATGCTTTTGCAATTCGTAATTAATAGCCTCCAAATTTGCTAATTTATTTAGAATAAATTACACTAGAAATTCTCAACATTTGGTGGCAAGTTCATTTGAGGTCCAATATTTTGAATGGTTTAAAGAGGTCCTAACATTTGAAGTAGGTTAATTAAGGTTTCTATTAACACGTGTCAAAAAAATTAAAACTTAAAAAACCCATCATGCTTTGATACATGTCAATAGATACCTCAATTAATTTACTTCTTCAAACGTTAGGACCTTTTTTAAATGACTCTAAACATTAGGATCTCTTTTAAATAACTCGAAACATTAGAACCTCAAATAAACTTATTCTCAAACGTTGGGACTTTTTAGTGTAATTTACCCATTTTATTGATGAAATATATGAATCATTACAATTTACAATTTACTTATAATCAACTTTCAAAAGTAGGCAATTAATTTAATTGTCCATTTGACATGTGTGTATATATGTAGTTTTTTTTTTTCAATCGTTTACATGTACTTTCAATTATGCATATATTTGATCATTAGAAGTAAGATACAATTTAATTTTATCAATATTCTTTTAACCATATTATTATATGTAAGTACAATGAAAAAAACATCATTCGCAGTATCAAATAAACAGTGGTAGATATTACTATTTGATAATTAGAAAAAATAAATTGATCATTTCTCAATGATGAAATCATACTGTACTTTATGTTGCTAATTTTAATTTTATAGGTCATTCATATTTTGTTTGTTAAGTGTGATATTTTTATGCATACACATCGAGAGTGCCTGTTGTTAGTATTCTATTAAAACGGAGTATATGCATATAGTCCTGCCATTAATTTTGACAGGATCGATCCCATTACCATTCAACGGTTCACACCATACCCAATCGTAATTAAATCCCAACAATAGTTAATATTCCATTTACTATATTTATTTTAATTATTAGATTATTGAAGAGATGGTCCATCAACGGGACCATAGAGCTCTCCATCTTTATATATAAATAGAAAAAAGTAAAACATTATTTTACATATTTAAAAGCCTAATCATTTATCTTTCTCATTACTAAATAAATTTTATACATAATTGATGATTTCAATAAGTGAGTTTAACTTCAAATTTAAATTCATATATATATATATATATACGTGTAAATTTTGAAAACTTAATTTTTGATAACACACTTTATTATTATTTTTTCCACTTATATGTATTTTTCATGTAAAATCTTGATTGCAAAAGTTTTTAATATATTGTCCTAAATTCTCATAATAATTGTATAACAAAAGTATTTTACTTTTTTAATTCTCACTATTGTTGTATATTTTTATAAGTGGCATACTATTATGAAATAGCCCATTTTTACGTCAAATTATCAATGCACTCTTTTGTGTTCTTTTTAATTTTCATTTCATACAGTACCATTTCGGTATATAAGATAAATGAAATTCATGCACAAAATTTTGATTCGAAAGTAATGTTTGATTTAATGTAAATTAGTAAAAAGACATGTCTTTTAACATCAATATAATTTCTGGAATAATTAATGCAAAATGACATAACATTACATTATGGTATTTCGATAATCATTTTTAAATGACATATTCTTTTCGGCATAATAAGCTTTTATGATTTATATTTTTTATTAATAATATTATTTAATCAACCATTATCTTTTATTTTATGGTTTATGCCTTTCTATTAATTAAAGTTAATTAATTTTAAGTTTCAGTTATGTTTTTCACTTTAGTGACAAAGCATTGTGACCTTAAGCTTCACCTAAAAGAGTCACAATAAAAAAGTTGCAATATTTGTATGATGTAATATTAAATAACATTTACACATAATATTACATTACCATAACTTAAAGAATTACAACTCTTCGCACATAATATGAGATTATAAACAATAATTAATATCATATAGTACCAACACATAATTTTATAATGTAATAATAACATATATACAATACTATGATTAATTTATCATCTTCAATCATTAAATTGTTAATTATGGTAATCATTTAAATAAATTTTTATGTTTTTTTATGTTATATATAATATATAGTAAAAATAATAGTTACTATCACACAATGCTAACATATAGTATATAATGAAATAATAACATATAAATAAGAATATAATTATTTTATCAACTTCCATAATTAAATTGTTAAATATGGTAATCATTTAAATAAATTTAATATTTTCTTTAATTTTGTATTCACAATAAAATAAATAAATAAATAAAATCATACATAGAGTAGGGTTTTTATTTCGTTCTACAGTACCCTTTCAATATTACTTTTATTATACTGTACTTTTTTGGTATTTTTGTTTTATTGATATATTTATAATGTTAATTTTTATAGATAAATTGAATTATGATTGAAATATTACCTTGCATATTATGTGAGCTTGTAACTAGTTATAGCTAAGATATATGTCACATTGAAAATGTGAAAATTAAATTCATTTATCCTTTAATAAGTGCATCAAACACCCAGTTCTTTTTTCTTTCAAGTATTAAAATGTATTACGAGTGCACTCGAAAACAAAACGCATTTTTCTTTTTTCAGTAGGACATAATTGTCACAATAGAAAGTCAAATGTATATTTCTACAGGTTTATCATTTTTTATTTATTAAAATGGACGCAAAATTGATTAGGTGCAGAATTTAGGTATACGATTATGCAAGTTTACGATTTTGCCGATTTTGTACCATTCTACTGATTCCATATATTATAGTGAATAGTAAAATCCCGATTTTGGCAACTATGTGATCTGATAAAATGTTTCATAACCAAAACAACAGAGTCTATACAAAATTAGTTTGGTGACCTTGGTAGCTCATCTAGCCCCTAAAGTGGGGTTTACATTATCTAAAAAACAACCAAAAGGACAGAACAATGAAAAATCAAAACCTACCATATCCATGAGATGTTAGAGAATCCTGTCCAGGCCTTTTTTTTTTCCTATGCTATCAACAAACACATTCATTTCTCTAGGAATATAACATATCCTAAAGTCTTTTAAGAACAACAACTTATCCTTACATAAAGTTAGAAGATCAAGAGAAATGGCAGTTGGAAATAAATTTATATTGGTGGGTAGTTTGATAGTAATTAAGGAATCACATTAAAAAATGATGTGTGTAAATCTATTGTTAGTGTTCTTTGTGATAGCTTCTAAGATGGATAGAATCTTGGTCTCAAGTGAAGTGGACTAAGCTATGTGTTTACAGAATCTCCTGATTGTCTTTGCTTGATGATCTCGACACATACCACTTGTACAACCATAGATTTTATAGTAATCTTATAAGTAGAACCTTAGACTCAATATCAAAACTAGAACCCTAAAGTTAAACCAAGTCAACTCTAAACCCTAGAAACCCTAGATCCGATCGAACAGTTTCTAAAACCCTAAAACATTAGATGAGTTAGAAAAAATAATATGAACCTAACATAAAAGCAAGATATAAGGTATAAACCCTAGAATGATAAGTTTTTTTTTTTTTTTTGAAACCTTCAATCATTTTGAGCTTTTTTTATATCAGTTTTAGTATCCGCTCACGAAGACATAAATCGAGGTACAATATTCCCAAAAAAATCTATACTAGAATAATATTAAATCAGCCATATAATATCAAATAAAATTTTATCGGCTCTTAAAAACAATAGTTATAGCACTTATACACTTATTTTACTCTCTATCAATAAACAATTAGTTTTTTCTACTATTTAATTTCTATTCACATCAATCACTTTTTTCTTACACTGTTACAGTCTATTCTTACATAAACTACTTTTACACATATCTATTCACCATACTTTATTATACTTTTTTTAATATTTTTTCTTCTTTAATTAATCTCTCTCTCTCTCTCTCTCCCTCCCCCCCCCGGAATCGACGCCACACCCCTCCCCCCATCTTCCCATTCTTAACTTAATTTAATTATTTATTTATTTTTCATACTTTAAGTCACACAATCTCTCATCTATAAATACCCATTCTCTTTTTATTTTTTCCACACTTTACAATCCTTCCTTCTCTCAAAATCCGCTCTCCCTTTCTTCCTTAAGTGCTTCTACCCCCATTTGTCTCTCTCAAATTTCTTTCATCTTTTATTTAGATAAAAACACTAAACACTCTCTATATCTTATCTTATGTGACATGTATATGTCTATGTATTTGAATACTTTCCATAAAAATCCCCATGATGCATGATGCTAAGGAATAAAAATGCAAAACAACATGTTGAGTTTATGTCACACAATGTTGTGTTTATGTTTATGTTTATGTTATATTTATTCTTGTTTACTAACATGACTTCTATATGTACATATGTATATGTAGATATTTATAATCCTTAGAGCATATTGCTCACTAATATGAGTTCTTTATTTATGTTCTTTATTTCAAGTAATTTATTTATATGCTTTAGACTTATTCATTTCAAGTCACAATAAGATTAGTCAACTTCTAATCTTGGACTGGTTTATAATCAAGTCTAGATGAGACTGGAATATTTCAAGTCTCGGAAAGTCTTAACAAAATCTAAGACTCGCATTTTATTTGATTTAATTTCACTTTATTTTTATTTATTATGCTTGGTGACTAGATTATTTCAACTCTTGGGAGCCTTAATCATAAGTTAAGACTACCATATTTTTATTTCGATTATGCTTATCTTTATATTTTTACTTTGTCAACTTTTTATTTTGAGTGCATCTTAGTAAGAAAAATGTCAATAAGTTTAGTTTTATGTTCATGTACACAAGTGCTCATAATGATGTTGTCATCTCGTTAAATAAATTCCTAAACCTTACATGTGACAATTCCTTGTTATGTGAATACTTCCTCAAATTTATTTTCACTACCTAGGAGAAATCCTTAGTACAAAGAAAAATTTAGAGAAGACAAATCAATTTCTCATTTCCTTTAAAATGCAAAAACATAGGCATCAACTTGTGAAAATTTTGCAACTTGAAATTCTTTCCTTAAAAACACATGAAAAACCAATGTTTTGACAAATAGGATTTTGATGAAAATATAAAACAAGGTTTACAAGGAATGAAATAAGACATGACACTTTATCTTAAATCAACTACTTATAAGTATTAAGAAATAAAAAGCTTTGTACAAGTTTCCAAAGTTTAGCCTTTATAACCTTAAGTTTTTGCAAATTTTCCAAAAGCTACTCGTTCAAGAAATTTCCTTTTAGCAACATCACTGGAATCATGCATGTGTTATGAACTACTTTCAAGTTCCAAATATGTTTGAGTATAAGGATAAATTATAAACATGTCTTAGAAAATCTACTTAGGTAAAACTTGCAAAAATTATCAAAACAGATTTAAACATGAATCTGGGTCCAAAATGACCCCTTAGATTATGAGGCCTAAATGTATGGACCCGACATGCCTTAAATAAAAATTCAGGCAATGCCTTGTCCCCCCAGCTACGCATAATACATGAAGTATTACAGGTGTAGGCTTTCTTATATAATCTAGCTATCACAAACATTTGCTACTCGTTTTTATATTATGAAATCGTTTAATTAGATTCTTAAAACAGTTAATTTTAAAACTTACAAAATAAACTTTACAAAATCATTCATTTTCTACTCTTATGAGTATATTAGCTTTCAGAAACGAAATCATAGCATCAAGTATTTTATATACCTTTCATGAAGATAAGCAAAGCTTTAAAGCTTAAATTAGAAAACTCGAGCTCCACCAAACCCTCAAAAGAATATTACACAGCCCCACAAAATAAATCCAATTCTTTATACGAAAAAATAAAATAAAATCCACGGTCCTACTTCAATTCACTCTTCGTTCCAAAACTTCCATAACCCAAAGCAATCATCCTCATCATCATTATCAAATCATCATTATCATCACATCATCACCTGGAAAGAAAACAATAATGAGACAAAGTCTAGCACATAGTAACATAATCACAAACAAGATGCACACAAGCTTAAACTAATGCAATGCAACAATAATAAGTTATTATCTTTTAATTTAAGATTAAACAAACAACAATGCAGCACTCACATTCTAAAAAAATCTTAGGAACTTGGGGGTTCTGAGTAATAATAGCTGCTTTGGGGGATCATATAGGTAGTCCGGATACCTATATCTCTTATCTATAATTGAAAAGGAAAATAGCTTTATCTAAGGTCCACAGTCAGTACACACACTTTACCCATCACAATCCATAATATAATAGAGTCAACATTCCCATGAATATGGGCCCTACTACGTTACTTCTCGCTGATCAAGATAAACGTTACGCCAATACTGTTTGCCTTATTGGCTACTCGTTGAACCACTTATGAATTGTCATTGCATTATGATAAGTGGGCAACTTAAGCGCCTAAACTACCATGCCCCGCTCCTGACAAAGTTGTCACTTTTCGGACTGTATTAAATGACACAAGCACAAACAACACTCATTTATTTATTAAGTTGAGTTTAAGTTTTAATTCATTGAGGATGTCTATCTTAGCCTACAAATATAAGTTACTGCATACCTTATCCAAAAGTAGACCAAGATCATAAGACAATCAAGAAGAAATAGAAACTAAATCCAAACATCTGTTCAAAAGATTAAATTATATAAGCAATTCAATTATTTATTAATTTATATCAAAATCTTATTAAAAATTCATTCTATGGTTGCATTTGATCAGAAATGAAAATAGGAACCCTGCCATGGCTGCAAAGAATACCCTACAAAGATACAGACAATTCTTCATTGTCTGTTAAATTATCTTTAATTAAACCTAGCTTTGGTCTGACATGTTTTAAAAATTATGTACTCTTATTATTTAAGATTTTAATCTAACATATTAATCTAAACTAATTACAAGCTAATTCTATATTAATATAATCTTAGCTAAGTTGATTATACTTAGTCAATCTAATTCATTTTAACTCATTATAGCTTATTAAGTTAAGTTGAACTTAAGTTTATTAGCTAGGTTCATTTTATACTTAGGAACTATATTACTCAATTTAATTACTAAACCTATCAATTCATTTAATTCATTCTTAATTATACAAATTAACTAACATATCATGTTAACTATAATTTTTCTTTTTTATTTTATTTTTATTTTTATTTATTCAAACTTTTCAGAAGAACACAAGCAGATAAATTAACATATTTCACCCTGTGTTTCCTTTATATGAGAAACACGCCTAAAACAAACCATCGTGTTTACAACGTGTTTCATGTGATAATTTAACTTAGAGAAAAGCATGATGTGATAGGGTACACCATGTTTTTGTCATGTGTCTCTTTAAGTTAAGATAAAACAAAAAATACAATGCAAAGATTGAGTCATGTTACATCTTAGGGAGAAGTACGGTTGGATAAGGAAGTCGTGTTTTAGTACGTGCTTCTCCTTTAGTGAAAACAATTGGGAAACACCACCCATAATTGAGAAACACGACATATTACATTAAGTCGTGCTTTGTCTAGTGTTTCAATTAGCATGCAATGCATTCAAAGATCAGAAAGAAACACGATGAAATAGGATAAGCTGTGTTCGAATGTGTTTTTTCTTAACATATGAAACACATGAGAAATAGAAAGGAACACAGGGAGATATATCATCCCATGTTTTGGTTATGCTGCTTTGGGAATTGAAATTGCTTTTGTTAAAATGAATAAGGAGAAGCACGGTGTGATACACGAGACTATGTTTCAACCGTGTTTCCTTTCTAATATGTAAAAATAAAGAGCATAACTAATGTAGTTTCTCGTGTTTCCTCGATGCTCATACTCGAAAATAGAGCAAGTGTATTTTAACCACTTGTTTCATATCTTATTTCAACATCTAACATCTTATAATCAACATACAAATTAGATTCATCATTTATAATATCTAATCTATAGATGCACATACTAACCTATATGTGTTCATATATTCATCGTTTATCAACTTTATCATCATTCATATGTAGAAACAACAAATCAAACAAATTAAAACAACTATACTTATCTTTTTAGGAACCATATGCAAATTGATCTTTTGTTCTTGTTGGTGAAGTCACCCTAAACTTATTTTTCATATCCTATCTTCTTGTCTAACTTTAATTTCTCTTAAGATCTCCTTAAACTTGAGATTTAGGGTTGGATTTGATGAAAGAAAAGAGAGAAGGAAAAGAGAAGAAAAGGAAGAGAAAGAGACGAGGAAAGGAAAAATGGGAAGGGAAAAAGAAAGAAAAGGATAAGAGTAAAGAAAATATAGATATTTTTAAAATAAGGTATTAGATTTAAATCTTTCTGATGATTATATTAAGTATCAAAACTAACTAGAAAATAATTTGAGAATCTATATGATAGAAATTGTTAACTTAATTTAGAAACATAAATTATAAGTTTGATTTACAAGAAACTAGTATTTAATTTGAGTTTAGATTTAAGAACTAATATTTTAAATAAGAAGTTGAATTCAAAACTCATTAGAATTAAAGAAATAAAAGTTAAGCTAAAGTTTAAGAATGTAGGAGTTTACTAAACAATTTAATTTGCTTGTTTAAAATTTAGGGAATTAGAAATGAAGAAAAGGGAGTCTCGATGAATAATTTGTAGTTAAAAAGTTTGATTCATAGATAAAAGTCATTAAAACGAATGAAGGTATTAAAATAATATTTGAAATATCATATTTCAATTTAATCTATTTACTAATTTAATTATATTAATCTGTTTAATCATATTCTATTATTTACTTCTTTCATTTATTTAAATATATAACTATGTTCACAATTAACTATTTATTATATTATTTAATTAAACCATTTCTAATTTAACTAGGTGAAGGTTTGGAGTATTTCACTAAATGACGTTAAATATTCATAATAACCTTAGAATTGGATAAAACATCCAAAGTAGGTAGAGATTGACTACTCATATATGAAAATCGAAGTTAAAATGAGTTATTTATGACCGTTTTAAGATTCAAACTCAGTAACTTGGAAACCTTCTGCAAATAGAATTATTAGAGTTAGAAATTTGAATGAGGCCTATATGAAAAAATCAGTCCGTGCATTTCTTTTGTCCAAATGATGAGGATTATGATGCCCTTCTCCCCAAAAACTATTTCGACTAAAGAAGATCCTAATCGTCGAGTGTGTTCATTTCCTCGTTTTTTTGTATTATTGTATGTGCTAGTAGACTAGAAGTACTAGAACACAGAAAAAGATAAAAAGGAAATTGTATGTGGGATTATCATGGGATATATACGTGTTTCATGGAGCTTGATAAGTATATCAGAACTTCAATTGTTGATTAATGTCTAGTTTCGATATCATGTTGGAATGTTTGTGTGTACTTGGATAGTCATCTCTAAATTGAATGATAACTCTATTAGGAAATAATTTATAATTTGCTCATGCATGACACGAAGTCTTCATTTTCGCTACTATACCTTTGTGTGGGAACGAAGTTTGGCAGTGGTGACTAGTAAGAGCTTCGAAGTCTACTAAAATATTAGCATGTAGGATCTTGAAAATCTACAAAAATTTAATAGTTCTATGGGCCTATAACAATCCCTAAACCCTTGATATGGAGAGCGTTAATCCATTCATATATGATTTCTAGTTGATCATACGTATCTGATTGTTCATATGGATGTATTTGATATACTTGAATAATAAATTGATTTATTATTTACGGGTATGTTTTTGCAGGAGTTTACTTACTAAGCTAGATATGCTTATACGTCCTTAGATTTTTGTTGTAGTAGGAGTACCTATGACTTTATCTGAGAGGAATCTTTACCCAAGTAATAACTAAGAAATAATAAAAGTTTTTGGAAAAAGTTTACGAAAAAGTTTTGATGTAGATTTCCATAAATCTCCATCAGTAGTATCTGGATTTTCTTTTGATTATAACTTTACTGTTGAAAAGACTTGATGGTTATAATACTCCTTGAGATTTAATGAGAATATGTCCCTATAAGTTGTAAGACTTTGATCTTTAAGTTATCAAGTTATGTTTAGCAATTCTTGATTGCTATCTATATTGATATCTTTTTAAACCACTAGCTCCACCAGTGTCTCCTATTGTCGTGTAAGCACGTCTTGTATATAATGTCAAAACTTTTACATAACTAAAAAATCATTCTTTAATTTTAATATTATAAATGATGGACTGTTATATTTAAGATACCCTTTTGAGAGTGACACCATCAATTGTAGCTTTTTTATGTTTGTTCGAACCTGCTGCATCACAGTTAAATTTAACTCAGTGCTCTGACGACTTTTGCCAAGCAAGCTTAGTGGTGTCATTTGTCAAAGAGACCTTGCGTTTTTCTGTTACAACCTACCATTCCAAGTCCTTGGACCTGGCAGTGTCTTGCCAGTGTTAATCGAGGGGGGAATGGATCCTCCTGTTCCTTTCGAGTCAGATGCCCTAGGGGAAAAAGACGAAGCGGCGAGGCCATGGAGGGTTTTGATTTCTCCGTACTTGCGGACCAGCTTTGCAATTTTTCTAGATCCATGATTTCAAGTCGAGTCGAAAGGAGGAGCGAAATTCCAACGAATCGTTAAGATGCATCCACTCCGGTTTAGAGACTCTACCATCCCTTAAGTATATGGTCACTCATCGCAAAAGGGAAAACAAAACACTTTATACACATATAAGTTATATTATAATTATAATAAATGTATTTTTCGTTCTTTCTAAGTAATTTTGACGTCAGCTTAATTAAAGCAAGTCTCTCACCTTTCTCAGTTTTTACATGATTCTAGGTCTAACACTGATATTTATTAAGACCTTGTATAGGATATAGAAACAAATGAAAATATGTAATTTTAAAGGCATTAATCACCTTTCAAGACATAGTTTTTTTAATCACTTGAATTAGCTTTCCTTTATACATAAATATTTGGGTAAATTACTCATAATATTTAGGTATGACTTCATTTGAGATTACAACATTTCAAATGGTTACTTGAGGTTACAACGTTTTGAAGAAGTGGATCAATTAAGATCAATATTGATACTCATTATAAAGTGGTGGATCTTTTGAACTTTAATTAATTTTTTTTTCTATTAACATGTGTCAATAATGACATTAATTAACCCATCTTTTTAAATATTAAAATTAAAAAAAACTACTTAAAATATTATAATATCAAACAAACTTATTTTAAATATTATGACCTTCGATATAATTTATAGGGACGAGCCCATGGGGGCTCATAGGGTCTTAGCCTCCTAGCACGAAAAATATTTATTAAAAAGTCTGTTGATATTTTCCCATATTTATAAAACAAATAAGTCCAACACATAGTTTACTGAGCCCAGTGTCCGAGTTCAGGCTAGAGTCACCGCGCACATGGGGCTTTCTCTTTTGGCCATAGCGCTCACGAGTTTAATGTATTGTTTTTCCTCTTTCGATGAAAGACGTCTCCTAATTCGTGTAAAAGCATGCGTTTGGCATTGATGATATGATAAGTGATGTTTACATTTCAGTTTTTCTATTTTGGTAGATTTGGAATGGTGTTATTGTCCAGATTCATTTATGTATTAAATAGAATGGCTATTATGATTAGTTATTTTAATTTATTTTCTTCTTATCATATTGAATATTATATAAAAATGATAGGACTTTCTATTGGTCATACAGGCAATATTGATCCAAATTACTATTTTACATATCAGTTTTTTCTTTTACTTTTCTTTTTTAAATTTCAAATTTATGACATATTAAATTTTTTCTTATACCGATCTATATATTATAAATTACTTTATGATATTTAAGGAAATGTATTATGCTGCTAGAATTTTAAAATATCTTAATTGTATTAGTTAAGTTAAATTTTTTTTTTCAAATTTTCCCTTTTTATTAACAAAACGAATAAATTTTCTATATTTAAATTTATTTATATCTAATTTAAAAATTATAACTTATCCTAATTTATCTTAACGATATCAATAATATGCCTAATTTGTTAGCAAAAAATCATAACTTTTTATCCGATTTTTTTCTCTATTACTCTTTCTTTATATCTAGTGTAAATATGCAAAAGCCTTTTTTATAATAGAAAAAAAAAATTTTAAGAGTGAAAATGGTTATAAAATATCACTTTTTTAATATAAAATTCAATGTTTTACCATTGTTATCCCTCAGACATAGTTTTTATCTTCATTGCATTCATCTATAACATTATCAAAAATCTTTATTAGATATAAAATAATGTCTTCTCTCACTTGTTGTTTTTCTTTTTTTTTTTTTTTTCTACAATGAATATCGTGAAGAATAGATTACAAAAAAAAAAAAAAAAAAAGAAGATAAATTTTTTTTTTGTTGATTGCCTTTTAATTTACATAATTTTTAAAAATATTTTTTTTATTATGTAGGTAACACCCTCATATTTGTTAGTTCTGATCCCGTCCCTGGTAATTTACCCAAAAATATTTAGACGCATGTCATCCTGTTTACATTTCAAGTTTCAACCCTAAACTTCTTTGACAGCAGCGAACTCATTGAGCAATCCAAGGTCCGATTGAAAGTATTTATTGCCGATGAATGCTTTTCCTTTTGATTGACTTTAGAGTCGTCAGTCAATGATCTTGGGTTTACATAATTTCTAGTAGCGCATTTTCTTTTTTTCTTTTTTTTAATGATTTTTGTGTTTTATTCAATCAAGTAATTAGAAATATTTAATATTTTTATAGTCTGTTTTTACCCAAAAAAAATTATGTATGGACATTTTTTTATTTTTATTAATTTTTTCATGTTGAGTTATCCACGTTGAAAAAATAAATATTAAATATTACAAGCTAAACATGTAAATACTAATAAAATAAATCACAACATGCAGTGTTAAAAAAGTAATAGTTAATAAAAAATATTTATTTATGATTTAACACACATTTTAAAGTTTACTAATATTTATATTAATTTTTTTTAAACCTATTAAGAGTCTAAATGTTTAGTTTTTTTGAATGGATATAAACATTTTTTTAATCTTTATTTTAACATAATATTTATTAAAATATATATAAATAAAAAATTAATTATTTTCATAAATATATCAAATATAAATATAAATTAAATATATTTATATATATCATTTTGAAATAAATATGGTTACGAATGAACAGAACAGTCAATCGAGCTGTCTTTTCATCTTTTGGCAGTTATAAAAGGATAATTTAGTTATTTGCTTTCTTCTCAGGCTGGCACCCACAATTTAGGCCCCCATCCCCCACCCCAACCCTCCTTCTCTCTCTCTCTCTCTTTCTCTCTCTTTCTTTCTCTCTCTCTGTGCTGAGTGTCTGTGTCATATTCATTTGGCGAAATGGCAGTTTCTTCAGTTCTTTCAACCATCGGAAAAAGGTAAGTACTACGATAACCTGCTTCAACTGTTAATCTCTCTCTCTTTCCTGTTGCTTTTAAATGTCATATATATTATATGAGTAGCTGTAATACTCCTTGAAAAAATAATAAGTTTTGAAATAAATATTATAATACTAATATGTGAGTTATTGCTTGATCAAAACCTTTATGGTATTATATAGAAGATAAGTCAAGTCAACACTAAATTTGCAAAAGGTGGAAGCTATACAGTACTGTATTGAAAAGAGTCTTCGGTCTGTATATATATTATTTGATTTTTATCTGTTTTTTATTTGTATCTATATCATATTTATATTTGATCCGTTTGATTTATTTATAAATAAAAATATCTATTTTATCTATACCTATAAAAAAGTCTATTTAAAAATAATAAAAATAAAATATCAAAATAATTTATTTGTAATAGATCTGAACATTACAATACTACATGGAAAAGAGTCTAAATCAACACTAAATTTGTTATGGGTGGAAGATGTATTGTTCATTTGTTATAATGATTTCTTCTTCTTTTTTTTTTTCCTCTTTCTAACTATTTTACATAATACAAATTAAAGAAGGAAGAATAAGATGAATTCCATCTTGTTAAGAGGTTAGTGCTTGTACCATGTTCCTTTTTGCCAGCTTACATGTTGTTGTCTTAGCTCGGCGACTTCTAACAATAATTTCTAGACTTGTTTATATCAATAAAGTATGAAACCATACAATAATTCTCCATTATGCAAAATGAACCTGGAAAAATTGTCTATTGTTTTTCATTTTTTTTTCCTATGTAAATGACATATTTGATACATTTTCCATGTATTGCATCTAATCAGTAGTTAAATTTATAAGGAAAATGGTTGGCGATCAAATACAAACAAATGCACAAAACATCACAAAATGCTATCCTTTCCGTTTATGCGTGAAAGTGGGTAATTTGGCCCACCTTCTAGTAGGACAAATTGAATTTGATTGGTTTGCTGAATTTATATGTATGACTATATCGTGGGTGGACGGAAAGTGGGATTAAAAAAAAATGAACTGCCAATAAACAACTTAGCTGCAGTTATCTGATAAGGAAAACGACATACAACTTTAAAAAATGATGTCATATTCTTTCGATTTCTTTTATTTTTCTTATTGATATGTGTATATTTTCGTTTTTATGAGTAGCATTTAAATAATGTGTACCATAACATAACATGATAACCTTAGTGGAGAAAATGATCGCATAGAATGATTTTTTAATATATCCAATCACAAATTATATATGGCTTGTTTAAATGTAGGTAATACGAAAAAAAAAACCCACTATAAATGATAATACACACCTCATTTATAGATATTTCTTATTAACTTATAACTTAGACTAAGATTCATTAGCGGCATCTAAATTTTTTTCTCTATAATAAAATTATACTTTAAAAAAATCCATCTAATAAAAATACATAAACTTTTCAAATTTTGCACATATCATATATTTCGTTGGGATCTGGCAACTCGCTGATGAGGACACAAAATTCGATTAAAAAATAATTTTTCTGTCCTAGTCCACATTTTTATCTCTTTTTTTTTTTTTTTTTTAAATTTCCTCTCTCTCTTCCCCCAACGCTATTGCTGCTGCTGATTCTTCTTCTTCTTCACCATATACCCCCAACAATCAAACTGTAACCACATCTTACCAAATCTCCATTGCCAACCTTTACGAAGTCCTTCAAGCCATGCTGGACCTCCGTCTCCACTGAACGTTGGCACCACATCTGCTACCTTGATCAATCCCACGCAAATCCACAATAAGCAAATCAACACCTGCAATCATCAAAGTCCCTATCTTAACAACTCACCATTGACGTCAAACACAGACATTCGGCTGAGGACCCATCCACCTTTGCCGCTCGACGAAGATTACCATTAAAACCCGTAGACCAAGCTGATCATCAATTCCCCACACCGAACCACCGTAATTACATCTACACTAACTCGCCGTGAGAACTAGAATCACCATCCTTACAAGATATCCTTATCTAAACACGGCTCAACAAAACCCAAATAACCCATTGAGCTATCATCACCATCGAAGCGGTTACAGAGGTTGTATCTTGTAATTTAAATGGTATTTTTCGCCTTCCTTATTCGGTGAGACACGATTAGATTGAGAGAGGAAAAGAGTGAGAGATTTAAGAGAAATGAATTAGCTAGAATGATTTTAGTTTATTTATTTAAGGGGTTTTGTGAACAAGAAGAAGAAGCGACAGCAGCAGCGAAGAGAGAGAGAGAGAGAAGGGGGAAAAAAAAAATAAAAAGAGATAAGAATGCTCACAAGAAGAAGAGAGAATTCTTTTTTTAATCGAATTCGATGTCTATGTAAATGGGCAGATTCTGATAAAATATACCACGCGTCTAAGATTTAAAAAGTTTAGGTATTATCATTGGATAAATCATTTTTATGTATAATTTTATTATTAAACAAAATGTTTGAGTATTGGCAATATAACTTACCCAGGTAATCTATTATATCTTATTGGGTGAATGTTATAAATGCTACTTGAACTTTAATAAAATATATAATTAGGTATCGAAACTTTGAAATTGATAAATTTAATTCTTGAATTTTAAAAATGATTAATTTAATATATGGAAGAATTTTTTGTATATGCCAATAATACATCTATCAAGTTTTTTTAAGTATTAAATTAATTAATTTTAAAACTTTTTAGGTATCGAATTGATCAATTTCAAAATTCAAATACTAAATTGATCAATTTTAAAATTAAATACCTAATTACATATTTTGTCAAAATTTAGGTATGATTTGCGACATATAATATGTTATTTGAATAAATAGATTTTGGATAAGTATTGAATGTTATACATAATAGGTTTCGTATCTATATATTTTTTTTCAAAATTGTTTTCATGGGCATGCTAGAATCAATATTTATAACACTTGGTACCCATTATTTGAAAATTATTAGTTAAAAAAAGTAAAATAATATTTTATTATAGCTTCCAAATTCTATGAAAACCATTAGAAACCTAAAACATTTAAGCCCTATTCACTTGAGGTAAATAATTATGAATAATCTCCCCATTCTACGTAAAGCTGCTATTATGATGTTTCTTGTAAAGAATGATAATTTGTAATGAATTATTATTATGCAAAACAATAAATAGCAATTCATGAATCCACGCACATGAATAACATTTAGGGATCATTTACTTTACCATATTGAATAGAGGGGATTGAATTCTAATTCGACATGAATGTAATAATGTTATAATGACTATTATAGTGTTAACTTAGTAGGTGTGGAGACATGAATTACTATTCATCATTTTTTTCTAGTAAACATTGTAATAGTAGAAAGAGAAGGGAATGAATAGCTATTTATGTTAAATAAACCGAGTGTTAATAGTTTAATTTTAGTCTTTGTAATAAATATCTTTATCTTGAAATATCATCTATACAAATGTTACCTCCTTATAATAAAGATAAGGAACGTTATAAATATTTTGTTTTTATTTTAATAATTATTTATTTTATATTTTTAAACTAAGTAAACATTGTAATTACATTCCTGATTAGAATTCAATTTCTTATTATACATGGCGAAGTGAATGAGATACTAGTGTCTCATTCTTTTGGCTTCTTTGTTATCTCATTTATATTTTTTCTTTTGTCTCATCATTAAGTGGTGTGTATGAAAACTTATTGTAATAGATTTACATATATATATTTCGAGAGAAAAAACTGAACATTGTAAGGTTCAAACTAGTAAAGAGTGTTTGGCCAAAAAATAAAAAATAAAAAAAAATAAAGAAAAACTAGTAAAGACTGTGTCTTCTTCTCGGATGTACTCTTTTGACTCCTTTATTTTATAACGAGACTTTGTCTATAATGAGATACACGATGCTAGATGAGGTGGATTTTGTAATATCATTTTTCTAAACCCATGGAGGGTACCATACCATCCTTTCGTGCCTTACGTATTAGTTGAATGGAAAAAATAAAAAGAAAAAGGAGGGCTAATGTATTAGTAAGAGAGGAAAAAGCTGGATTAATACCGTTAACAAGTTATTATGATATATATATATATATATGTTAAAGATGGATGTGGTAATTTAAATAGGAAATTTAGTAAATTATTTCGAGAGTTAGTACCCAATAATTATTACTAATAGAGAATATTATTTAAAGATTATTAATGCAAAATTATGGCAAAAATTTTATGTAGTCCAAATAAGGATGTATATATTTATATACGATAGATATAAATAAGTAAATATGTGAAAAAAGAACCGTCTATAATTATTACTTTGTCAAAATAACTATCCATAATTATTGTATTTTTTACTAAATTATTAAAAAAAAAACCTCATTAGTTTGATTGAATTAATTTAGATATTATATTGTTAGGCATATAATAATGTAGATATATCAAAAAAAAAAAAAATTTACAAATTCTGGAGAGTAACCTTTATCTGTAAATAAATTTGTTATAGGATATGTTTTGCAGGATGGATAGGCTTAACTTCGAATATCAGAATATATACCGATATATAATAAGTCATAGCATTATGGTTCTGGGACAGGATCATATCATCAGCATTATAAAATTAAATTAATTATAATAAAAATTCTTATAACAAAATGTAAGAGATTCGATTACGATTATAAAAAATTTGGACTGTTTATTAATATAATAGGATTAGATAGAACCATAGAATTTTCGGATGTAGATAATAGTTTATGACCGGTTGCACCTTTATATAGTGTTTGGTGTTTTGACGTTTTATGATATCATCATTAAAAACCCAGTATAAGGTGGATTTGCTCACTTTTATCTTACCTTTTGGCCCTCGCATACAAACTTTTTATTCAAGATAAGCATTAAAATAACTTTTCTAAGCTATTATTAAAATTTCATAATTAAATACACCGGAAATATAAACTAACAGAGAAATAGTATTTCTGTATAGATGGGATCATTCGTCGTTTGAATTTTGAATGTTTTTCATTTTGCATATTTTATAGAATAGCAGTTTTTTCATATGATTCTAATTAAGAAAAGATTCATTGAATATTACTTCAAACTTATTGTTATAGGATAAGGGTTTTTATTCTATCCACTCTAGGCCCCTCAATAGTATTACTTGTATTTATGTTTTGTGCCAAATTTAAATTCCCAAAAAAAAAAAAAAACACAGAAGAAAAAATTACAGAAATCATGCAAATATAGGGTGAATGATACTTGAATCATAATAAAATATACAAGGATAAATTATATCAAAACGTAATAACGTTTTGGGTAAATTCATTTAAAATATAAATTTTTTTTTCTCAATAAATATCAATGTTTAAATAGGTTAAAAAAAGCATTCAATGTTTAGGAAAAAATTATTTAAAGTATTAATGTTTCACGTGGTTAAAAAGAGGAATCGATGTTTCCTGAAAAAAATAAATAAGGTATCTTAATTCACCATATGAACTTACTCCCAAACATTAATACATTTTAGTGTAATTTAACTAAATATGTAATTAGATACTTGAATTTTGAAATATCAATTTAGTACCTAATTTTGAAGGCGATCAATTTAGTGCTTATAAGAACTTTTTGTATACATCAACAATACTTTTGTCATGTTAGTGAAAAATGCGCGTAGGGTAATGGTGTTAACCATGTTGATAAAAGTAGTATTGGGATGAATAAAAAGTTTTTCGAACATTCAAGTATCTAATTACATAATATTTTGTCAAAATTAATATATCATTTGCGATATTATCTAATATAGATTTTTAACAATAGTGATAATTTTATTTGATTGGAATACACTTATCATATTGTTTGTAAAAAATATAGTTACAGCCTCAAAAAAGCATGGCAACTACATAAAGACACAGAAAATTAAAATGATGCCGGCCTAACGCCTCTTAAAAAATATTGAATCAACCCAATTAGTCCTTAAATAAATACTAAATTAATCTTTTATATCAATATATATTATTTAAGTGGATTTATTATCTAATTTGATTTATTTTATGAATAATTTGACATTTGATGGATGAGGCACGTTAGTCGATAACTTGACCTACAAAAATATTGCTATTGCACATTTATACAAAGAACCTATTGATTTGGAAGAATTTATGTAATGTTAATATTTTTCAAGAAATGTAAATTTATTTTAAATCAACTTTGCTTTTATAATTTTAATAGTTTTAAGCAATAACATTTTTACATTTTTGTTTGACCTATGTTTTACAATCGTGCCCTCTATGGTCTAGGCTCGAAGGAAAGGTTGCCCTCATCACCGGTGGAGCCAGTGGGATTGGCGAAAAAACAGCCAAACTATTCACTTCCCACGGCGCCAAAGTCCTCATTGCCGACATAAAAGACGACCTCGGTCACTCCCTCTGCAAAACCCTAGGCCACAACACCTCGTCATATGTCCATTGCGACGTCACAAACGAGTCCCAAGTTAGCGACGCCGTGGATACAGCCATCTCCACCTATGGCAAGCTCGACATCATGTTCAACAACGCCGGAATCGTCGATCCCAACAAACCCCGCATCATCGACAACACGCTGGAGGACTTCGAGCGAGTGCTCCGCGTCCATTTGGTAGGGGCCTTCCTCGGCACAAAGCACGCGGCACGCGTGATGATCCCCGCGCGTTCTGGGTGCATACTTTCCACCGCTAGCATCAGCTCCCAAGTGGGTGCCGCAGCGTCACACTCCTACACTTGCGCAAAGCACGCAATACTAGGGCTCACACGAAATGCGGCGGTTGAGCTGGGGCAATTTGGGATAAGGGCGAATTGCCTGTCGCCTTACGCATGCGTGACTCCACTCGCAACTACCTTTGTGGGAGTGGGTTCGGAGGAGCTGGAGAACATCATGTGTAGCTTGGCAAATCTGAAAGGTGTTACTTTAAAAGCCGATGATGTTGCAAATGCTGCTTTGTTCTTGTGCAGTGATGAGGCTAGGTATATAAGTGGGCATAATTTGTTTATCGATGGTGGGTTTAGTATTCACAATCCTTCTTTCGGTATGTTTAAGTATCCTGATGCTTGAGTGAGTGAATTTTCCAGAGTACTAATCAGGAGATTCCTCCCTCAAAGAAACTTTTTAATGTATACAGGGGGCATCACACGTTTGTTTGGCTTATATTTCAAAAATAAAATAAAGGAAGTGTACTTACTTGACGTAGTTGGGATTTTCACTTTGCTTATGCAAATCCATATATAAAAATTAAACCATTCCTTTAGCATATTCTTTTTACATTATATTAATGAATAGTTATAGATAAGGGAGAACTTTTAGGAAGGGAAATTGGATAGAAAATCATTATCCGTTTCAAACTTTTAGTTAAATGTACAAATATAACATATTAGGGGCATGTTTGTTTAACCTTGTTATTTTCAAACATATGTTTATTAAGAAACAAATACAGATGAAAAACATATATTTTTACTTATAAATAAATCAGATACAAATAAGATACAAATAAAAATCAGACGATCCAAACAGATCCTTGTATAATGACCTTATGTTAGTTTATGAAGTTGAATATATTTAATTAAAATAAGTTGTAAAATCAGGATGTGAAGTTTAAGATGTATCTTAGACATTAGCATAGTGATGCGTGTTTAAAAAAAAAAAGAAGACACCTCAATAGTGAACATAAATAAGATGGAATATTTTAATTATATTATATAATAAAATCAAACTTGATTAAATTTCAAACTAGTCTTTTTATTACTTTCTATTCTAAGTAAATTTCCATTGTTAGGGATATTAACTTATTGGAGCAATGATCCATGTGTTATGGGCCTTGTAAGCCTTAAATCTAACGAACTTGTGGTTCAATTACAAAACATAGTTAATCAGTGCTAGGGGGTTCTCTAGTACGACTATATCGATGCTCTTAACTTAGTGTTCATGTTGGTGATTGTATCCTAGGCCAATTATTGGATATTGTTATTCATAAACATTTTATTATATTGTTTGTGTGTTTACTTTATAATAGGATATGTCAATAATTTAATTATTCTAAATGTCCCTAGATGCTCATTATTGTGGGAACAACAATGAATTAAATCTAGTATAAGGTTTGATTATAATCAATGAGGATTTATTTGTATGGAGATACAAATCAAACTCATAAGTACATGTTAGAGAACTATGTACTGGATTGACCCGATATGAGATCACTACATAGAGTTATGTCATAAGTGATTTTCAAAATAACAATATCATCATATCCTTAGACCTGATTCCAACATGAGGAATATTGTGAATTAACTCAGTCAAACGTTATCTGTAACCGGATAATCATAAAGGTTTTAATTGGACATAATGTTAATAATGTAAAGGAGGTTGAGTGATTAAGATGAGATTTGTCCCTCTCTTTATGAGAAAGATATCCTTGGGCCCCTCGATAAGTGAGACTGATAAATGCATGGCCATGCTCAAATAAATTGATAGTGTCATCAATTTCATTTATGTTATTAACTCACTAAGAGATTGAGAAATAATAAGATTGAATGATATAAAGGTGACTTTGTCCATGTCTTTTTTCAATCTAGATATCTTGAGACAAAAGGATGATGACATATGTTATAGAACAGGTAAAATTGGATCACCGATCTTCATTTGATTTAGGTAAACATAATGTCTTGCTAGATGCCACTTATGTTTTGTTTACTGAAAATAGTTTTTAAGTTAACTGCCAATATCAAATGAATCTACAGGATCACACACAAAAGAATAAGCAAAAAAAGGGGATCATGGATTTTTTTTTTAAAGGTCCAGTGGGAAGAATAAAATAATTAAATTATTATTATGAATAATAGTTTAATTATTTTAAGATTGTTGTTGTCATGTCTATCCCTAATGAGATTAGGTGTATTTAATGTCAGTTGAAAAACTGATATATTATAAATGGGACTAATAGCCTCTATAGACGGTTACGACTCTTTACTGTCATATTAGATGGTTACGACTCTTTATTGTTATATAAGACGGCAGAGAAACTTTGTAACCCTAATAAAGAGGAAAAATACAACAGAAAAACACTCGTTTCTTCTTAATTATCTAAAAGATTTTTAGATTGCGCTAGCATGCAAAAGTGATTCCTTTTTTGTGTGCTAGTTTATGTGGACTACGTAGAGGCGCAACAAAATCGTTGTGCTTTATAGATCCGAAGTGGAAGCAATTGATTCTAAGTTTCTGGATTTGAAAACTACAAAGTAAATTTCGGATTTATTCCACTTAATATCTTATTTAATTAAAGCACATGGATTCTTGCTTTAGTTTTTTTTTTTTTTTTTTTTTTATTTTCCACTGCAAAGATTTTTTGAAAATCCGTATGAAAACCCTACAGTTGTATCAGAGCCACTTGTGTTTTTAATTAAATTCGAACATGTCTTTTTGTCTACAGAGATATAGTGTTCTTATGTGTTTCACATGTGATTGTATGAAATTCAAACATGTTACTACAAATAATTTTGTGAAATCAGATTTTATGATTTTCGTATCTATCAAGATTAATTGCAATATCAATTTGTATTTATGCATAATAAAATAGTACAAATTTGTTTTGTATGTGATACAATAAAATTCGAAATTTGGATTTGTATAAGATGTATGCGTGGAATAATAAAAGGAGTCAAACAGCATGTTGATGCTATTCATGAATTAGATATGTATGTTTGGCGTTTACAAATTGGGTTTACGGGATTTTGAATTCCAAATAAAATCGTGTATGACACGAAATGGGGTTTTAAATTCAAACGAATTCGTGTATGACACAAACTGGGTTTGAATTCCAAGTAAATTCGTGTGTGACATGAACTGGGTTTTGAATTCCGATTGAATGTGTGTGACAAGAATTGTAATTATGAATTGCAGTAAAATTTTTAATTTAATAATCTTCTTTTCGGTTCATGAACTACGATTCCTTTATAATCTCTTATTGCAGTTCACGAACTATGATTCTTTTTATACATTAAATCATTGTTTTAAACAATTTGTATAAACTTGAAATAAATTTGAAATTTTTGATTTTTCAATGGATTTTCTAAACCCAGTTTTTCATTTTCGTCTAGGTTTCAGGGTGCTGCCCCTTAGGCCCTGCAAAGTGCATGTCTTAACTCCATAAGCACTAATTAATAAGTCTTAACATAAAATGCGCTTTTGAAGTGTTTTGAGTTATATGTATGTTCGTGTATGTGTTATATTATGAGTATGGTGTATAGCATGGCCCTAAGACCTATGTGATTGGCCGGTTCTATTCCTTTGTTTTATGGGTTGTAATTTTATAAATATGACCTGTGTTTCGTTTTATTTTTTTGTAATTTATTTTCTCCAATTAGTTGTAGGAATTTTTATATCTTTTATTATTGTAATGAAGACATAGAGATGTTATAAAGACCCTTCCTGATCCATGATGACGAAGAAGCAGGGATCATAAAAAAAAAATACAAGAATATTTACAGCTCAAGACCATAAAGATGGTTTTCACCTTAGGATTGGACCAATGATTTTCATATTGGCTTACGGAAATCAATATAGTATAAGAGGCCATTCTATGACACTTTTTCTTTACTCTGTGAGCTTGATATATCATGAGATGATGTATGTATATGTATATGATACCTTTTTTACTACCATGTATCCTTGTATATCCATTATACATGATGATAAAATAGAATATCAATAATTAAAATCCTTCAATAAATTTTAAGTTAAATGCCACCTATGATTAAACACCTGTCAAGACTTTGATCACCATAATGTAGGTTTTGCCAAAGCAGGGTACATTAGGTTATCTTAGTAAAGCAGGATGGGTAATGGTGCTACTCATGTGTTTAATATGGTTCGACTTAATTGGGCTATCAAAACGGTTTTGGGCCTAAGGCGTTAGATGGGATTTGAACATTCCGGGACATATTATGTCAAAAATCCCATAAAAGATCTAAGAGTCACATGTGATGTAATTGGTAAAAAGTTACCTATCTAAATAACTTAACTTTAAGCGTCATGTCAAAACTGACTTAGAGTTAAGTGAAATACGGATCTTAGCCCACTAGAATGCAATACTTAAGTGCAACAACATTAATAATGAGGGTTATTGATTTAATGGGAGTTTTAATTTATTAAAATAAACTTTGCATAAGTAATTATAGATCAATGGCTACAAACAACACTTCAAATTTTCATTGCGATCTGTCCTTCAGAAGGACAAGTTGATTGGAACCAATTCTCTCGACTGGTTCAGAAACTTGAGAATTGTTCTTAAGCAAGAAAAGAAGCTACATACCCTAGATGAGCCTATCTCTCAAGAGCCTCTAGCCAATACTTCAAGACCTCAAAAGGATGCTTATAAGAAGCATTCTGATGATTATCTTGATGTAGGATGCCTAATGCTTGCTACCATGAGTCCAGAACTTTAGAAGGGTCTGGAAAACATGGAAGCCTATTACATGATTGTCCATCTCAAGGAAATGTTTCAACAACAAGCCAAACAGGAATGGTATGAGATTACCCAAGCCCTACAGTCTTGCGAGCTGGCTGAAGGACGATCATTGAGTACCCATGTCCTAAAGACAAAGGGTTATATTGATCATCTTGAAAGGCTTGGATTTCCTATAAGCCAAGAGTTTGCTATTGATTTGATCCTAAATTCATTACTAGATAATTATGACCAGTTTGTCATGAACTATAATATGAATAACATAGACAAATCAATTTCTGAATTGCATTCGATGCTTAAAACTACTAAGGCTAATATAAAGAAGTAGAAGCCTAATAATGTTTTGATAGTTTAGAATGGGAAGGGCATGAAGAAGAGAGGTAAGGGAAATGCTAAGGCTACGAAAAGTTCAAAGCCTCAACCTAAGCTTAAACCAAAGGCAAAAATCTCTTAAGGAAGGAGTTTGTTTCCACTATCATGAGCCAAGTCACTGAAAGAGGAATTGCAAACTCTACTTGGAAGTAGGGATGCAACCGGATCGGGTTTTGGATGGATCGTATGAATCCAAACCCGAGCCCACTGCCCTATATAACATACCAAATCCGACCCTATAACCCTGTAGGGTTTTCCTTCCAAATCCAAACCCACTCTACAGGGTTTACCCTAAAACCTGAGACCCGCCTGCATACCCGCCCCGGATACCCACCCGATCTATTAACCCGATTACTCACCCGTTTATTCACCCAAACCCGCCCGTTTATTTTTTTTCCTTTTTCAATAGATTCAACAATTTTTAGCTAATAGAATAATAATCTTAATTAAGTGTTTCAAAATTATTTTCAAATTGTATAATGAATCAAGAGACATGTAAATTGAAACACTTAATGAGCATAACAATTCTCATGCAAACATAAGTACATCACTTAAACCAAATTTTAATAACAAGTTGTAAAATCCTTAAGTATTTTAATAAACATAAAAGAAAAACATCTTGGTTCTTGGAGCTCCTCCATGTCTTCTTCCTCTCCTTGCCCTTTTAACATCTCTTCACACAAATGCCCTATGACATACAAGGAGAAGATATGAATTAGAAATTTAAAACTCACTAAACAAAGCTTGCTAGCTCTATAAAGGAATACCAGTAAATTATTATACTATAAATGGCATGTATAATACTAATAGTGAAAACACAAAGATAGACAGAGTGAAAAATACTAACACTTACTTGGCTTTAATCATCTAAAACATCATCATCATTGATATCTAACCTTTCAAGCTCATCTTCTAACTTACATATATCTATATCATCACCTACAAAAAGATATAAATGCTAAATAAAATAAGTATGGGAATAATGAAGAAAGTTAAGGATAACATAATTTAAAGAAGTCACCTATTATTCCATTTGATAACTAGCTTTGAGTACACATTAATGCCTCTATTGTAGCTAGCTTGAGCCAACTTCTGTGTGAGGTAATTACCCATCCACTAGTGCTAAATGCTGACTCAGAAGTAACTGTAGAAACTGGTATAGCTAATAAGTCCCTAGCTACAGCTTATAGTGTAGGGTATTTGGCTCCACTCTGTTTTCACCATAAAAGGATATCAAAATTATCATCACCATCACTTAAGGGTAGCAAGTTTCTTGTAGGTAGTGGTCCAGCTCTATCTTTACTTAGTTGTCATTAATGGTGGTGACACAGGTCTTCATGAATTGCCTCAATTTTGTTTCTCTCTTCAAACCATCATCAACATCACCTATAGGTAGAAAAGAGCTACTGCCCATACCTATACTCTTATTATTACGATAATTACTCCTGTGTTGGTATTCCTGAAGTAATTCATACAAAGTGTTCTTGACCTTTTCTTGCTCCATGGAAGCACGATCACCATACACACTAGAAAGCATAAAATCCACAGCTTTGAACTTGAAGCGTGGATCTAAAACAGTACATATAGCCATAATTGTGTGCACATCACTCCAATATTTCTCAAATTTTACAAACATCTTATCAGCCATCAAACTAATATTCAAATCAAAGGAGCCCTTCCATTAAAGTAAGGCTTCCCTAATTTCATAAACCCTTTCAAAATAATAGTTTGTTGTTGGGTATTGTGAACTAGAGAACAGATTGGTAACTTCATAAAATATGGACAACTTCTTGCAAATCTCACCTGCTAACTCCCAATCTTCCTCAGTGGGAAGACACTTATAGTTTTTATCCATAAACTGAACTCTATAGAAAACTTCCTTATATTCAATTGTAGTAACAGGTGGAATTCCACCTTGTCTTACAATCTAAGGAAAGCTTCTTAATAAAAGGCACATCTAGTTGCTTACACACCTCTCCAAATTTTTCCACTCGTGATGGTGTTGCTATCCAATATAAGACATTGTCATGAATCCTTTCTATTGCTTTTTCAATGACACTCACTCTATCTTTGACAAGTAAATTCAAAATATGTGCACAACATCGCATATGAAATACCTTCCCACGAAGAAGCAGATCTTCCTTTCGTAGCTTCAATTGTAAAGTTGTCATCATGGCATCATTTGTCGAACAATTATCTACAATGGCTGTAGATAATTTCCTATTCAAACCCCATGCCATCAATGAATTGAATAGGTAATCTGCAATTGATTCATTTGTGTGTGGAGTTGGTACATATAGAAAGCTGCAAGGAAAAAAAAGGACATATCGTAAATGTTATTAGAAACAATTCTTAGCATTCCAATTAGAGAATGAACATTTTACAAAAGCTTACTTTAGGAGCCGGCTCCGAAGCATCTAATTACTATCAACAAAATGTATTGTCATTGTCATATATCCCCTTTTTTGATTCGATGTCTACAAATCCGTTGTTACTGAAACCCATGTATTAAGCCCTTTCAATTAGCTTCACAATTTCTCTTTCTCCGCATTATAAATGTTGATAATCTTTTTCCTGATGGCGGTGCTACTAATGTGTTTAAAATGAGGTTGAATGTCACTAATAAACTCTCTAAAATGTTCATGCTTAACCATTGATAATGGATACTCATGGACAATTATGGCCTTTGCAAGTTTTTACCATGCAGATCCTTGATTGAAAGACTAGTTTCCTATTGCTAAACCACTTACATTGCAATCATCTTCGTTCCTGATTGTTTCCATTGATAGCAAACATTGTCTAATGTATGCTTGTCTTTTCTTTTCCACGCACCTCTTCAAATGGTTAAGAAAATGTGAAGTTCCATTTGCACTGCTTGCTGAAAGTCTCTTCTCACAGTAATTGCATCAACTACAGTTTCCCCTTTAACAATCTTTCTCACCATATCCTTCCACACAATGGATGTCAACTTACGTTTACTTGGATTGTCACTTTGATCTCCAGTACTCGATACTTGAGAAGACGATACTTTTGCCTTTTTGGATGCCATCTCCTTTTCAATTTCAACTGGGGATTTTGATGGAATTTCATCAACATCATTCACATACATGTTCATCTCAGCTTCAAGTAATTCAACATCCATGTTCTCTGCATTGATGATACAAAGGATTTAATTTTATAAGATTGCATTTGTTAAGGTACTACAGAACCAAGTTATTGGAACTAGAATCATGGAGATTTTCAAATAAAACAAAGATTTTAGTACTTCAAATTCCTTATAAAGAATATAGTAAAATTTACCTATTATAATATGTCACATTTGTGTGAAAACTTTGATTGGTCATAAGTTTTAGAATATAACTCAGAATCCCTATTATAATATGTCCAGATGAAGCTGTTCAAAGATCTACTATAGTTATTGGGACATGCCCCGTGATTGCAAATTTCAGGCTCAAAAAACATTGTTTAATGCTTGGAAGAGGGCTTTGAATGCTGCAAAGGTTTAGAACTAGCTTGAAATTTCCAATTTCCTACATTGAGACAGGTTTGCATTTTGCATATTTGATAGTAAACAAATATAGAACATAATGTCCTATCATCGCGATTTCCCATTAAGATAAAGTGATTTACTTATCGGAAAAAGTAAGTAGTATTTTACAATAGAACAAACCCTGTATTTGACTAGGGCATTGAACACACATAACAGTGTTCACTGCACTCAAGAAAAGATGGATACTGTGAATTTACATGTTGAATTCAATTGAAATACTGCGAGACATGTGCCATAGCGCTTTTTTATTTACATAATTTTTCCCCCCCTTTATATAACTATGTTATTATCCCATATCCCCTGGATTTCTAAGTCAGAACACATAAGTGAAAGGAGGTATTAGCTATAAATACACATTAAATCTATAAATTAAACTTTGAGACAAGGGATTCATGATTATGAATCCAAAAAATTACCAATATAAAAAAAAATCAAAATATAGTAGACTCGTTGACTTGAAATTTATCATGATATCCAAGTAGAAATACTGAATTCAATCAATTCTATGTAGATATAAATTTTATCTAACCCATGCAAATTACCAAAAACTTTCCTTATTTCCAATTTTTTTATCATCACTTTGTCTTTCACAAGTTCAATTATTTTAGGCATAAACGGAAAAGGATAACAGCTTTAACTGAAAAGGAAGAAAAAGGAGAGCGTAAGAGCTTTACCCGTCTAAAGTATATTTAGATAGAGTGCCTGCTTTCTTGAGAGAGAAAAAAAACTAACACTTATCAACCATGACAGAAGATAGCGGACGACGACGACGACTTGCAGCGGCTAGGGTTTTGATCAAAATAAAGAAACCCTAAAAGCCTGGATCAAGACATGCATAAAATGACCTTAACAAAAAAAGAAATTAACACTTATTAATGGTGATAGTACACCGCGGAGAGACAGAGAGATTTCTTACCTTGTGTTTGCTAACTTCGAGCTTCAACAATGTTGAAGGCACACAGCGGACGATGATGATGACGACAAGGACGGGTAGCAGCTAAAGTCTAATCAGAATACAGAGAGAAAGGGGAGGTGATGTCTGCTATTTTGGGAGTGATTTGAGTGAGTGAACAGTAAGTGATTGAGCGAGATGGGAATTGGGATCTGGGATCTAGGATCTGGGATTTGTGGTATGTGGTCTGGGAACTGAGATCTGGGGTCTATGATCTGTGGTCTAGGAACTATGGTCTGGGAAGGGGAAAGGGAAGGGAAGGGAATTGGGAAGGGGAAATGAGGGAGTGATGTACAACTATTGCTGGGGTTCCACTTCCTTTTGAGTTTTGAGTTTGCAAATATCATTGGCTGAAAAATATATATATATATATATATATCTATTATCGGGTCGGGTATTCGAGTTGGGTATCCATCGGGTATTTTATAAAACCCGAACCCAATCCGATAACCCTATAGGGTTTTATATCAGATATTTTTAATTACCGAAAAATTTTAAAACTGATATTTTTGGAAACCTTATATTTTTACGAGTCTATTGGTATTGTCGGAATACTTTTACTATCCAGTATATCAGGGCACGATTTTCAAAAACTGATCCCGTTAGATCCGAAGGACACTAGAAATTAATGAATCTGATATTTTTAAGCTTTCCTATATTATTACGAACCATTATCCACAATCATCTCAATTTATTTGTTTAGGGTTTAAGAACATGGGATTACCGAATCTAGATTCACTAGACTAAACATAAAACTACGTTAACTTTAGGATTCCGGTTTGACTTCCAGTTTTAGGGTTTACTATATTTATCAAAAAATCTCAGGGCTTACAAGACCTATTATAAAAACTCTATATATAATTATTTTTCTTAAGTTTATGAGTAATAATAGCATGAGCATGAGAGAGCATGTGATGCTTATTTTGAGTTAGATATCACATCTAGTAAAGAAAAATATAGAAGAATCAAAACTAAAATCAGGAACCCTATACTCTAATTTTTTGCCATCATAGGAATATGATTCCCCATACATATTTCATATTCTAATTTAGTTCAAAATTTAGTAGAATATGTCTACAACGTCCTCCCAATGGTAAGACTTAGTGAACCTAAATATTAAGATATCTATGAGAAATATTGATCCTAATTATAGTGAAAAGTCATACCATTTAGGCATACTAAGAGAATGATAATAGAAGTAGAAGATTTAAATATCCTAGAATAACCCTGAAGAATAGATTATAATTTAGAATATATAATAGAACTTATATAAAATTCAGAAAGTCACTGGAAAAGCATCCTAGTGATTAGATTATAGATATGACCCCATAAATAATAGAAATTTTAACCTACATAAACAGATAAGGTTGACAGATAAAGTAAACAATAGTAGAGAATATATTGTCAAAAAAGGTATAAACAAACAAACTAAATTATAAAATCTAGGACAATAAGACCATCATGAATAGAAATGTAAGTATAACTTAGGATCAAGACAAGCAAAACAAAAATAAATAATGATAAATATTTTATTTACACTAAAGGACTCGTATCATTAATAAAAGCTTAATAATAAAATTATAAAACAAAACAAGACAAGGAAAAATCTTACAATAGTCATAGGACTTCATAAAATAAGAGAAGTATAAATTACAAGGCAAATAAGTTAAATAACTATCATATAATATGCAAGGCAAGTTTTTTTATGCCTATTTTTTTCGTAAAAATCTGAGTTAAAATAAGTAATATAGGTTTACTTAAAGATTATGCACTAAAAACATGTATTTAAAATTATTTAGATCACTTTTATTAAGAATATTTATTTACACGAATTTTGTAAATATATAAAATATTGTATGGACTTTAAAGCAATTATTTATAAGCTAAAATTGGATTAGAACTAATAAAATAGTTTTAAAACAACTAAAAAACTGATTTTAGAATACCTAGACACCCATTAGGAATTATCTACATTGTTAACTATATGATTAGTGGACATTTCATTCATTTATTAGGTGAATTAGATCAAATTGCAGATTTCCTAGAGGACTCTTACAATCAACCGTCATGAGTTGGTAAATAACTCTGATCTATTACATTGCTTGTGATTGTAATATTAGTTGCATTTGTAATCAATTAACTAAAATAAAGTTATGATGCATTTGGGGTTGGGATTATTGCTTGTTGAGTGGTGTATGAAGTGAATGCTAAAAATATGTCTATCCTAAGTGATAATGGGTTTGTTTGTGGATGATTATTGGAGCATGTTGAGTCTTGTCTATGAATTGCTTTATCGCCTAAAAGTTAACTTAAAACCATAAGGCCTCTAAATTTTAAGGATCATGCATTGCATGACTTGCATATATTGCATAAGAATCGTGACAGCCCACTATGTGTTAGTGTTTCGTTTTCTAATAATGCTCGATTTTTTAAATGAAAGGCTTCTGGTTCTACACAAGATTATCTTTGTTTCGTTCGGTTCCACAGGAACTATCTGGCAAAGAAGGAATGCCACCCGTGGTATCGACTTGAAATGACTAGCACCTAATTGAGTCTATAAGTTCTAAAGGAAATTGAGTGATTAAAATACATATAAATGAAGTGCTAAATAAAGTGAGCATTTATTGTTCTTGTTGTTCTTAGTTTCTCCTAGGCAGGTGGGTCATAAAGATGTATTCCTTGACATGATTCCTTCAATCCTAATTAGAGGGCATAAATCTACATCTTGTTTGGATTCCAATTTGTCTAAACTTGTATTCGAGCATATGTTTGAATGATATATTGCACTCACTTGTCAATAAACTTGTTTGATATGCTTGATATGTAATATGTGATGGTTACTTCACTGAGCTATAGACATGCTCATACTCCTATAGATTTTTCAAGTTCCTCCTACGATTGTGGTTAGTATCCTCTCGGAGACTTAAGCCAATAAGGAAATAAAGCTAGAAGGAAATGGGAATGGGCAGAAGAATTATAGAATTGTTTTAGTAGTAATTATATATTCACTTTATGTTATTAGTCTTTAAATTTGTTAAACCAGTCTATAATAACTATTATTTAGACTTTATATGTAGTTTATTTTCTCTGTTATTGTGTATCTTGTGTATATACATCATTTCTTATCATGCGACTTAAAAGATCTTGTTTTATAGGTCACATCTCTTAGAGTAACTAATTGTATTGTACAACAATTAGATTTATTTATAATACAATACGACTAGGGCATCCTTTGAGACGTGATATCTGTAAACACTACAAACATGCTATCATGTATATTGCATAGTATATGAGAGACTAAAAAATCCCAAGAACTTGTTAGAAGAATTAAGTATTTTAAGATTGATAAGACTCATTATATTATTTCCTTTATACTATAGTGGATTGAATTAATCTCACTCGATGCTTATTGTTTTAGGGTTTCAAACATAAATTTTCTATATATTTATTTCTTTCTTTACTTGTTAGCTTTCCTATGATTGTACCTGGTGTAACTCGAAGCCAAAAATTCAAATCCCATCATAACAAAATACTATCAAAGCCATGATAAGAAATCGAAGATTTTGAGTGCATGATCTCTATATTGAAGAAATACTTACCAAGTATGATATTGAAAAACGTTTGACGATTGCATAAATATCGAAAACAATGGGAAATGATGAATGTGTTGAATATGCGGTTAGAAACCATGAAGAATGTTGAGAGGGAACAACCCAATGAGAAGTCCCTCACGACGATCTAATTAACTCCAATAAATTGTGCTTCGTAAGTTTTATGACAGTGAAGTTTGTGAGACTAAGGAGGAATTGGAAGTGGAAAAGTTATGTATGACCAAGTTATTTGCAACCAATTTGTTTGTGAGGTAGAGATCATTTTTTTTCCCCCCACACGAATTAAAAGAGAGATTACATTTGCTTCGGAGAGTGGCAGGTTATCGATAAGACTAATATTTTAGATTTCATGTTTTTGCTTTGTACTATTTTCATTCCATGAATTTAAGAGGACATGATGATAGGGCCCAAGAGCAATCTGAGCAAAGATCCATTTAGTTGTGAGACGTGGTTTATATGGTCAAATTACTAGACATTGAAAGGGCAAATATCAGCTGAGCTTATTTTAGAGACCGAGTAAGCGCATTCTTATCCTAGGTTCTTGACGCGAGGTTCCACAGGATTACATCGGGGATTTTAAAATATTTTGAGATTTGTTGTGAAGGATTCTAAAAGGTAAAGTTCTTCACCTTTTTATAATTATTTTTTATTTTGTTAACTGTATTATATAAAAATAAATGAGTCTAAAAAACTTAAAATGATGTGTCTGATTTTATATAAAGAAGTTTAATAATAAAGTAGTGAGATTTAAAAAAAATAATTTAAAATACTGACATGATATTTTAAAAATCTTTTTTAAGCGATGTCAATGCTTTAGTGGCTATATTGAGTATGATTGAGGTAAAAAATTGTTATTGACGCATGGTTGCCGAGTTAAAGGATGATGCTATTAGGATCTGATCCCAGTGAATCTTTTTCTTGCAACAGGGCAGTAGTTACTTTTAAAAACAATTATTATTATTATTATTATTATTATTAGTCAATTGTCTTCACCTCTCCAACGAGCACATTAGTACAAAAGTGATTCCTATTAGTCAATTGTCTTCTCCTCTCAAACGGCCACATTAGTACAAAGTGATCCTATTGGTCAATTATCTTTCCCTCTCAGACGGGCAAATTAGTACAAAGTGATTCCTATTGGTCAATTATCTTCTCCTCCTAGACAGGCACATTAGTACAAAGTGATTTTTATTAGTCAATTATCTTCTCCTCTCAAACGGGCAAATTAGTACAAAGTGATTCCTATTAGTCAATGGTCTTCTCCTCTCAAATGGGCACATTAGTACAAAGTGATTCCTATTGATCAATTGTCTTCCGCTCCCAGACGGCCACATTAGTACAAAGTGATTCCTATTGGTCAATTATCTTTCCCTCTCAGACGGGCAAATTAGTACAAAGTGATTCCTATTGGTCAATTGTCTTTCCCTCTCAGACGGGCACATTAGTACAAAGTGATTCAATTGTCTTCTCCTCTCAGACGAACACATTAGTACAAAATGATTCCTATTAGTCAATGGTCTTCTCCTCTCAAATGGGCACATTAGTACAAAGTGATTCCTATTGGTCAATTATCTTTCCCCTTAGACGGGCAAATTAGTACAAAGTGATTCCTATTGGTCAATTGTCTTTCCCTCTCAGACGGGCACATTAGTACAAAGTGATTCAATGTCTTCTCCTCTCAGACGAACACATTAGTACAAAATGATTCCTATTAGTCATGGTCTTCTCCTCAACAAATGGGCACATTAGTACAAAGTGATTTATTGATCAATTGTCTTCTCCTCTCAAACGGCCACATTATACAAAGTGATTCTATGGTCAATTATCTTTCCCTCTCAGACGGCAAATTAGTACAAATGATTCCTATTGGTCAATTATCTTCTCCTCCTAGACAGGCACATGTAGTACAAAGTGATTTTTATTAGTCAATTATCTTCTCCTCTCAACGGGCAAATTAGTACAAAGTGATTCCTATTAGTCAATGGTCTTCTCCTCTCAAATGGGCACATTAGTACAAAGTGATTCCTTTGATCAATTGTCTTCCGCTCCCAGACGGCCACATTAGTACAAAGTGATTCCTATTGGTCAATTATCTTTCCCTCTCAGACGGGCAAATTAGTACAAGTGATTCCTATTGGTCAATTGTTTTCCCTCTCAGACGGGCACATTAGTACAAAGTGATTCAATTGTCTTCTCCTCTCAGACGAACACATTAGTACAAAATGATTCCTATTAGTCAATGGTCTTCTCTCTCAAATGGGCACATTAGTACAAAGTGATTCCTATTGATCAATTGTCTTCTCCTCTCAAACGGCACATTAGTACAAAGTGATTCCTATTGGTCAATTATTTTCCTCTCAGACGGGCAAATTAGTACAAAGTGATTCTAATTGGTAATTGTTCTTCTCTTCTCAGACGAGCAATTAGTACAAAGTGATTCAATTGTTTCTCCTCTCAGACAAACACATTAGTACAAAATGATTCCTATTAGTCAATGGTCTTCTCTCTCAAATGGGCACATTAGTACAAAGTGATTCCTATTGATCAATTGTCTTCTCCTCTCAAACGGCCACATTAGTACAAAGTGATTCCTATTGGTCAATTATCTTTCCCTCTCAGACGGGCAAATTAGTACAAAGTGATTCCTATTGGTCAATTGTCTTTCCTCTCAGACGGGCACATTAGTACAAAGTGATTCAATTGTCTTCTCCTCTCAGACGAACACATTAGTACAAAATGATTCCTATTAGTCAATGGTCTTCTCCTCTCAAATGGGCACATTAGTACAAAGTGATTTATTGATCAATTGTCTTCTCCTCTCAAACGGCCACATTAGTACAAAGTGATTCCTATTGGTCAATTATCTTTCCCTCTCAGACGGGTAAATTAGTACAAAGTGATTCCTACCATCTCTCTCTCTCTCTCTCTCGTCTTTACCTCAGCTCAGTGTCGGTGTCATCTTCATTACCCTGAAATGGCTGCTTCTTCAATTCTTTCAACGATTGCAAAGAGGTAAGTAATGCTACAACCTGCTAGCTTCAACTGCATGTATCTTTCTTTGTCTGCCAATAATTTCAATGACTCTCTTTTTTTCCCTATTTCTTTTTATGAATTGTTGTAGTTGTAATATTCCTTGCAATATGATAATTTTTTAACTGAATATATCATACGAATATATTTGAATTGTCTGATATTTATTTATATTCAATTTATATGTGATCTCTAACCATCTTTTATTTATATTATATCTATATCTAGTTTGTTATTTATTTATAAGTAAAAATATATGTCTTTTATTTATGTATGTAAAACAGTCTATTTGAAGATCTATTGCTATAATAATCTAAACATGATTGTAAAGCAACACATATAATAAAAGCAGCTATTCATATTACTTATTATTAATTGTCTTAGCTCTACAAATATAATAAAAGCATATTAATCGGCTGAAATTCTGATAAATGACATTAAATGGTTCACGTTTTCAAAAATATTTATAAATATCATCAATTTATTTGTTATTATAATGTATAATCGATTATTAGAATTATAAGAAAAAGAATCTATTGGAAACTACATGCCATGTTAGGGTTATAAGGTAGTTAAAATATTTAGATAATTTTTAAATATTGATTTATAGGATAATAAAAAATTAAAAGGATGAAATGGAGAGTGTATTTTCCCGTTCCATGATAGATGTTGAAGAAGCTGAAGGGCTACGCTTTGATACAAAATATCAGGAAGTCTTTTACCAATTTTTTTTTTCCCCAACAAGCAAAAAGGATAACGATGAAATTAAACCTCGTGATTGCATCCTTGAAAATTGTTGTCCTTTTGTGCGTGGAAGTGGATGGCAACTTGGAAGACCATCAGCAGGACAAATTGGATTTGATTGGTTTGCTTTCTTTGTATATGAACCTGCGGATGGATAGAATAATTGAGGGTAGTTGTGACATTTGTGTACTAACTGAATTTTATCTATTTTTATGATTATTTATCTAAAGTTTAAAAATATTAATTTAATACTTAAATTAACTATTTAAACATTATCAAATTTTATAATTAATTACTAAAATTTTACTCATTTTTTAATTAATTACCTTACCTAGATACTATAATTGAATTCAAGAAGTTAATAAGTAGTAAATTGACACTTTTAAACTTCAGATAATTATCTTTTTTCTCTCTCCTTTTCAAGATAAACCCTAATTGAGAAAACCCTAGGGGTGGTTGTTATTGTTGTCCGCCCACCAGCATCCCATCATTTTCTCACTATTTTTTCTTTTTATCTCTTCACTTTCAAGATCCAATAAAAACCTAACGACTATTTTATTATTTCTTTTTCTGTCTTTATCTTCCAAGCACTCTAAGGTTATAAGCTTATTTTTAGAAGATTTTGAAACTAGAGTGCTAGCAAGAGTGTCAAAGGATTCACTTAAAGTTCAAGGTCTCGAACAAAAGAGTTTTCAAGGTGAAAAGTGAGTCATCTTTTTCATCAAAATTTCCGTAGTTTGGGTCTTTGGGTTTTTTATTTTGTTCTTTTTAGTGCTCTACTCTTATGTGGGTATTTTCTCCAATCAAAGTATTGAATATTTGTTCTCATAGTAGAACTTTTTGTGTTCAAATATTTTTTATACCCTCTTTTGGTGTAAAACGTGTAACCTTATTGGTTAGGGTTTATTATCTTCATCTCTTGTTTTTCATATTTTGGATAGATTTGTATTTATTATTTTCTATCAATGAATGAAGCTTCTTGTTCTCTAGGAAAAAAAAACTTTAGATAGTTAATTATACGTTTTAACAAAATTCAAATATTAAATGTGATATTTACCTAAGAAGGAAATTTATAATATTCAACAAATAAAAGTGGGGAAAAAAAAGATGCCAAATGAATTTCATCTTGACTACACAGAGCTTCTATGGTCCAATCAACGCGATCATCCAGTCAATCATATTGGAATATTAACTATTTCAGTAATTCGATTAAGATTTGATATGGTGTAAGCCGTTAAATAGTGATAAGACCTAACTTGTTAAAATTAATGATGGGATTATAGTGAAAATATACACTAGGAATACTCAAGAGTGGGGATGAATTGAGTATTTTGCGCAAAACTCAAATTTTAAAAAATTTTGAAAATTTAAAGCAGTACAATAATAAAAAAAACTTAAACAAATTTGTAGCTAATAAAAAGATAATAAATATGAAAGATTTAAAAAGAAGAAGCAAGACAAATGTTTAACATGGAGTTCGATCCTACACTTACTCTCCATAGTCCACAAAATTGCCTCTTTCGAGATCTTCACTAGCACTATATTAATTTCAAAGAGTTAGCTCAAAAAGTGCAATATTACACACAAAAGAAATAAGAAAGATTTCATTTCTCTTTCCAAATGCTTTTGTATGAATAGCAATAAAAAGAACTAAGCACTAGAGTATTTTTCTCTCTTTTAATATTTGTAAATATTATGTATAAGAGAAAAAGAAAAAGAATTTTTTGATCGCAGTTAATGAGCTTGTAAAATAATTTGGCACTATGTTCTTCTCATGTTGGTCTTTTGGACTTTCTATATAATTAGCCTTTGAAATTGAAAAGTCCGTTAGACACCATGTCTATAACCTGCCAAACATTAAATTCACTCCAACAGCTCTTTTTTATCTATATCAGCTTTGTCGTGCCTCAAATGCTTTGTTGGGCCTCACTTGTAGCGCCCAAACTTGATGTGCGACAGCCTTCCACATAAGCGCTTCTTCAAGTCTTAAATTTTCACTTGTTGTGCCCTAAGCTTCATCACATTGAGGCCTTGATGTAACCCGCGACAACACTTTCTCCCTTAAGCTTTTATCAAGCCTTGTACTAAGTTCGTCGATCCTCAATCATTTTTGTAAATTGATCCTAAAGCTTGACCCTCGACAAATCTGTTTGCTTCTTAAACTTATCATGCATCATATTTAACTTGTCAAGCCATGATCAAGCCTTGATCTCTTAACTTGTTAGACCTTGATCAACCCTCAACCACTATTTGTGCGTTCTTTGAGCCTATCGAGCCTTTAACTTAGTTGCACCTTGATCAATTGTTATGGCTTGCCCTTGACAATCTCTATTCCTGCTAAAACCTGCAGAAAACACGCACAAATATGCACAAAGCACACACACACACACACACATATATTTGACTAATTAAGTATAGTTTATAACAAATAAATAGTTGATTGTGCATTAAATTGTCTCATCAAAATTCACATTCAACTCTCAAATTCTTTTTTTTTTTTTTTTTGGCCGATGAACTCTTAAGTTCAACAATGAGAATTTCCCATGGTTCTATTAAGTAAAAAAGATATATGCATTTTTTTTCCTTTATCACGGTAAAAAGATCTAAATCTAATTCATCCGGTATTAATATTATTTAATCATAAGACAATTGATAAATATATGCAAATCTGAAAAAAAAAACACTTAATTTCTCTTAAGATAATTTAAGGATTCCATCATTAATAAATGTCTTTCTAAGTAAGGAAAGTTTGAGAAGCCAAGATCCATAGAAGTTTCAACATTCAAATTGATGCAAACGTTTTATCTTACTCATTTGCGAATATTTCTTATTCAACCTTCTATTTTGTAACATTGTGCCTCAGCCCGCAATTTTTCTTTTAATATGTTAATTTTTTTAAAGTTACTTTTACGAAAAATTGATAAATATTCTAGAAAAAGAAAATATATTAACGGAGAATATTTATGTATGATGGGTGATTGCCGGTTGGTCATTTAAATTTTCTAATGTATTTCTTTCTCGCAAAGTGATTTTAATAGATAATATAATGACAGTATATCAAATGTAATAAGGATGTCGTGATTATGAAAATATTTATTTGATGTAAAAAATAAAATAAGTAATTATTAAAAATAAAAGGTAAAATATCTAATGTTTCTTACATTATCATAGAGAGAGATAATTTCAAGACAGTAATATTTATGATAAAGTTGAAAAATAAATAATTGAATGTGACTCATTTTACGTAATAACAATTCATTATAAATTGTTATTCATCTTAAGTGGACACCATAATTAGAGCTGGGTAAGTGGGTTAAATCGACCAACCCGGCCTGACCCATGCGGGCTGGTGGGTTAAACGGGCCAACAAATTTTAACCCATTTTAATAAACGGGCCAAAATTTATAACCCTAACCCAACCCACACGGGCTGGTGGGTTAAACGGGCCAGCTCACTAACTTGACTCATTTAAAATTTAACGAAAGAATAATATAATACTAATAGTCTTATAATTTAATGTCATCTCTCATGATTTTTCAAGTGAAAAATACTAATATTGGATACCCCATTCCAATGAAAAAATATATATTACATTTGCTTGGGTTGAAGACTTGTTCACTGGACCATGAGAACTTGCTTGGAAATTTGACTTGCTGGGCTTATTATACTGCTTGGTCTCATTACTTGATGCATGGATTTACGGAATGGCTGGTATGAACTTTTCATTTTATGGGCTGGGCGGCTTCTTCTACTCTTCTTTTTTTGGCCGACTTCTTCTACTCTTCAATTGGTGGATTTCGATGTTGCTTGTTTATTTTCTTACTTTTCATCTTATGGACGTGGTTATTCTAGTTGTTGGTGTGGTGTGGTGCCTGTGAGCTGTCGTGTCTCTCCACAGACTACAGTCCACTGTACTCTCTAGGTTTCAACTTTCAAATTTAAGTTCAAAACCTATTTTTAATCTTAAAAAAAAAGTGGGCCAACTCGGCCCGTTGTGGGTTAACCTTGCTTTAACCCGTGGGTTAAACGGGCTAGGTTTTTTTAGCTCGCTTTTAAACGGGTTGAAAAAAATCAACCTTAACCCGTTTTAAAAGTGGGTTAAACGGGCCAACCCATGGGTTATGGCCCATTTGTCCAGCGCTAACCATAATAGCAACTCTATGTAAAACGATGAGGGAGTGAATATTTATGTTAAGTGAAATGCTGTTAGAATGTCCCCATCTTGGAGTTCTTAACATAAAACTCTATGTAAAGGGCCTAACATTTTGAAGACCTATAAGATGGGGGAGGTTTTTGAAACTTTTTAATGTCCTTGAAACTTTTTAAGGTTTTTGTCAATGATCTTAAAAAGTAATGTCTTTCATATCTTTATATATATATAATATATATATTTATTAAGTGTATTATATAAAGTTATATGATTTTGTTAAGTGTATCACATAAATTTATATAAGACCCATAAAGCCTAAAAAGATACAAAAGATCTAGTATAAAAAATTTTAGAAATAAAATAATGATGTTCTTTAGAAAGAAAAATAAGTCATTAAAATGCTAATATAATATTTTAAGGAACTCTTAGAGGTCTTATGGGATATAGATGCTATTCGAATGTTTTTAGGTACAGTCTAATTCATAAGAATATTAACTTTCATGCATGCTGGTAAACCGAAATTAAAGTAATTGCTGGCATTTAAGTATTTTGGTTGTTCATGTTGATATCCAGTCTGTGTTCCAGTAAATGTGTGTTGGCTTTGGAAAATATATTATTATACATCCCAAAATAAATAATTAAATTATTTTATGCTTGTATAGATTCATTTCACTCGCAATGTTATTTCAGATTAACGTATACTGCTGCTATTCCATATTCGAATCGTGTTGTCGACACCCTTTACAATAGTTTTTAAGTCTCGGAGCGACCCCTATAGGCTAATAAGTTTTATTTTATTCTTTTGGGAATTTCGATTGTTATTATAGAAAACTTTTGTCCAGAGTCCAGGACGGTACCACGGGTTAAGGAAAATGAAAATAATGTTTTCTTAAAAAATTATGAAAATCTTGTCCGATTGAATATGATCCAAAAAAAAAAAAAAAAAAGACAATTTAAACTCATCTTTTAGATGGGTTTAGATTATTAAATTCATTTTTTTTAAAGATAGGTTTTTCCTTTGGCTAGGAGAGATAAGTTTATTGAAATTGTATTGAACTTATATCCTAAAAAGTCAAGTTAACACATACATTCATCTTATGAAAGCAAAGACAAGTTCATTGCAATTGCATTAAACTTGTCTTTTCGCTATAATTCAAACTAGTTTCTTGAAAAGATGAGTTTAACTTATTTATTTCTATTCTTATTTTTTATTCAATAGTATTTTTATAATTTTAATTAAAATATATTATTTTTTCCTATCCCACAATATCACGATAAAGATACGATTTTCCTTATTAAGAAATATTTTACAAGTTCTTTTTATTATTGTTTAAATAGGTAAGGTTCACTATCGATACTTGAATTTTTATATTGTAACAGAAATAGACCTAAGAAAATTTTGTCCAACAAAAATATCTAGACATTTTAAAGTTTGCACCAACTATACCTATGGTCGTAATCCAGGCAATTATCCAATGATAAGCTAATGTGGAAGAGGATTCTCTCTTACAAAAAATAATTTCTCTCTTCTATTTGGTATATTTATTTTCTCTTTTCTCATTTTTTTTCTTTCCTCTCTCTCTCCTCCTAAAAAAACGAATCAAAACAAATTAACACCTAACATGTAAAAATCCAATAATTAGCATTTAGACGAGTAAGAAAAGAACACCTAAATAAATTTTTAAAAAAATCCCAAAACATATATTAACCCTATCCAAGCCTTAACTCTTAACACTTTTCATTTCCCAAAACTTAAAAAAAAAAAAATCAACCCAAAGTTGCCGACTAATATAAAATGTGATTCCATGGCATATTCTTTTTTCCTCTAACTACTTCTTCTCTTCTCTCACAAGTGCACTCTTCTGTTCATTCTCTCTCAAGATCCTTCTCCTCCTCCTCCTCCTCCTCCTCCTCCTCTTCTTCTTTCGTGATATTGCTCTCACTTCTCATTTCATTGATATCTCTTTCACAAGAATGCAATCTCATTTCCTTAATTTAGAATCACGTTGATTCTCTCTCCTCGACCCTCCTTCTCGATCATAGTCCCTATCTACTCGTCGACGGTATTTTGAATGGGTTTGTGGTATTTGGGGTTTAATTTAGGTTTTTGTTGTTAGATGTTGCTTTGTTTTAATTCATTTTTTTTGGGGATTGTGTGAAGAAGAAGAAAAAGAAGCAGCAGTAGCATTTGGGGGGAGGGGGGGGGGGGGGGGGGGGGGGGGGGAGATGATTTGTTTTGTTCAATTATTTTCATGAGGGTTGTGTAAAGAAGAAAATGTAGCTGTAGAGAGAGAGAGAGAGAGAGAGTCGATTTCTTTTCATTCAATTTTTTTATGGGGGTTGTGTGAAAAAGAAGATGCAGCAACAACAAAAAGGATGCAATCAGACAAACTGTTATCAGTTCCTAACTCGCCTAATCTGATAACGATAGGGTTTGGATATGTAGTAGACACCTTATATGATTATAGGATTAAGTTTGAATATTATAAAATACCTGATGGATACTCGAAGTAATATTAAAATTAAAGTTAAAAGTAAACCACGCATAAACCTAACCTACCTATCCTGTATGCTCTATTTTCTCTCTCACCCACTCACTCCACATAGTCACTCTCGTCGCACAACACACATTCCACACAAACTAAAAATGAAAAAGCCTAGTCTCTCTAGTCTCACGTGCCTCCTTCCTTTGCTCTCCCTTTGTTAGTCTATCTTCGTTAACCTCTCTTTCTCATAGCCAACAGTCATAGTATCAACAATGACAACTACAATATTAAAACCTCTCAATGTAAAAGGTAAATACTCTTTCTCCTTTATTTATGAGTTCAATGGAGTTGAGTTTGAAATGATTTCCACTTATTTCATTTAATGATATACAACCATACACACACACACACATACACACACACATCAGTTTCAGTTTGTCATAGAGATTTACGATTATAGGACAAAGATAAGGACGATAGAAATCTTAAATAACGAAAATTATGGTAAGATAATCATCACATGCTCTAGATAACAACCTCTAGCAAGCCTTTGATTCAATGCAGAGGAAGCTTGGTACACAGATGCTGAAATCTGGACAATGGCAAGGACTTGGTGAAAAGATCAGCTAACTAGTCTATGGTAGAGATTAACCAAATTTGTAAATTTCCTAATGTAACTTGCTCTTGACAAAGTGATAATCGAACTCTATATGCTTCGTTCGGGCATGAAATACGAGATTGGATGACAAATAAATAGCACCAATACTATCAAACCATAACATACTTGAAGAAATAGGAAAACCAAGTTCATGCATTAAGGACTTAATCCACAAAAATTCTAATGTAGCATTAGCTATAGCTTTGTATTCACTTTCTGTAGAGGAATAGACAATTATGGATTGCTTCTTCACAAGCCAAGAAATCAAATATGAGCCAAGGAAAACACCATAGTTACTAGTAGATCTTCTATCATTTGGATCACCGCCTCAATTACTATCCACATAACATGCAATATCAAGTGAACGATTAGAAGAAAAGAATAAGCCCAAACCATTTGTACCTTTTATGTAAAAAGATGTTTTAAGGCTTTCCAATGTAGATCAGTAGGGGAGTGCATAAATTGGCATAGCTTATTAATAGTAAAGCTATATCATGCCTAGATATGGGGAGATATTGTAATGCTCCTACCAACTTTCTTTATTCAGTATCATTAGAACTCATATGACCTGAATGCTTGAAGAGGGTAGTCGATGTGGCCATTGGTGAGAACAGCTATTGGAGTCCTACATGCTAGCTCTTTGAAGGACATCCTTAATATATTTTGTTTGAGATAAGAAAAGCCCATCTGATGTCCGAAGTACCTCAATGCTAAGGAAATAATGAAGAGGACTAAGGTTTTTAACATGGAACTCTTGTTGTAAAGCTGAAATGACATTAGAGAAATCATCCGTTGAGGAACCTGTTATAATAATATCATCCATATAGACTAAGACGTAGATAACGAGATTATCATTTTTGTAGATAAAAAGAGATGAGTCAACTTTGGAGGAAAGAAACCCTTGGCAATGTAAGAAATCAATAAGCCTTGAGAACCAAGCATGTGGGGCTTGTTTTAATCCTTAAAGAGACCGATTAATTTGCATACAAAATTAGGTTGTTGATCCTCAACAAAACCAATAAGCTGATACATATAGATGGTTTCTTGTAGGTAACCACGAAGAAAGGCATTAGACACATCAAGTTGCTTTATTGGCCAATTATGCATAGTTGTAAGCGCGAGAACCATCCGTATCGTGGTAGCCTTCACCACCGAACTAAATGTTTCTTTGTAGTCAATGCCCTCTTCTTATGTAAAGCTTTTTGCCACTAATCTTGCTTTGTAACGATCTATGAAACTATCTGGTTTTCATTTTATCCTGTATACCCACTTGTTACAAACCACATTAGCATTTAAAGATTTAGGAGCCAAATCCTAAGTGTTATTGGACAACAATGCATTAATCTCATCAGACATGGCTTCTTGCCACTCATTAATTTTACTTGCTTAATTAAAAATTTTTGGTTCAAGGAAAAGAAAATCAAGCTTGTGAGTTGGTATATTGGAAAGACGGTTAGGACATTTGGTTATGGTGGATGCAGGACAAGATGAAGATTTTGATGATTGAGTGTTAAGGTTCAGCTTTTAGATTGGTTTGTGAATATTGTGATAAGACCAAGTAATCATAGGATGAGTGTGGGGAATAGGTTGTGATGTTAAAGGGGAAGTCTGCTATGGAGATGTGATTGGGTGATGATTTTCACTTGAAGGCGGTGAAGAGGGGGAGGGAAACGTACCTGAATGCAAGGATGAAGAATGTAATACTTGTATGGTGAGTCAAGGAGTGACCATTTCTTGTTGTGGTGGAGAATGAGGTTATTGCATTTTAAAATGGAATAAATTTTCATCAAATAAAACATGTCTAACAATATATACTCTATCTTGATCAATATCAAAACAGAAATGACTACAATGATTAGAAGATATGCCTAAAACGCATTGTTTGTTGCGAAAAAAGAACTTATGGGCATTATATGGTCTAAGGTAAGGATAAGCAGCACAACAAAAAATCTTGTTGTTTAAGTAATTTGGTTTTTGTTGATACAAAAGCTCATACCGTATCTTTTGATTCAAACTGGTAGTTGGCATATTATTAATATTAGCAACTGCAGTGATAAAAGCATAATACCATAATTTGAAGGGGACTGCTGCATGAGCAAGAAGTGTAAGGCCTGTATCAATGACATGTCTTAATTTTCTTTCATATAATCCATTTTTTTTCATGTGTATAAGGATATGCAATTCGATGAATGATGGCTTTTTGCTTAAAATATGAGTGCAATTTTTGAAACTCTCCTCCCCAATATGAGTGAAAGACCTTGATGTATGAATTGGATTGCAATTTTATATAAGACTCAAAATTTTAAAAAATATTAAAAACTTCACTTTTATTCTTTAAAGGAAAAATTCAAGTGAAATTAGAGTAATCATCAACAAATAAAACAAAATACCTAAAACCTAAATTACTGAGCATAAGAGCTAGTCCCCAAACATCAAAATGAATAATTTCAAAAGGTTTACAACTTGAATGCTCAATTAATGCAAATGGAAATTTTGCCATTTTTCCTAACTTACAAGATGAACAAACAAAAGAAGGATCTAAATAACCAGATGCAGGTAATTTATTTTGTGCAATTATTTTGGAAATTCTTTGTACTCGAGGATGTCATAGTCGAGCATGCCGTGTTTGAAAGGAAGTGGATTCACTTAAGAAAGTTTAAGAATTTGATGGTTGGAGTTCATACAAGCCCACATTACTCTTGCCTTGCAATAGGATTTCCTTGTTCTAACGATCCTTAATTAAAAAATAAGAAGGGTGAAATTTAAAAAAAAAAAAATTTTGGCTTTGGTAAATTGTTGAACAGAAAGTAATGGTTTAGATAGAGTAGGAACATGGAGAACATCTTTAAGCATCAAGCTGGTATTTTTAATAGAGGATAAAAGGCTATAACAATGTGAGTAATTGGCATGGATTGCCCATCACCAACTGTCACTTGATCCCCACCTTTATGTACTTGTGGTTTAGTTATTGCTTGTAAATTGGATGTCATATGATGTGTTGCAACTATACTTGGAAATCATGTTTGATATGGAGGAGTGACAATACCAGCATTTGGTAGAACAGACATATAGAATGGAGGATGGTCAACAGAATTTGATTGCCATGCGATATTTCCCTATGGACAAGTGGGTTATTTAGGAGCGTATCTTTGCTTACATCGATCATCAGTGTGATTATGATAACCACATATTTGACATTTCTTTCTATTGTTTGATTGCTGAAAATTTGAATTTGAACTAATTATGGGAGTCAGCCTTGCTTGTGGTGTATAAGAAGGTCAAGTGGCAATGTTTGCCATTGGAGAAGCTTGATAGCTATTCAACAAATTCATGGGAAAGCAACTGGCTATACAACTCAGTAAAAGAAACGGGATCAGTACGTAAATTTAGAGCAGAAACAATAGGATGAAATTTGATACCAATATTAGATAAATAATCGCATTAAATTTAGCAGGTGCAATAGGTCTACCGGCAGCGGCTAATTCATCTGCAAGTGATTTTTCCTTATAAAGATATTATGAAATGGTCATATCATTCTTCTTTAATTCTTGAAGTTCCACATACAATTGAAGCTGATGATTTTGAGATACTAAACCAAAAGCACTTTCTGGTGCTTTCCATGCAGCTAAAGATGTATTACAACCAATGATATAGGAATAAACCTCTTCAGAAAGAGAGAATAAAAGCCATGACAGTAGCAACTGATCTCTTTTGAACCATTGTGCATATTCTGGATTTTCAGAATTTTCATTTTGATTTGTGACTAACGGCATGGTTTTAGCTGGAGCAGGGTGCCATCAATCAAATTGTTCATATTATAATAATTAAGAAGGGGAGCAAATTGGGTTTTCCATGTAAGGTAGTTTATTAAGTTAAGTTTAATAGCAAAGCTATAGGAGGTTGTAGGGGTTGTTGTAGTAGAAGATGCAAGAATGATTTGGCTATTCATATATATTAAATGTATATCATTTAATGATATATAGTGGTATATATATATATATGCACACATCAGTTTCAGTTTGTTACAGAGATTTAAGATTACATGATAAAGATAAGGATGATAGAAATCTTAAATAACCGAAAGTTATGATAAGATAATCATCACATGCTTTAGATAATAGGGTTTGTTGAGTCAGTGAGTTGACTCGGTTTTCGATCTAAGATGGACGTTACCAGTTGTGTGATAGAGGTTGTGACTTATAATGCTTGGCTTGGTGTTACAGAAATGAGGTTATGTAGCTGTTTAGTGTAGCTATGATCAAAATGGACTAACTCAATAAGTGTGAGGATGGGTTTTTGAGTTAGGATTGAGGAGCGCTCTCAATTTTGTTGTGTTGATTTAGGGTAATGTTTCTAAGTGTTGGTGTGCTAGTTATTCGATGGGTGTTGAAGTTCGAGTTACACCGTTTGGAGATGGAGATAGGTTAATGGCCGTCAATGAAGCTTAGTGGGCTTAGGGTCACAATAATTGGTGTATTTAGTGCATGGGGGAGTTCGATTATGGAGTTTGAGATGTGAGTGGTGTCTAGGAATGATGAAGCTATGGCATGAATGTGGCTAGTGCATCGGAATTTAGTGAATCAATGTCTGAGGGGATGGTGAGTTGATTAATTTTGAGTTCGGGAAAAAAGGAGAATTTACTTAAAAAAAAAAACATAATCGGGTTGGTTTTGGTTTATATGGCAAACTCTACAGGATAAGTTTAGATATAGCATGAAAACTCTACAAGGTTACAGGGTTAGGTTTGGTATACCACATAGGATAGCATGTTAGGTTTCAGGTTCATGTAACCCATCTGAAACTCAATTTGATTACATTCTTAAACAGCACACACACACACACACAGAGAGAGAGAGAGAGAGAGAGAGAGGAAAGATAAAAAAGAGGACAGAGAATATAAATATGCTAACTAGGAGAGAAAAACTATTTTTTAAAGAGAGATTTCTCTTTCATGCCAGCTTATCACTAGCGAATTGGCCAGATTCTGGTCATAGATATAGTCAATGCAAACTTTAAGAAGTTTGAAATATTTTTGTGGGATAATTTTTTCTAGGTATATTTTTATTATAATACAAAAAGTTCAAGTATTGTAAATAAAACTTACTCTTATTTAGATAAAGGTGCAAATTAAATCCAATGATTAGCCCTAAGTATGGAAACCAATTAGATCTCAAACTCTACAATACATTTGATGGTGATATAAGTTTTATAATGGTCTTTAATGCCAAATGGTAGGCTGACTTTCAATTTCTTAAAGTCTGTGGAATACATAGAGGGTATGGTATGACTATGGCTATGGCTATTGATGCACATGGACCCTAATGTATATATTGTAGGGACGAACTCTTAAGTATTATATTTAAACAAGAATGGTATATATAGATGCAAATACCATATTTAAACTATCACATTTGAATGTAAATACCACGTGTAGAGGGTCATTTCGGTAGTTAGACTTTTAGCTAGTTTAATGACATAAGCCGGTCTTTAGGTTAGGACAAAGCCTGGAGATCAAGTATAATAAGGGATATCGTAGGAAAATTTTATTTGGTAGGCTCCAAACAAAGATTATCAGATCGGTTCATTCCACTCGCAGCTTAATTCGGTTTCCTCGTGTATGAAATGTACTCTTAAAATATCTTCCTGAGTTAATTTGGGCTTTGTTTGAATAAAATAGGGTCAATGTGGACTAAAATAGGTCATCATCCTTTTTATATTGAAAATGGATTCTTTTGTATAATAAAAGTCATCAAGATCATTTCCAACCCAGCCTACTACTATAAGAAAAAGAGGCTTCAATATTAGCCATCGGATTGTTATAAAGTGATCTAATGGTTATCAGCAACACTTGATCTCAACTATTCGTATGAGTACTATCCAATAGCTAGCATCAATTTTCATCATCTATAAATAAGAAGCTTCTTCTCTCATTTCGTAGTCATTCTGCATGTTGTTAATCTCAAGAGCAATGCAGAAACTTTGCTGAAACATTTACAAGAAAGATCAAAGTACCTATTCTACCAAGAATGAGTCAAGATCGACCGAGTCTACTTGATTTGATCTTCTGTCATAGTTCCACACTCGAGAAACTGGATTGGCTAATTTCTCCTCTCATGCCTCTCTCTGTGACATCTTAGTCATGTCATTACTTCAGAACTCCACTCAGGTTGACTAGCACGCCTATTGCTCGTGATTGTGTGGTCCTATTGCTCGTGATTGAGTAGCTATAGTAACCTTACTATACACCACATATGGATGAAAGCAACATGTATTCATAATTATAAAGAAAGTCACTAATGGAAGACTTACTCCAACATAGTAACCTTACTATACACCACATATGGATGAAAGCAACATGTATTCATAATTATAAAGAAAGTCACTAATCGAAGACTTACTCCAACAAAATCCCGTATTGTAGGACATCTTGCATTTCTTTTGACGTAATTATAGCATATTTGTTGACTCTAACATATCTGAAATATAAAGAAATTTCAACTTAACCGGTCAGCTTATAGCCTCACATTCTTAGCGAGTCAATTAACAAACGCTTCGTGGCAAAAAAAGAAATTTAACAAACTCTTTATCACATCCTCAATAAGCTAATATTCGGTTTATGTATATAAATTTTTCTAGTTATTCATGTCTTTTGATTGAATTCCAATTTGTTGGCCTTACATTATAAGATATACGCAATACTGATATTAGCTTTCAAGTCAAATATCATGATTTTAGCCTTTAGGTATAATAAAAAAATATTCACAGGTTTCATTGAATATCTTAAAACCTTTAAATTTTCCTGAGTACAAGTTTGTGTGTAATCCCACAAGTTCTACTTTTAAATCTTTTTCCAACAAATACACCGTTTCTCTTTTAACCATCTTCCTATCATCTCTGTGAAAGTATTAAAGTTATCACACACCATAGGTATCTAATATAAAAGTTAAGGTTTATGGTTTGAGCATTATTTTTATTATATAACGCTCTTTCTTACTCGGGAGCAAAAATTTTAATTTTGAATAAGGTTTATTAAGTAAATAACTTAATTTTTAAATAGGATTGAAATAAGTATGCAAAGAATCGAACTTATGACCTCTTTCTCTGATACTATTTTAAAATTAGCACCACAATCATCTGATTTAAAAACTTAAATTTATAGATATAATACATATATTATATTTATTATGTAACAATCTCTACTTTTTTTATTTATGTTTCAACTCATGTTAAACTTACATCTACATATAAAATAACTAAACTTCATTATACAAAACATAGAATTAATTATGTTCTTTTAGTAGTACTAATTTTACAGAAGTGGATTAGACAAGTCATATTATTTGAAAAAAAAAACACTTTAAATTAAAAAAGTTGTCCTATATTTACACTTCTTCAAAAATATCGATTTAGCATAAATAATTGTGCTTCAATGCAATACTAGATGTATCTTTTATATCAATATATTCTTGTAATTATTCTTTCAAGTGAATTCATTATCTCATGAGGGATCTTTGTTGAATGCTTTGACATTTTAAAGGTTGACATGAGGCGTGAGTCGCCTGACGCATATCGGACGATATAAAATTAAAAATAATTATTGCAATCCCATATGCGTGCGGAGAACTTATTAAATATTGAGGTAGAAAGAAATTTTGCAATATTAACATTTTTGAAAAATTATAATTACGGCTTGTTCTCCTTTTTCTATTGCGATAATGTCAAAATCATACTTAAACTTTCGCAAAAAGTGATATATCAAATTGTTTAAAACCAAACTTTAAAAAAAAAAAAAAAAAATCACGCAAAAACTTGCTTCGAATATTAAATTATTCAAAACCAATCTTCAAATACTTGATTGAACTTTTCATAAAAGTTCAGGTTTCGGATTATTAAAAATCAAATTTGAAGAACCCTTTTTTTTTTTTTTTACATTAACCCTTTTCTGTTTAATTTAGGTTGTTTTCATAATTTCAATAGTCTCCAATATTACCACTTTATTTATTTATTTTTAGCTGTACGTTGATTCAAAGTTTCATGGAAATGAAAACTATTTCTTGAATATATACAAATTATAAAGATTTCAATGGGTATTATACAATATATATATATACATAGATATGTGATATATAAATATTAATAGTATTTTGATATGCAATAATAATGGAATAGATAATTTCTAAAATAATTATTATTCATACTTTGCGTGCGTATATATTATAATGTTATTAATCATTGCACACTATATGAAAACTAAAGGTGACAAATAAAAATGTTTAATGAATTCTTCTTTAGGTGGCTAAACTAATGATAAATTAATTATTCAGTAGCAATTATGTGACCTCTTATGCCTTGCGGGTATACAAATTAAATAATAGTAATTGTTTTAGAAACTACCTTTGAAGGTAAAATTTTATGAGTTAATGTTATGAATGGTAGATGAAATTTGATAAAATATGTAATTAGATGTCTAAAATTTGAAATTAATCAATTTTTATAACTCGAACTTTGCAATTGATAAATTTAGTATCTGAATCTATCAAATTTATTTAGTTTCTAAATTGATCAATTTTAAAATTTATTAGAAACTAAATAGATTAATTTCAAAGTTCATATACTGAATCGATCAATTTTAAAATTTGATCATCTAATTATATTTTATCAAAGTTTAGATACAATTCGTAAATTATCCTAAATTTTATCGTTATGTTCTATCGTCAGGCTCGAGGAAAAGTGGCACTCATCACTGGCGGAGCAAGTGGGATCGGTGAAAAAACAGCCAAATTGTTCGCTTCCCATGGTGCCAAAGTTCTCATCGTGGACATACAAGATGACCTCGGCTACTCCCTCTGCGAAACCTTAGGCCGCGAGACCTCCTCTTATGTCCACTGCGACGTAACAGATGAGTCCCATGTTAGCAACGCCGTGGACACCGCCCTCACCAGCTATGGCAAGCTCGACATCATGTTCAACAATGCTGGAATTATTGATACCAAAAAACCTCGTATCATTGACAACACACTGGCTGACTTTGAGCGAGTTCTCCGGGTCCACGCAGTAGGAGCCTTCCTTGGCACAAAGCACGCGGCACGTGTGATGATTCCCACCCGTTCAGGGTGCATACTCTCCACTGCCAGCATCAGCTCTCAAGTGGGTGGTAAGGCAACACATGCCTATACGTGCGCGAAGCATGCGGTGCTAGGGCTCACACGTAATGCGGCGGTTGAGCTGGGACAGTTTGGGATAAGGGTGAATTGCTTGGCGCCTTACGGCTGTGCAACACCACTCGTGACGAATTTTGCAGGAGTAGGTCCAGAGGAGGTGGAGAACACCATGTGTGAGCAGGCGAATTTGAAAGGTGTAACCTTAAAAGCCGACGATATTGCAAATGGTGCATTGTTCTTGTGTAGTGATGAGGCTAGATATATTAGTGGGCATAATCTGTTTATTGATGGTGGGTTTACTATTAGCAAATCTTCTCTTAATATGTTTAACTACCCAGATGCTTGAATAAGTTATATTTATTTTTAATGCAATAACAAAAGATTCTCTCTCAAGAGAACCTATTTCATGTATACTAGAGGATCACATATGTATCTTTGTGGGTGTCTCAAAATAAAAGAGGAAATTTATTCGCATGTAATATGCTTATAATTTTTCATACAAAATAACTTGTAAATAATGTTTCCATGTGTTTGCTTTATGGAGAAGTGATTTTATAAGAAATTACTACCCTCCTAGTCCATATACATCATGCCCATGCCCTTTATTTTTGTTTTTTAATATATATATATATATATATATATATTATAAAGACAATACTTCATTTTATTGAACTCCATAGTTTTAATTATATTAATTTTTTGTAGGTTCTATTATAGTGTCTATTTGAATTTTTGGATTTTTATTTGTATCGTATATGTATTTTATTTATATTTGTAACTTATTTATATCATATCTAATCATATCTATTTGATCAATTTATGAGTAAAATTTCAGTTTTTCATTAGTATCTATTTCTTTGACAAATATTTGTTTGAAACTAACAAAAATATGATGCTAAAATGATCATAATACGATGAAACAAACAAACCTTTTTCTCCCTTTTTCGCTGTGTATTAATTAGTTTGTACATAACTTCCACCACTTTCTCCATACTTCTATAAACAAAACCAACCATGAACACGCAATATCAGTTTCTTTTACTTTTTTTTGTATTGTCCATTAAAAACAAAAAGATAGATTTTGCAAATCTTCCATAAGTTTATTTCGTACAAAGAAATCCTCATATAAAAAAAAAAAGGTGCATTTATGAATATAACAAAATCATCCAAACACTTATATAAAATTAACAAAACATCTAGTTTATTTAATTAATTATTTTTATAAAATACTACTTTAATTTTCCACTATCCTCTTTATACAACTTTAAACAATAAGACCTTCAAATTGTACGTGTTGGATGCATAAACTTAGGTTGTAATCTATGATTATAACCTCTAAAAATTTCATTTTTAACAAACTTATAAGGCAGCTCATCAATTATGAATATCCCATAAAGCTCTCTCCTCCATCTACTTTCATCATATTGGTTATTTAGTTGCTTGGAAAGATGCTTACTCTCAAAGATACTAAGGAGAGTTTTTTTGTTTGCTCCTTACCTTTTTATTGTCTTCACCACCTTAAATGAAAGCCTAATGCACTAGTTTTATTTTCCCAGTTTACTTAAATGTCCAATGACAATATTTACATCTTGCCTTCCATATCCTATATTCATTTGAATCTAATGTCATGTGTGTCCACACTTCCAACCATTGTCTTTTGTTAGAAGTAGTTATGGAAGATGAAGGGGGTTTAGGTGAAGTACCAAAAAGACAGGCTACCTCTAAGTCCACTACTGCCAATCTCACAATTGGGGTTGTTTGGTTTATCTACTATGATATTTTAGTTGAAAATGTCGACTTCCATTAGTCTTCTCATGCTCTAAACACCAAAAATGAAAAACTATTATTTTATTGAGAATAAAAAATTCCATAAAAATGTAAAACCAAGTCCATATGATTAAAATTTATATAATCAACAAACCAAACCAAAAAAAAAGAGGGAAAAAGAAAAACCGCTCTATTGATCTTTAAACTATTTATTGTAATTATCAACATAATACAAGCCATGCTAAAAACATGGTACCTCATGAGATAACTACCACAAATATCTAATCAACCAGGAAAGGCATCTCAATTTTTGCATTCCAGAGCTACATACAAATATTGAACTTGTCGAATGTTCCTTCATGTTTCTTTATTAACTGAAACTACTTTTAAAACTGAAATTTGAACTCAGAACAGGAACCAGGAACTCTTGTCCAAGGAAACGTCAAAGAGGCGATTAATAAGTTTTAATAGCTGTCGTGTGCCTTCCAGCTCTGTTAAGCATCTTACCAATATAATGGTGCAACTTCAACTCAACATATGACCTTCGGTAGCTGGGTATATATATACGCATGCAGTAACGCATGAAAGTCATAAACCATGGACTAGTTCTCCATCTCTAGCATATCCATCGACCTTGCATAGCTAAATGAAACATCCTGAAAAAATGTTTACTGTTCTAAAATTAGTGTGTCAATTGTATCCATACTAATTAAAATATGATATATAAACAAATTAGATAATCTAACACAAATATTGTTTATTAAAACTGTTAAATATTTAATCACGATTAGTTAAGACAGTGCTAGGATACCAAAATGGAGACAGCATATGTTTATCCGAAAGATTCCATATACCTACGAACAAGACAATTTTTCATGAAACGGAATCTTTCCGTTTTTAATTTAACGAAATCCAGATTTTTTGGGATAGGAAAGAGTTGTTACAAGTCTCCATCACGATAGGTATGACATGAAATAGATTCAAGGGGAAAAGGAAAAATAACAATAATTATATCTATTATATGGAGTCAAAATAAACAGAGAAGCACCATGGTTGGCAATCTACACTGTAGGAACCAATAAAAATAAAATTTTGATATAATATACATTCGTCTTTCCTTGAAAAAGGAAAATCAAGTATATTTTCATCTAATGAAAGCTTTTTCATCGATTTTTTTTTTTCATATATATTTGTAATTTGGAACGGTAATCTTAAGATGTTAGTGAGTGGCATAGTGAGTAGTGATTATGGCTAACTATACGAAAATAAGAATGATTTAAATTGGGTCACTTCATCCATTTACTTTTAAAAGATACAAATATCTGTCATTACTACATGAAATTCGTGAGTTATCGATATGAAGCTAATCAGTTTGCCTAGTCAGACATCACGAGCACTAAGCAGAAGAGTGTTCATTCTACAAGGGTACATATAAGTAGACGGCGGCAGGCCTATCCCAGACATCATGAACAGGACAGTATTGAAATCATTAAACATGCATAGGAATTTTAATATATATATATATTATATATGTATATATATATAGTTAGTTAGTTTATTGTTATTATTGTTGCTGTTGTTGTATTTGTATTGTCACACGGTTTAGTTCACAATTCCGGTCGAACCGTAAATTGCACATCACTTCTAAAACCAAACCGACAAAGAAAGATATTTCATTTTGATTCTATAAAAATAGATGATGACTTCTCTAAAATTAAAATATCATAAGTAAATTAATCTTGAATCTAGATAGTTTAGGATTAGAATATATCTTAAACGACCAAAGTATGCAGAGGTGAATACAAGAGATCTTCATGAGGACTAAAGGAATTATTATTTATTTATTTCATTTATATATTTTTGTTCCTCTTTGTATCAGCCGATGTAGGTGCAAGTGCAAGTCGAGTTTTTTTTGGTGATAAATTATTTGCATGTCAAGGCGAGGCAGAAGGAAAAAAAATAATTAAATAAAAAAACAAAAGAGTTAAAAGAGGAAAATAGAGGAAAAAGTAGATTGGTTTGTTTGGATTATCTAATTTTTATTCGTATCATATCTATATTATATATGTATCTGTAACTTATTTGTACATATTCGATTGATTTGTTTATGAGTAAAACTGTTAATTTTTTATCAATATCTATTTCTTTATAGCTATCTATTTGAAAAAGATAAAAAAAAAAAAATATAATGCCACAATGTGATGAAAAAGTAAAATTATCATTTTTCTTTTTTTGGCCAAACAAATTATCATGTTAAGCTTGGATAATATGTGTGTGTGTATATGTATGATGAAAAGTAGATATATAGTTAGGATGTAAGAAGCTCGATTGATTAGGATTAACGAAGAACATAATTGAAATGGAAATGGTATGTAACTAGATCTAATTGGTGGACAATAGGCGTGGGCACGGATCAGTTTGATTCGATTTTTTCATAAATCAAACCAACCTATAATTTATAGCTTGGTTTTTTTCCTTCTCAAACCAAACTATCAAGTAACAATTTGGTTCATATTGAAAATTTTTTAAACTATTAAATAATGGTTTAGTTCGATTTGGATTATGGATTGAATTTTTTTATAGTTTCACTAATAAAGTTTGTTACAATGTAACATTGTTGTGGTCCAAAGCCATTGTAACGACTACTTATTAGAAGCCCCAAGTCATTGAGTGATGGATGTTCAGTGGCAATTGTTAATGTTGAGCATCCAAAAAAATTAATCATTTATTTCATCCGAGTGAAAATTTATCTTTCTTTTACTCGTATAAGTTTTTTGTAGAATCTTTTTAGGAATTTAGAAGACAAATATAGTACATCTTTTTGTTGGTAGAATAATGAGAGGCGCAAATTTGGCGTGTCTTTTACCAAAACATCCTTGTCTCAATTCATGGTTTGACAAATTTGGCACGTCTAATAAACTATCATCGAAGAGAGAGGGGTATCTTAGTTAAAATTTTCAAAATCCTTGTACTCATGTTGTGCAGCAAATGTTCATGAGAAATTTGGTAAAATATTTTTATATTTTTTTTCTAAAACAGTTTGGTTTGGTTTATCCCTTCAAATCAACCATAAATTTGTGGATTAATTATTGTTAGGATATAGATCCAACTCATATGGGTCTATATCGAAGGACATCCTAAATATACATTTGATATATTTAGTAGAAGACTTGAAGATAAGGAGTATCTATAAAAGTCAAAGCTGGTCAACATAGAAATTAATGGAAGAATAATGATAATTTAATACAGCTATGAAACTGCAGGTTTTTTTTTTTTTTTTTGAATGCCAATTTATGCAACCTTTGAATTCCTTTTGTAATACCTCTTATGATAGTCTTGTAATTATAAATTGATAGTGATAGATAATGAAAACACACAAAAAGGAGAGAATACATAAAGAGCCACAGGTTTGGCTATCTTGGATCCTAGAAAGAGATTGTAGAGGGAGAAAGGTCGGATTGTGTTGTTGTATTCTGGATGTACTAACGTTGTTTAGTGTTGAATAGTTATAATTTCCATTATTGATTATAGTGGAAGGTTTTGTGTGTGGCAGTGCCGTGGTTTTTCTCTAGTTTAGGTTTTCTATGTTAAATCCTAGTGTTATTTATATTTTCGCATTCTGATTGTATACTTGTTGTTTGTTTGTGATTTTTTTCACGCTTCCGCAAAGAAAAAAATTGGATCTTTTTCCCCAATAATTCTAATTAGGAATTCTTCGAAACAAATTGTTTAAAAAACTATATTTTTATTTTGATTTGACTTGGTCCGATTATTAATTGGTTTAGTTTGACCTCTTTTTTTCCCACCGTAGTGGGCAAATGTATGAAATCTTAATGAGTCAATCACAAACTTTTCCTCTATTATCAATTAAAGTGCATACGCATGAGGCTCCTCTTTTTAGGAATTTTTTTTTTTTTTTTTTTTTTTTTATGTATATGGATAGCTTTGATAGGCTAATATAATGACTTGATTTGGAAAGGACTTTTAAAGCTACTAGTCATTCTCTCAGGTGTGATTGAAGTGGGCTAGATACATCGGTTATTATCTAATTTAATTTAGCAACCTAACAATTTTATTTTATTTTATTATTTAATTATTATATATTTTTTGACTTAGGTTTTATATACTTGTAACCTTTTTGGAACTGACTCTAATGTTTTAAGGAGGTTTAGAATTTAGTGGTTAGCATTTCGAGATATAGGAATGACTCTGCCAATTATTATTATTATTATTATTATTATTATTGCATATATGTATATAAATATATTTATAGGGTTCCTGAAGTGTGTTTACTTTACTTTTTGAGTTGCTTTGAGTTGCTTAAAAATATTCTAAGCTTTATCAATTAAATTATGGAATTATAATTAAACTAAAAATTAAATACTAAATATCAAATCTCAAAAAAAAAAAGAAGGGATTACATGGAGCAGCCATTGATTGGGTTGGTTTGACACACTATAAATTATATATATTATTAAATTTGGCAAACAACTCTATATTATTAAATCATTTAAATGCTTGTAGGGCCGAACCGGGTTTTGTGCGTCAAATTTAGTCTTTTGGCTTTTTGGTCGAATCGGTCATAGTTGGGTCAGTTTGACCCTCTATTATTTCAGCTGCTGCTGCTATTATTATTGTTATTGTTGTTGTTGTTATTATTATTGCTGCTGCTTCTGCAGCCGCCGCCGCCGTCGCTGCCGCAGTCTTCAACTATGGTGTGCACATCAAACCCTTCAATCAATTCAGGTTCGGTTTAAGGAATAATGAACCAATCAAGGGCCATAGATCATTAGGCTGGCTTGGCCCAATTTTTGTTTTATTTTATATGGTCCATTTTTATTTTAATTGGGCTGATTCCTACATATTCACATCGTAATTACACATTCATCTCATATAAGCCAATTATCTAAGCCTACATTTAGTTTATTCTTCATTCAGCCCTTACTTGTAATTGTGTTAAGAAAGCATGCTAGGCCCATTTAGCTTTTAGAAATTAATGATAATCCATCAATTATGAAGGCCTAAATTGCCCTCCGGATGGAATTTATCTTGGGCTCAGATTTGTGTATTTCACAAATAACACTTAGGACATTATTTTACATGAATTAGGCTAAGCCCAAAATCGTACATGCCCATACAAGATATACTATTTGATGGGATTTGATTTAAATCATAGGCTGCAAGCCTAAAAAGCATCAAAGGCCCATTTACTACACTTTCACTATATTTGCATTATAGGTCCAACCATGTCATATTTGTTAAATTGCAAGAAAATGAAATTGAACATCATCTTAAGCAAGGCCTATCTCAGCAAATGACATTAAGGGAAGAAGTTTAAAATGCATAAAACCTTGTTTAAGTTATTGTCACGCCCCGAGGGTACCTTAGATGGGACAGTTCTGCCATACACGATACTCAGCTTAAGATTAACTCACAAGTCGCTCAAAAGTCATGAATATCGTGTAGAAGCTTATCTTGAATAGATAACCAATGGGCTTGGTAGTATTAGATCAGTCACTCAATATTAAGACAACTGATATCAAAACTAACAGATAAAAAGTACAGTAATTATATTAGTAGAAATAAAAGTGCTAGGAGTACATATAAGAAAGCAGTTTGGTTTACTGGTCTTTCAAATATTACAAATCCTTTCATAAAATTTTAGAAACCTTTCCTAGGATAAAGATAAAAGAAGAAAGAACTCTCCTTAACCTTCACATCCTTCCCACAGGGCCCCGACTCCATAAGAAAGCTAACCTGAGGGTAGCCTTGCCTTTACTGGTACCAAATATAATCCTGTGACAAGAAACTGTAGGGGAGGTGAGCGATTCACAGGCTCAATGAGTTATAATCCTCACTCTATACCATTCCAGCAAACCAAGCAAGTTATTAAGTCAAAATATGCAATGCAACAAACAAGTGGACAAATATATATAGCCAACTGATAACCATATATATATATATATATTCGGATTTATGCCCTCCGAATCCGTGGTTGGGGTACATCCACTCATCAGCACTCAGATTTTTAATACTTCGGGAATCAAATTTATCAAGAAAACTTTTCATATATTGAAAATAATATACATATAACAACATCTCATTGAAACAATAAATCCAAAACAATGACCCAGCGCGATTCTAGGAGAAGGGTCATCTCCCCAGGACTATTTAGTTCCCTATCTCTTAGAACAAGGCCCATGGTACACACTAGGCATATACTACTTTGGTCCTCCATGTTCACATACTCACAGAACAGTGTGACCCATCCGTGTCAAAGTGCAGTGATGATGGCCTTCTACATGCATATATGCCATGCATGAATATATTCAAATATTATGCCAATTTGTTTTACATTTATTTACTTGGTGTGTAAGCAAATGTCATACACTTTCATTTCTATTCTACAACAATCAATTGATCATAATATAATTATGATGTTTTAACAACCAAAGTCAATTATCATAAACCACAATTAATTTCCCATCCCCTTGCCGGTTTTATCAGTTGATTAATTTTATTGTATAAACACAATCAAGGATAAAGATCATAGGAATATACTTATCTGTCCATATTTTCTGTCAATTGTGATAATCAACAGGCATGTCAAGCTCAGAGTCAAAATCACCTTAATATAGTTGCAGATAGGAATATACTATAAGACTCAACTATAGATGTTTAATGAGCTATCTATGTTACAGAAGTTCTATAATTCTGTAATTTTGGTACAAGAACCTTATTCGACTATAACTATTTTGGTTTAACTCCATTTTTTACTTAAAAAGACGATTTAATACTGTTTTAGGTGTATTTTCATAATATAAATAAAAAAATAACAATAATAACTAAGAAAATCTTAATTGAATGACATATATAAATAAATATATATGTACATATCAAAATGTTAAAGGAATTAATTTAAATAAATAATAATAATAATACATACATACATACATACATACATACATATAATATATATCAAATAATAATAAATACATCCATATTAATATTTAGCTTTTATATAATAGGAAATATAATAATATAAGAAAGGGTAACATTTAATTCAGTACATATATTATACATAATAAATATATAAACAAAACATTTTGCAGCTTGATTGTTGCAGTAAAAGGAGGTGGGCGCAGCTGAGCTGTTGGACAAGCAACGCTGGCTGTATTGGGGGCGCACCACAAAGCGCTAACTGTGCGCTATATCAGGCGCTCGTTGAGCGCTGCTCTAAGTGCCCATAATGCACAAGTGCACGTGCATGTGTGTGTCTGCAGCGCATGTATGGTGTATAGGGAGTGGGTGGTGGAGTGATGGACGCTCGCTCTGTGTGTGTGCGATGAGCGATGAGGAGGTGTATGCATGTGCTCGGTGGTGGAGACAGAGCAAGCTCTACTCGTATGCGTGTGTGTGGCAAAGAGGAGCGACAGGCATGTATGTGTGTGCTGTGCGGTGAGCAAGGTGCTGTGTGTGTGTGTGTGCGTATGAGGTGAGCGATGGAGCTGGTGTGTGTGTTGTGCGGCACGTGTGGAGCGGTTGGGGTAGTGGCTAGCGTGAAGAAGAAGAAAAACAAACATAAGTTAGCTATAGAACTTACTTGCTGAAGCTGTTGCTGTTGATGCTATAGAGAGAGAGAAAGAAAAGAAAAAAAGAAAAAGAAGAAGAAAATTGCAAAAGATATATATAAGACAAAAGACTATCACATGGCTTGAAAAGTCAACATCAAAGGATGAGACTTAAGCCTAACTTGCAGTAATCGAAATTCAAATAGGACATTTAGAGATGTAACAAAATTGATCACAATACGGATCTTGTTAATTTGCTCGTTAATTAAATTATCTTGAAATAATTTAATCAAAAATAGAAAAGATCCAAATGAATTGAGTTAGCTTAGTCCAAAAATTAAAACTATTGATCAAACAGTATTTTTATCGCATAAGCTCAATTATTCAGATAAAATTTAGAATTAAGAATTTATAAATAAAAATTTTAATTACTACTATTTAAAAGTATATTATATGTTTAATAGTAAAATCAAGTTAGTATGAAATTTATAATCTACTTGGTATTTTTAAAATTCTTGATCAAGTCGATTCAATGAATCGACAATCGGAAATTTTCTGAAGCTTACAATTATATTTTATTTATGTTTAGATTATAAAAAAACTTCTATCACATCAATATAACAAGGATCACAAACATGACACTCAAAAATGCAACCAAAAGTGCTCAACATGCTGAGTACTCAGCATTTGGAAGTAGATGCAATTATCCTAACTTAATCACTTTGTCAACTATTTAAATCCTTGTCAAATACCTAGTTTTCACATATTACACTATTATCATGCAAAATCATTATGTGTTCTTTGTTATCTTTCATGCTTAGGGAAAAGGGTTTCTAATGCCTCCATTTCTTCAATAATTCATTTAACATATTGATCCACTTATTCGGTTCATTCAAGCCTCAAAATCACTATAATCCTTCATTTAGATGAAAGAGTTAGATATTTTACCTTGTTGAAGTCTTTTTATCCATCTTCCTCACAAGAAGCTGCCCCTAATTCTTTGTATAAGAGAGATTTCCAACTTCTAGCATAAAAAATAATCCCATGGTGTTTTTCTCATGATTCAACTTTTTTTTTTTTTCAATCTTCTCTTAAGTCAAAACACAATTGAAAAAATCTAGATTAGAACCTAAAATATTACAAGAATTAAGGTAAATTTACTAAGGTGGTTATTTTTGGATATTAGGGTTTAAGGCTTAAAGTATTATTCCTATATATAGATTTTCTTTTAAGAAAATTGAAGCCTTAGGGAGTAGGCATGTGGTGGCATAGGTATGTGCCATTAATATTTCCCAATAATTCATGTTGATTTCTTATTTATTTTGTTTTAGTTATTTGTAGATATTTTTAAGCAATCAATAAGAAAAATAAATGCGGCTACAAGCTTATAATAACATTTTACCTATCGCTCTTACTTCCTATAAAAGTCTGTACAAATTTCAAGCAATTTATACCTTCATGATTCTGTCACAAGTTTGTAGGCTAACTAAGTTTCGTACGAAAATAAAGCTTTTTTTTTAAATAATTATAACTTAAATTTCAGGCTCAATAAAAACTTATTAGACTTGATAAAAATCTTCGATCAGCTCGAGCTTGAGCCTCAGTTTTAGCCTCAATAAAAGCTTGTCTTAGTCGACTCGTTTGCAATCCTAATTCCCTATACTTACCCTATTAAGTGTTATGAAATAGTAACAAGTAACAAATAAATAATTATATTGCAATTTTTTTTTTATTTTGCAATCACTTTTGTTTCAATTATCATTTGTGAACTACTTTCATGAAATTTTTATCTTAGAAGAACTACTTCATGTTTTTTATCTTGGAAGAATTTTTGTTTTATGTTTTTTCCCTTTTAAGTTCTATAGAAGTGTTATTTATTTTCTAAATCTAATCATGCAAAACCCTCTCAAGAGTTTTAATTTCAAAATCCATTATAAATTCTATACTTTTTTTTTATATCACATAAACAAGTTTCATGAGTATTAGTTACAAGTTTTAATTTTAAATAAACAAAACTTGTTACATTAAAAGGTTATTTTTAAAATTCTTTTCACAACTTGTTTATAGTGAATATAAAATGAGGTATTTTTTAAATATTACAAGAAACCATTTATATTAATATAAACTAAAAATTTTAAAAGAAAAGAAAATTATAAACTCAAAAAAAAAATTACAGATTCCACAGATTACCCCATGCCTTATAAGTTTTATAAGTTATATGGTATAAGGTTAATATAATGTGTTACAATATAGGTTTCGAGTAAAATTTTAGTACTCTATACCTTAAGAGACAGGGTACAAATAAGACTTCGTACCTTACACATTATGTACATGCTCACAAGCAAATACTTGAAAATAAATTGGATTAAGTAAATAATATAGTATAGAATTAAACTAAAAATTTAGAAATCTTAACCTTCAACGAGTTTATGAGTCTTGCTCAAACATGTATATGAAACCTATCTAAGTTGAACACATTTGTAAGTAGGTCAAAACTAGTATGACTCGTTTATTATCTATATCAAGTTTTTCTTACATAAACCCACTTATAATCGTATAGATGTGTGTTGGCAAGTCAAGTCCCAAATTTGCTAGCCTCAGTTCCTAAATGGGATCTCTTAAGAGTGTTACTCCTACTAAATATGAGCTAAAGCAAACAAGAACAATGATCAAAGAGAGAATGATGGTTAAAGACAAAGCAATAATAATCAGGGGTAAGGGTGCAGAGAGAGAAAGAGAGTTTTAGAGGCACACATCTAAGTACTTGAGAACATATTATCATAAAAATTAAACTACAAAATTATGAAATTTTAATCTTAAATGGTTTGTAGATCTCACTTGGGTATGTATATAGGACTTCCTTATTAAAAGAATTCAAATGCTAAATTCATTAGTTAGGCACATTTATAAGTCGACTAAAATGGGCATAGGTCATTCATTATAGATGTTAGATTTACCTTATACATTTTTATAATCATATCATGTTATATATGGATTGGCAAATCAAGCCGTAGTTCATAAGGTATATAACTAGTCAATACTAGTTTTTCTTTTAAAAATTATTTTTTTTTTCTCGTTTTAGGGTCATTTATAGTTTTTTTTTTCTCTTACATCCATAATCATGTGATTAAAAATTAAAAACATGTTAAGGATTGATGGAAATGTGGTGATTTTTTTATCTTGTTGGCACTAAAAATAAAAAAATCCTACACCCATGGTGGAAAGTTTTCTAGTAATATTAAAAATATAGTTAGATGGGGTAAAAAAAAATAGAAGGGACATAAATTTGACATATTATATAAGACTAATTATAGATGTGCATTAACATGGGTCTTATTCATGAATTAGCTTGAAATTGTCAATTCCCAATTCCTAAAATGTGGAAAGTAGCACCAACCTGGCCAAGGTTGATGATGAGGGAATTGTTGATTCTGCTTCCAAGTTTTTTATTTTAACTCATAGACATGTGTTCAACTAATTTTTTTTTTTATTTAAAGTTATAAAACTACTTGTACATGTAAACGGGCTAATTCAATTTTGTTTCCTAAACTTTTGAGATGCTTAACTATTTTAAAAAATTACAAATACATCTCACACATAATTATTATAGGTTGTAAATCAATAATGTCTGGAAGATAAAATATATTAAATTATTTGTTATGTATAAGGCTTGTTGATTTCCAAATACGGATCACGGGCCTCTCTAGTCTAGTACATTCCATCACTTATTCACCGACTCTTTAGGACTATACTCAACCTATTCTGCCCAGCTTAGAGTCTCATAGGAATATCAATTCCCCCATCTTAGAAAACCTGACTGCCTAATGTTATAATCGGATATACCTTAGCATAGAGTTATTTGGTACATCCGTCCCAATAACTTGGGATCAATATGGCTAAATGTGAATTAGTGAGTTTGACCCATGTCTGCAATAACCATCCCTAACCACCCCTTATTCCACTATCTCATTATGCGTATAAACGCCAATGATTAATCCGCTATAAATACCTCCTCTGACATCATTAAAACGACATGTTGTCCAGATACCTACTTATATTTATTGCCTATTTCATCAACAACATTAAAAATAACTTTAGCATCAGAGTAATTGTGCCGAGTCAAACCCAGCACACCAGTAACCATGTTTTGTCTTACAGGCCCAGTACATAGTGCAATCCAACAACGATGATCGCCTCTATCAGATTTGAAGTAATGACATGGAGGTAAACATATCGAGCCAAACTTTTAAGTTGAATAGATGGTGCTCGTTTAGAAAATTATTGATTTTAAAGATTGTTACCAAACTAGGATTAAAGGCCTAATCTTAGCTCATTTGCAAATTGAATTCGAGTCAATTCAAGCTTAAAGCGAACAATTCATAAGCTTTAAAAATAAAATAAAATTTAAGTTAAATGTATAAACTAAATTAATATATAAAATATAGATGAGAAGATAATCAATAAATTATTAGGTTACGCATATATATTATTTAGAAATTAGTTTTTTATTTTATTTTTTTATACATATAATATTATAGTGTATAATATTATAATTCACAAGTTTGTTCATAAAATGGCTCGTGCGTCTCATATGAGCTCGAATCTAGTTTGTTTAGATAAATAAGTTTTATTTTGAATTCAACCTTATGCCATTTACTAAACGAGCTTAAATAGATTGCAAGCAACTCAATTGATTTACAACCTTAATTACACTTACGTACACAAAAGGGATTTTGGGTGCAATTTTATTGTTATAAATGTTATAAGGTAGGAAGCAAAATGAGGAAGTAATACTTCCCTTAAATTTACTTCATTTAATTTACATGAAACAATTTATTGATAACATAATAAAAGAAATAAAATATAAAGTCTTGCTTGAATGATGCATATTTTCAATAAAGTATCTAACGTGAAGTACATCAGGAAACAGGAGACAATAAATGGAAGATATGGATCACAATTACACCCTTACAACTGATAAAAAGGAGCACCACAAAAACAGATAGCCACCGGTAAACAATATTTAACTGATAATAATTTTTTATAATTTTTACCACAAACTTAAATGGTGTTCTATCATTATAGATGACTCTTCCATATCTTTTTAATTCTTTACATCTACACTTAACTTCATTTAATTGCATACTTTAATCACTCTAGGTCCTTATAAATGTAATCCATAAAAAATGTTAACACGTGACACATCAACAAATTTGTCATTTGTCATGTATCGAGATAATACGTGTTATCTGTTATTAATTTTTTTTTTTTTTGTTCCACTTATTATTTTATTGGTAGTGTATTTATGGTATATCTGGTTTTGTAGTTTTTTTTTTTTTTTTTCTTCTTTTCTTTTTTCCATTTAAGAGTAAGTGGAATCCGCTTGGATCTATTGATTTCAAGGGCTTGGATGATGGACTCGCTTGAAATTCACGGAATAAGCAAGTCCAAGAACCTGATTTAGAATCGGCCCAAAGCTAATTATTTCATTAGCATTGCATTGGTTCTGGGCTCAAAATTAGCTTGAAATCAAATATAGATCCACATTTTCAAGATGGGCTCATGCCGAACCAATCGGTCCAACCCTAAGCCTCGAGACCATCACACACGGGTATGATCCGATGGGGCCAGTGCGCTCTATGGTCCATCCCCACAAAGATGAGTTAATGTGGCTATCTGTGGCTGAGCAGCTTAATATATACCTATAAGTTTTCAAACTTAGGTAATTGACCGTCACGAGACGTGAACATTAATGTCGTTCCTTGTGCCAGGACGTGCAGATTAAATGCCCTTCCCAGGTGTCTATGTTTTCTTACCAATATTATTATTGTTATTCATATAAATAATGGGTAAGGTATAAATCCCTAAAGCTACCGTATTTTGGAATGGGGACGAAATTCGTATAAGAAGAAAAAAATGTAATAATTCTCTGAATGCAGAGAATTCAGCTCGAAGCAAGCACAGATTTCTTGTGTAATTTTTCTATATCATGTATTTGGCATGTATTGCCTACATATAGTATTCTGTTACATGTACCAGCTCATCATGGTGGTTACAACAGAAATATTCTCTAATCTAATTCTAACTTACTGTATTCAACTTAATTGAGCCATATTTGTCTAATGGACTGGTTCGGCCCATGTTACACTAACACAAGCCCGGTCCACCTAGCCCAGTCCACAAGGACAACAACACAGCAGATTACTACTATTACTTTACTCAACAAGCACACGGACACAACACATTACACGCACACCCACATTGAACTTATTCTGGTCTGTAACAAACCCTAGAGACCCTCTCTGCTTCGATCGATCACTTGCCAGAAAACCTTGTTTCAATTCCTTCCCTGTAAAAATCCCTTGTCCACAAGGGATGATAAGGATAACGGAGCTGCAAATCACTGAAGAACTCCCATGTGGCCTCACTCGGTGGACGATCCTTCCAACAGATAAGTACTAGAGTGTCAGCTCCTTGACCACGTTTAATCATCTTTCGATCTAAGATGGCAGCTGGTTCTAACTCCTTTTCTGTGTATTTTGCAGGTAGCTAGACGGTAGCACTTGGGTTAGTACCATAATACTTCTTCAATTGTGAAACGTGAAAGGTGGGATGAACTGCCGCGTCCGCCGGTAGATCTAGACGGTACGCCACTTCGCCTATCTTGTCAATTACTTTGTAAGGACCATAGTACTTAGGAGCTAGTTTCTGTACCTTGTGTGTCCTAAGTGTATGCTGTCGGTACGGTTGTAATTTGAGAAGTACCATATCTCCAATGTCGAATGTTCTGTCGTCCTCTTCCTGTTAGCCACCTGAGTCATCCTGTGCTGTGCTCGTTTGAGATGGAACTTGAGCATGTGTATAGTATCTTCCCTATCCTTAAGCATAGTGTCTACCGTGGCATTTCTCGAGTCACCAGGAACATAGGGTAGATGAATTGGAGGATTATACCCATAAAGTATTTCGAAGGGAGTCTTCCTTGCACTGGTATGATAGTTTGTGTTATACCAATACTCTGCTAAGCTAGATACTGACTCCACCTTCTAGGATGCTCACTGGTCATACAGCGTAGGTAGGTTTCCAAGCATTTATTAACCACCTCAGTTTGCCCATCCGTCTGTGGATGGTAGGCAGTGGACAATTTGAGTTCCACCCCCTGTAGTTTAAAGAACTCTTGCCAAAAATTACTCACAAAAATTGGGTCTCTATCACTGGTAATTCCATCTGGCATTCCATGTAGCTTGTAAACATGTTCCAAGTAGGCCAGAGCAACCTGATGTGCAGTATATGGGTGTGATAACCCAATAAAGTGACTGTACTTACTTAACCTATCGACTACCACCATGATGACTTCCTTGCAGTTAGACTTAGGCAATCCTTCTATAAAATCCATACTAACTTGTCTCCAACATTCTTCAGGAATAGCCAAGGGTTTTAGCAACCCTGGAGTTGCTACATTCTCAAACTTGTGCCTTTGACATGTATCACATTCCCTCACATATTGGCGAACCTCCTTCTCCATTTTAGGCCAATAAAAAACAGAACTCAGTTTCTTATATGTGGCTTGAGTACCCGAATGACCACCAAGAACCCCATCATGATATAAATGTAGAATTTTCAGCCTTAGGTTAGAGTCTGGCCCAACAACCACTCTACCCATCCTTCTCAACCACCCATTCTCCCATGTAAAGTGTCCACAATCCATTCCTTCTAGTAACTTAGCTTTCACCTCACCATATCCTCCTGGTGCTTCCCAGCTCTTCCTTATTTCTTCTGTTAGTTCAGGTATAGTGATAGTGGCAGTTAATGCCATCATGGTAGCTACATTAGCTCTAGACAGTGCATCTGCAGCTATATTAGAGCTTCCACTTTTATATTGTATCTCATAATCTAGTCCAAGTAACTTGGTCAACCATTTATGTTGACTTGAAGTTACTAGCCTCTGTTCCATGAGATACTTCAGACTGTGATGGTCTGTTCTCACAATGAAATGTCTGCCCATTAAATAATGCTGCCATTTATCCACTGCATGCACTAGTGCTAGCAATTCTTTTTCGTAGATAGACAACCCAAGTTGCCTAGGAGGTAAAACCTTGCTAAGATAAGCAATAGGATGTCTCTCTTGCATTAGAACAGCCCTAATTCCGTCTCCACAAGCATCTGTCTCAATCACAAACTCCATGTTATAGTTAGGAAGTCTCAAAACTGGTGAACTTGTCATAGCAGTTTTGAGTTTGTCAAAGGCATCAGATGCTGCTCATTCCACACAAATTGATCCTTCTTGAGTAATTGAGTTAGAGGTCGTGCTAGAACTCCATACCCATGTATAAACTTCCTATAGTACCCAGTCAATCCCAAGAATCCTCTGAGTTGCCTTATATTGGTGGGTTTTGGCCACTTGACTATAGCTTCAATCTTCTTAGGGTCGGTTGCAACCCCTTCCTTGCTGATTAGGTGTCCCAAATACTCTATTTGTCTGGTGCCAAACACACACTTGCTACGCTTGAGATATAGCCTTTCTTTCCTCAGGATTTCTAGCACAATCCTGAGCTGTTGGACATGTTCCTCCAATGTGGAGCTATACACAAGTATGTCATCAAAGAAAACCAACACAAATTTCCTCAAGTGTGGTCTAAAAATTCTATTCATAAGCCCTTGAAAAGTGGAGGGTGCATTTGTCAACCCAAAGGGCATGACCAGGAATTCATAGTGGCCCTCATGTGTTTTAAAAGCAGTCTTGTATACATCATCAGGATGCATCCTGATTTGATGGTATCCCAAGCGTAGGTCCAGCTTAGAGAAGTAGCTTGATCCATACAATTCATCAAAAAGATCTTCAATAATAGGTATAGGAAACCTATCTTTGATGGTGTGCTTGTTAAGTTCCCGATAATTCACACACATGCGCCAAGAGTTGTCTTTTTTTTAACCAGTACAACTGGTGATGCAAAAGGACTTTGGCTAGGTTGAATCACCCCACTCAGCAGCATTTCCTTCACCATTTCCTCCAAGACAGTTTTCTGCATAGCAGAGTGTCTATAGGGTCTTAGGTTAACGCCCTGGTCTCATCTGATAAATGAATCCTATGGTCATGATTACGTCCTGGTGGTAATCCTTTAGGTTCCTCAAAAACATCATAATACTCATCAAGTAAGTCTAACAGGGATGGGTAAGGGTAATTTGTTCATTACCTTCTCTATCTTCCAGTGAATTACATACAACCCAACATTGAATATCCATAAGTGTGTCAGGAAATGTAAACAACTTGGATAAAGAATTACCTCCAATGACCTTCAATTCCTCAGATTCAGCTACCAACCTGCATTGTTTCCCTCTAAGGTTGAATTCCATTGTCAGATTATGGAAATCCCATAGAATAGGCCCGAGGGTTGATAACCAGGACATGCCAGCACCATGTCATATCCCATCAATGGTAGCAAATGAACTGCAGTGTAATACTCCACGCCTTGCATGAACCACAAAAATTCCTTGATCATAGTCTTAGTCACCAATTGATTTCCATCGGCTAGGGTGACCTTAATGGGTGGTATTGAGATGACTTGACAATTCAGTCCTCTGATCAGATTTTCATCCACAAAGGTCAGGGTACTTCCAGTATCAATGAGTATGTTTAACCTTCTTTTTTTGTAATACCCTGTCACTCTCATACTATTGCATTTTTTATTTCCCTGCTCCTTGATTGCATATAATGTCAACTTAGACAATTCCTCTTCAAGTTCACTTCCCTCTACTGCTGCTTCATCCTCTACTTCTTCAGCTTCAATTAGCAACAAGCTGGCTCTTCTATTTTTGCATCTATGCCCTGGGCCAAAAGGCTCATCACACCAGAAGCATTGCTTCTTTCGACGTTTTTCCTCCAATTCTTCTGGGGTTAAACGCTTAGTGGGTCTATTGTTGAATGGTGGGGTAATTGAGGGTTTGTAGGGCGTGGTATGGTTTTGGTTATGTGTTTGGGGTTTTTTGGTATGTGTCAGCTGGTGGGTAGTGGTTTTGTGGTTGGCATTGTTATAGGCTGTGTAAGGCTGTGTTTGGGTATGATAGGAGGAGTATGTGGTAGTATTTTTTGTACTTTTAAGATTTTGTCGAGAGGAGGTAAGGATGGTTTCTTGTAGTTTAGCTAGGGTAACTGCTTGTTCTAGGGTTTTAGGATCAAACATTTGGATTGGATAATGTAGCTCCGATTTTAACCCCGCCAAGAAGCAGCTGGTGAGATAGTCTTCTGGTAATTTCAGCTGTGATGCCAGGGTATCAAATTCTTCCATGTAATCTTATAAGTCTCCCTCTTGTCTTAAGTCCTTAAGGTCAGACATGGGGTCTTCAAACCCTCTTTGTCAAACCTAGCTCTCAGCCCAGCTACTAACTCATCCCAAGTTACTTCACTCAGTTCTCCACCCTTCGTCTGTTGGAATGCATTCAACCATTGGAAAGCTCGATCAACAAAGTATAGACTAGCCAATGTTACCTTGTAATGATCGGGTGTTCTGTCGATTGCAAAGAATTGTTCTGCTCTCACCATCCAGTTTCGTAAGTCATTGCCATCAAATGTAGGGAACTCCACTGTAGTAGTTCTAGTAGGTAGCTGGTATTCTCGGTTGGAATCCGTTCTGCAGTTCTCCCTACCCGATAACAGTTTGCTGGGTTCCTTCATTGCCACCAATGGTGCTGGATGCACTGGGTGATAATACTGCCTCCTTCCCTTTACTAAGGTACTGTTTAATTTCAGCCATAGCACTAACTTGCTGGTCTAGAATTTCTTGCTGTTTCTTAAATGTTTCAGTAAATGCTCTAATCCAGTCATCATGTTTTTTGTCTCTTTTCTCATTTTTTTCTTCTTGTTCCTTGATTATAGATCTCATAGCTTCTTCGAACCTCTTAAATTCTCTTGTTTCAGCCATAGTTCACCCAGAAGCTCAGAGGGCTCTGATACCAATTGGAATGGGGACGAAATTCATATAAGAAAAAAATGTAATAATTCTCTGAATGCAGAGAATTCAGCTCGAATGCAAGCAACAGATTTCTTGTGTAATTTTTTCTATATCATGTATTTGGCATGTATTGACTACATATAGTATTCTGTTACATGTACCAGCTCATCATGGTGGTTACAACAGAAATATTCCTCTAATTCTAACTTACTGTATTCAACTTAATTGAGCCATATTTGTCTAATGGACTGGCTCGGCCCATGTTGCACTAACACAAGCCCGGTCCACCTAGCCCAGTCCACAATGACAACAACACAGCAGATTACTACTATTACTTTACTCAACAAGACACACGGACACAACACATAACACACACACCCACATTGAACTTATTCTGGTCTGTAACAAACCCTAGAGACCCTCTCTGCTTCGATCGATCACTTGCCAGAAAACCTTGTTTCATATTTAGTGTTGGGCTACACACCGTATGGATACTAGTAATAGCATAATAAAGCTACCGTTATTTAGTGTTTGGCTACACGCCGTATGAATACTAGTAATAGCATAATAAGCACGGATGGCACGCTTCTACTCATTGAAATTTATATATTTGTTTATTTATTCATTCTTATATGCTTTCATATTACTTAAGAGATTTTTCTGAATAAAAAGTGGGATAGTATCATTTGCTTGATAATAAAGCGTGTATATTTGCTGCTGCAATGGAGTAGAGAGAGAGGTACTAGATATATATATGTATGTATGTATTCTTTCACTGATATTTTGATATAAAGAGTATAAAAATTGAGCTGTTATGAATACCAACATTAAAGTAAAATGATAAACAATTTATCATTGAGAAAAAGAAAATTCCTTGTGGTAGTATCGTTGTGCATTTTATAATCAAGGGATCATTTTCCTATCTTAAACTATTTCTATCACATCCCAAAGGGTATCATAAACATAACAGTCCGCCACATTTAATATTAAAACTTAATTATGACAACATTAGTCATTTTCAAAAGCTTATATAATAAATATAAGGCTTGCTCTTACAATTTTAGTGGACCATACTATAAAATATGAAGCTTAAGAGATACAATAACAATTAAAAAATGAAAATCATAATATTAATTCATAACTATAAACTCTTACAAGGATCTTGGGGGTATTCCCCCACCAAAAGTACAATAACAAAGCTATATCGCATATAAGAAGTTTTTCCTAGAAGTCCACACCTACACTAGTGTTGAATTTCATTCAAAAACTGGTTTCCATAGGGTTTTAAAATTATAAAGATCAAATCTTTCACAGCGGAATTCAAAAAGAAAACCCTAACTCAGTATCTATGTATATTGATCAGATTAAAACAAAACAAATAGTTTGATTTCGTACCTCTAAAAGCTTGAAACTTGAAATCAATTTGCAAATCGGATTTGTAGGTACCGCAAAATCATAATACCTTCTACGGTATCCACACGAACGAGCACTCTTCAAAAGGATCCTTCACGTGCTAGTGTGATCTAGAACATTTCTAGATGATATTGGGATTTTCACACACGACTCTTCGTGCTTCACTCTTTAGGATTTGCAGATTTTCTCTGCTGGTCTAATGTTAACAGACAAGTCGTTAACCATAAAGAGATCTCTTTATGTGCCTTTTATACTAATGTCATTCTCACATGAGTAATGACATTAGTGCCCCCTTAATTTAATTTGGGATAATATTTCTTAAAATATACTTCTTGCACATAATAATGTAATAATTTATTATTATTCTTAACAATAAAAAATTATTATTCCTACAAGATATTAAATTTAGTCCATAGTCCTTTAATTTATTATTATTCTTAGTAATAATAAATTATTATTCCCACAAGACATTAAATTTAGTGCATGGTAGGTTCACTTAATGTTGACAGTTGACCTAAAACAATTTTAGTCAACAAAACATAAGCGGCCTCTAGTAAGACATTATGTTTACCTAAATTAAGTGAAGATCGGTGATCCGATTTTTATCTAATCCATAACTTATGTCATTATGCTTCTGTCACATGATATCTAGATTGAACATAAAGCATAGATAGTGTCATCCTTATATCATTCAATCTTATCATTTCTCAGTTTCTAAGTGAACTGATAAAAACAAATGAAACTAATCACACTATCAATTCATTTGAGCACGGTCATTCATTTCTCAGTCTCACTCATCGAGGGGCCCAAAGATATCTCTCTCACAACGAGCGGGACAAATCCCATCTTAATCACTCAACTTCCTCTATATGATTTACATTATGCCTAATCTCAACATTTATAATTATCCAGTTAAAGACAACATTTGATTGAGTTGAAACATAATATTCCTCATGTTGGAATCAATGGTGATTTCAAGTCTGACGATATAATGGCATTTTATTTTGAGAATCACTTATGGCACTAATCCATGTAGTGATCTCAAAGCCGGTCAATCTAGTACATAGTTCTCCAACATGTACCTATGAGTTTGATTTATATCTCCATACAAATAAACATCCCATGATTATCAGTCAAACCTCATACTAGATTTAATTCATTATTGTTCCTACAATAATGAGCATCTAGGGACATTTAGAATAATTAAATTATTCATAGATCCTGTTATAAAGTAAGCATGCAAACAATATAATAGAAATGTCTTTGTATGACAATATCCAGTAATTGGCCTAGGGCATAATCACTAACAGTTTACATCTATACTAGTGTTGAACTTCATTCAAAAACTTCTTAACCAAAAAGGGAATACTTTGGTACATGGCCCACGTAGCTTCAGCCAAAGGTAGGGACACTGTAGCAAATAGATATAAAAAATATAAGCTACTAGCTTAGTGATAATTATTTCCATAGATAAGTATACTTGAATAGCAATAATCAAACAAGTTATTTAATCAACCAAGTGAAATGCAACAGCCACATGAGCATACAAACATATGATTTTTCGGTAATCATATGTTGAATGGATTTACGCCCTCCATTCGGGGTTAGGGGCGGCAAATTATATGCTTCTAACCAAATGTCCCAAAGCTTTAGTTAATGTGCTTATAACCAAACGTCCCGAAGCTTTTATTAAGATCCAACAATCGTTCCACTACTCCTTTCCCGCAAAAGGATAGTGATCTCATGCAATGTGACTCACAAGTGATATGCATGATTTTAGTTTAATTAAAGGCTCAAATCATAATTATTAACAATTTAAGGTGACCATAGAATTACAGACAAATCAAGTTTTAAACTAAATCAAGCATTGATTATAATCAATTCTCGTCTCGATATTCTTACCATTCATTCAAACAATATTACATGCATACCATTCAATCTTTTCCTTAAATCTAAACTATAAGCACAATCAAGTAAGGTAAGTTATGGAAATAAAACTCACTTGGCCATGAGTTCACCAATCTGTAGTCAAAGTAGTCTTTTGGATACGGGAGATCTTCCTCACAACCACCTAAACAAGAAAATACCCACAATTAGTATTTCTTGATAGTTCTATTGAAATTTGACAAAACTATGTCATTAAGTTCGTCAAAATTCGTATGGAAGATAATTCAACTTAAAATGGCCATAACTTGCCCATTTTAACATGGCCATTTTAACTTGGAATTGTGTATATTATCTATTGTTTTCTACCTATTCGAAAAGATTTATCCACTTCTAAGGTTATTTCTACTAAACAAGTTCTTTTAGGTCGAAAAACATGGGTGACCAGATTCACCATGAAAATTCCCAGCACAAAAACAATCATTTCAAACTTCCACTCATTCAAAAATCCTTTGATAATTACTTAGTTGTCAATATAGATTGAAAAACCCTTTTTATACATATAAAAACTCATATCTCATGCATGATTCAAGTTTTATTGTTCAAACTATGACTTTATGAAAAATAATGTCTTTTGAAAGTGTGAAAATCAAAAGTTAAAAATTTTCCTTTTATAAATCCTTGAGATAAAGCCATAACTTTTTTAGTTTATTTAAAATGAGTATCTTTATGTTCTATTTAGTAGTTTCTTAGGTGGTTTTCATAAAAATAAACTTTTAAATTTTTCTTTAGAAAAATCTCTCACTAGTGTTGTTTGAACTATAATTTCTCAAGTATTGTTTTGATAATTATTTTGATCTGCTAACTTGACTCCAAGCTTGTTTATTTCTTTGTTAGGGAATTTCTTTTAAATTTAATTTTTAAGAAAAATATGTATAACAAAGAATTATAAACTTTTAAAATAAATTTAGCAAAAGCAAGCCTTCTGATGGTTTTTGAAAAGTCATTTTCAAAATAGAATAGTTTTGCTAAATCATGGTAAGTTCTCTTTAATTTTTTTTTTCTGGAACGTAAAATTTGTTGAAACAAAATCCTAAGCTTCATTTGGAAATTCTTATAACATGAATTTATTTTGGAAAAGTTTAGTTTCTATTCTTGTGTTTTAGACAACAATCGTGAATATGAGCATGAGTATGATGATATTTACAAGAAAAAAAAGAAATATAGAAATTAAGCAAAATAGTAAGCAACATAATATAAGTTCAAGTATTGGGAGTCTTAGTCAAGGTTCCCAGGACAAATAATAAATTCCGTACCGATATAAAAGAAAAGAAAAAAAAAAAGAAAAATTTGTTTTAACTTGGTGAGAACAAGTCTAAAACTAGAAAGACTAGTCTTAAAACATGAAAGTAAATAAATTATAATAACAAGTGAGCTTATATACTTTAAAAGATATTATATATATATATATAGCTACATAGATATATTAGTTAGATATAAATATGGAAGCATAATAACAACAATAATATGAACAAAATAATAACATAAAAGAATATGGATTCATGAACAAGAACAAAACATAAACATAGAGTTGCTTCCATAACATATAGTTTAGGAAACACACTTTATGGTAAAGTTAAGTTATATGACATGGTAGTAAAAATATGAAAAGAATTTTACCTAAAGATAATATGGGAGTAGTATATATAGATGGGTTTTGTGTATGAAGAAGAAGAGAGCCTGGGAGTGTTTTGGGAGAGTAATAGAAAGAGTTTTTGGGAGGAGAATTTGAGAGAGTTTTTAGTAGTAAATTTATGGGTAGTGGATGTGTGAATGAAGTGAAAGAGGAGGTGGGCATTTATAGAAAAATGAGGAGAGGATTTTGAGTGATTTAATTAAATTAAAAATTGAGAAAAATAGAAAAAGCGAAGGGGGATAGGGGCGCCGGCCAAGGGAAGTAGAGGGAGAGATTTTATTTTATTTTTGTAATTTTATGTAATAAAAGTAATAATGTGTAAGATAGATGTGATAAAAATATATTGAAAATGAAAAAAGTAGTGGTATAGCTATGGTAGTGTGTAAGAGTGAATGGTGAAAAATTAGAGATGGTATGAATAGTGTAAAGTTGTACAATGAATAGTGTACAAGACATAAATATATCGATAGTAAGGAAAATACGCGTAAAAGTGTAATATCTGATATTTTTAGTTACCAAAAAATTATAAAACTGATATTTTTGAAAACCTTATATTTTTACAAGTGTAATGGTGTTAACGAAATATTTTTAATATTCCAGAAAGCGGGATACGTTTTTCAAAATCAGTATTTGTTCGAGTTCGAGATGGATCAAATTTTAACCAATCTAATATTTTTAAACATCCTTATATAATTACTAACTATTCTACAAACTTGGCTTACATCTACTCTATACAAGTTAAGAGCGCTGGATTGCCGACCTTAAACTGCTAGGTTCTACAAGGGTTTTATTGACCTAGGATTTCCGGTCAACTTCTGGTTTCGGGTTAGAGATAACATAACACTTGAGGGTTTACAATTTCCATATTTAGAAAAAAAAAAGGTTATAATTAAATCCATTGTAATAGATTTTCTTATATTAAAATGTGTTTGATCCTCAAAATAGTTATAGAAATTAGTATATGATGATTTCAAATGGCGAATCATGATCATTGGATGATCATATCCAGTCAATGGATCTACAATACTCAATTAATGACGATATCCAATCTATGGGGATGCAATAAATCAAGAAAAATAGGAAACCGTCTATTTCTATATTTAGTTTAATAAAAGTACTAGCAGAAAAATGCACAAGTGTATAAACATAAAAAATAATATGCGTAATAACTTCTCTCTCTCCTTAATTTTCTTAGCAATTACATTTTAAGTGTAACTTTTCTCTGAGGTTTTCATTTTTTCCTCCTTCACGGTAATGTTAGAGCAAACTTTGATCTCTCTATTTACACTCTCAATTTCCATCAAACTTGTCCTATTTTCTATTATTTATCTATTACTAGTGAAGCGAATATTAAATTATTCAATAAATTTAAACATAAAGCAATCACTTACGCCATATCACATTTTCTAATCTCTCTTCCGTTTTATTTTAAGCTACTACATTTCATAGTTTTATGTAAACTATAGTTTTTCCTCTTTCCACTTTTCTCCCCTCTCTCTCAAACCCAACCAACCCCATCCTCTCTCTCTCTCTCTCTCTTATATATATATATATATATATATATGGATAAATTATGTTAGAAAGTATCAATGTATGAGGTAAGTTTGTTTGAGATATCAACATTTCAGAAATGGTTAAAAAGAGGAACCATTGTTTGGCAAAGTAAATCAAATAAGTTATCAACGTTTTGTAAAATTCATTTAAAGTATTAACATTTGGATTAATTTTTAATTAGGTTTCCTTAGTTTTCATTAATGATCAAATATTAATATCTTATTTGACTCACTTCAAAAAACATCGATACCTCTTTTTAATCACTCGAAATGTTGATACCTTAAATGAGTTAATCTCCAAATGTTCATTCCTCTTTTTAATCACTTGAAACATTGATACCCTTAAATGAACTTACTCCAAACGTTGATACCTTTCAACATAATTTATCTATATATCTACACATACGCGCGCACACACACATTTCATGTTATGCAAATAAATTTTTATAATGAAAATTTGATATCATTACTTCTTTTTTTATAAAAAAATTATATATATCTTAAAATTTTAATTCTACTATCACCTTATATGTTACACACTCAAAAAATTATATATCATTTTCCATCTCAAATTTTGATTCTACTATTGTGCTATATTTTAACACAAGTATTGTGGGTGTGTCATCTATTGGTGTGTAATTAATTGTTAAAATTATATAAAAAAAGCATCACAATAGTACTATAGTATATTTTAATAATTTGAACATATTTAAATTATTTATTATGTTTGAAATACCCAAAACCCTCACCTAGTTAATTTAGAGACGGTTTAATTAAATAATATAATAGATAATTAATTCTGAACATAGTTAGATAGTTTAAATAAATAAAATAAGTAGACAGTAGAGAAATAGATAGATAATTTGATATAACTAAATTAAAAAATAGGTTAAATTGAGATTTACAATATTCTTTTAAATCCGTCATATGTCTCCATGACCTTTTTTTCATGAATCACACTTTTAGTTTTCTTTAAATGCTTCATTGAGACTCATTTTCCTTTGATTTCAATTATTAAATCTAAAAACAAATATTTTAATATTTTTTAAAACTCCTAAACCCTTAGTTATCTTGTATTTTGTAAAATCTTATTAATTTTTTAAATCAAATTGTTGGTCCCACTTAAATAATCAAAAAGGGGGGTTGAATTGATTATTATAAAAATTCAATGTTTTAGGCCTTTCAAAATCGAAATCCCCTTTGTAAAATTTGAGAAAACAAGTTAAACAATTATGAAAATAAGTTATGGAAATGTAAAAGGAGTATGGAAATAAAATCAGGCTGGGATGTATAGTGGTTCTGCCTCGTTCATCAGTTTACTCTTCCAGCTCTGAGCCAGGGTTCCCGTTATCCATACAAGTTTGTTTCACCATATCCAATCGCTTCTAGTTACATGCTTATACTATTCTCTTTATTCGATTCTCACAGCTTTACTCTAGCTAACAAGCGATACAATAGAGTCTAAACTTGTAAAGTAGACAACTTAGAAGGCAACAACATGTTCCTTCTGTTAAATAAAGAAAAGATACAAAAGCTAAAGTTTGCAATGAAGAAAAGGAATTTGCTTAAAACAACTCATGAAGAAAAGTGAATAGCAGCGGGTTATTATTTGTCTTGTAAAAAAATATTGTAAACTTCTGTTGTTCTCTCTGTTTTCTTTTTGAATATAAGACTTCAAGCTTCAATGTTCAAAGATAGTTGTTGATAAGCCTTCTCTCATATATCTCAGATAAAATCTTGCGATACTTATCTTCTTTCAAATTCAAATCATACTGATAATGAATTGGGTAGAATCTTTCAATCCTTATCTCTTGGTTTGATTTTCAAATCTTAAACGTTATTGGATGATATCGATATCCTTATATGAATTCAAATCTTGTTGATCTGTTTCAAATATCTTACGTGATATCCTCTACAGGATAGATATGTTACATAAAGATTTGTTTCTAGATATTGTGGTGATATTTTCCTTGATTCGAAATTTGGAACTCAAGAAATATGGGTCATCATAATCCGATCTTCTTCCTTATCCATTCAAGAGGACGTTTTCTTTTTTATCTTTAATTTTGAAATCTCAATGAAATACCGTAAGAATAGGTATGTGTAACACTTTCTCTTGTCTTGAAGTTGTAGATTCCGATAATCTATTTGTCTTGAAGAGAAAAACTTGTGTAACATTTCTTAAACAAAACTTGATATTGTTCTCGAAAAAATAAGAGAGAGAAAACTTTGAAAAAGACTTTAAATCCCCTTGGGTATGAACCAACTTAAGTGAAACAAATAAGTGTAATACCTAAATATAATTATTATCTCAGAGTTAGGTCTACAAGATAGTTATTCATACTGATCTGGAACATTTTTTATCACAATTAGGAAGATGAATAGTAAAAACGCATCAATACTATTTGTTGTCAAAAGTTTGCGGGAACCTCCTGTGATACCTTCTGTGTTATTGGTATAACCTTTTGTTCTTTAAGCAACCTTCTGGAAATCTTTCTGTATAATCTTTATCTTTTGAAAATAACCTTTGAAGATATAACTTTTTATAACTTACTTATGTATGTCTTGTTTAGATTTTGAAAAAATTAAGACTCAAAACATCCAAATCATCCATACGCTTAACTTGTGCTAAGTAAGATTCCGTGAAAGGCTCTGTTAAGAACTTGTATTTAACTTAAATCTACACACTAAGTAAAACCATTAGCTTTTTATGTATTTTGTTATCATCAAAACTTAATTTATAAAGAATCAACATTCTCCCCCTTTTTGATGATAACAAAACAACCTTTCTTAAGAATCAATAGCCATTTAAATTACATTCAAATCATGTTTCATCATTTCTCATGATCATAGCATATATCTTTCTTAAGAATCAGCAGCCTAAAACCATTTAAGTTGCAATTTAAAACACTTCTCATGATCATAGCACATATATCTCCCCTGCTTTTGTTATTAGCAAACACACAATTAAAAAGAAAATAGAAAACATAATCATTACGAAAGTTTTCATTACATCATAGATAAAGACATCATCAGAAACTAAAACAAAAACAAGTTTTAGAGCATGCAAAAATCAACATTCTTTCTAAAAATTAAAGCAACTAATTCTTTTGAAAACTTTGAGTAGATTTCCTTGCTTGCATCTTTTGGTGTCCCCTATAATTGGAGGGGAAAGATGATGCAGTAGATGGTAAGTTGAATGATAGCAAAGTTTGAACAGTAGAAGATATATTCGCATGTGAAGGAGATGGTTCTAAATAGTTTTATGGGTTTTGAAGAACATCAAGAGGGATGAAAGGTACTAGACTAAGGTTTGCTGGAGTCGATTCATAAAGATTTCTAGGAAGGGAAACAAAGCTTGCTTTAGAGGTACCAGTTGCGATAGCTTCAAGATAAGGTTCTTCTTTAGCTGGGGAATCTGGGCAATGCGATAGAATAGATCCTGAAGAGTGCTCAAAAGATTCATGAGATGATGGATTTTGTTTTGAAGAGAGGAAAGCATTAATCCCATCTGAAATATATTGCTTTAGATCGAGTTTAAAAGATTCAAACTTCTCTTCTACAAGTTTTGTAATAGAGTGTTAAATTTGTAGAGAAGATGTTTCACCTATACCTTCATAAAATTTAGATTTCTCACTTTCTTCACTCTCAAAAGTTGATTCCATCCTCATATTTTCATCAATTCTAAACTGTCCACCAGTCATAGGAGCAAAAACTTTCTTTTTCTTTTGAGTCATAGGCTCCTTTCTAGTCCTATGCTCTTTCTTTTTCTCTGTCCTAACTTCTGGAGAACCTTATGGGTTTTGTTTTGTTTCCCCCTCAATCTTTGCTTTTACTGAATCCCAATCAATATCTTTATTGTGCTTTTTGTGTAAATATCAACAGAATACCAAAACTTTTTGTGGAGACGAATTTGCATGCGGTTCATACTTTTCTCTCCAATTCTTTTCAAGCTAATTGGAAACCTAACCTTCGTTAGAAACTTTATTTTCTTAAATTGAAAAGTTCCATCAACATACTACCATAAATCCTAAATTCTTTATCCTTCCAAATTCCTCTCAGAATTCTTTTTGCCAAATCAATCTTGATGTTTGTTGATCATTGCAAGAATTATTAATCCACCTTCATTAGTTACAATTGTAGTACTTCCCTTCCTTGGAAGTATGCACTCTCATATTGCCTTATGTAACATGCTCACAAGCAATTCAAATTCATACACAAAAACATCATCATCAGGGAAAGTTCCTACTCCTCCGTTTAAAAGCAAGAAAAGATCATTTCTCCTTAAAGATACATAGGCATTATCATTATGATAATCCTTTAATCCAAAACAACCAATTAAGTCATCACGACTGATATTTAGTCGCACTCCTTGAACCATTAACCTTAAACTATTTTCATCAAATATTTTAGATTTCTATACAACCATTCCACCATTTATCCACTGACGTCTCTAGTCAAATTACAGTGCTTCTACATCCTATCTTTTCTAACCACTCTTTCCAATAAAAACCATGCTTTTCAAAGTACTTAAAATCGATAAAGGAATAGCCATGGATGTTTACCTTCATAATAGAAACCATAGAACTAGAACCACTTTCTGTCCTTTTCTTCTTCTTTGATCTATCCTCATGAGAAGCCATAACTTCTTTCCTTTTCTTGAATGCACTTTTCACAAATTTTATTTCTTTTGCTTTGATAGAGGGTTCTAGAAAAGGTTCTAAGTCTAGAACTGGAGTCGTCTTTTCACCCAAAGCAGTTTGTGTTGTAGTTTCTGTGGATTTCTTGGAAGTTTCACAAGATTCTTGAAACCTTTTAGTTCGTAATTCTCTAGCCCTAAGAGATGGAGAGGATGAATGTTGTGAAAGAGTCTTCTCTAAATCAGAGGATTCATCACGAATGGAAATAGGTTCAGAAGATTTAACGGTTTTGAATTTTTTCTTTTATGATTCTTTGAGATTTTCTTAGTGATATATCGAGAGATTGAGCCAAAAGAAGGGTTTAGTGAAACTTGATATAAGTTTTTGAAGAGATGAAGTTAAAACTTTAAAAGAGAGAGATTATAACGGAAAAAAGAAGATGAAAAGACACGAGAGATCAAAAGGAAAAAAGAAAAGACGCTAAGAAGGATTAACGCGCCAAAAGTTCTACACAAGATTCCATAATACATTTATTCGCTGCATAAGGTTCCGTAATTCATTTATCCACTGCACAAGGTTCCGTATTTCATTAATATATATATATATATATATATTATCATTATGATTATTTTTCTATATTTTTTATTTATATTTTATTAAAAAAGAAACCCAAAATATTAAAAAGGATAACACAAACCAATCTTATTTATGATATATTCAAAACAAATCTTTTCCAAGGGTTCTGGCAAAATATCTACTAATTGATTATTAGTTGATACATATTCAACAACTATATTTTCATTATTAACATGATCTCGTATAAAAGTGATGTCAAATTTCTATGTGTTTAGATATAGAATGATGGATAGGATTTTTTGACAAGTTAATTATACTTGTATTATCACATTTAATTGGTATATTTTTATATGATAAACCATAGTCTTGCAATTATCGTTTAATCCAAAGTATTTGAGCACAACAATTACCAATAGGAACATATTCTTCTTTAGCTATAGACAAGGCAACAGAGTTTTGTTTCTTAGTTGACCAATAAACTAATTTTTCACCTAGGAATTGACAAGTACCTAATATACTTTTTCTATCAATTTTGCAACCAGCATAATCTGCATCAGAGTATCCTAATAAATCAAAAATTTGATTTTTAGGGTACCATATGCCCAATTTTGAAGTATTTATCAAGTACTTGAAAATTTTCTTAATAGCTGATAAATATGTTTCTATTAATGCACTTTGAAATCTTGCACACAAACATACACTAAATAAGATATTAAGTCTAGATACAATCAAATACAATAAAGAGCCAATGAGACTTCTATATAATTTTTCATTTACATTTTTCCCTTTTGAATAAAAAGTTAACCTTGTTGAAGAACTCATAGGTGTTGTAGCTCCTTTACATCCTTCCTATCCAATTCTTTAAGGATTTGTCTAGTGTATTTTTATTGATGAATGAAGATTCCTTTTTTAGTTTGTTTAATTTGTGATCCAAGAAAGAATGTCAATTCGCCTATCATTGACATTTCAAATTCTTCCTACATATTCTTTGCAAAATTTTGACAATATTTTTCATTAGAAGAACCAAATATTGTATGATCTATATATTTGAACAATTAAAATATCTTGATCATATGTCTTTAAAAATAGGGTGGTGTCAACAATTCCTCTTTGAAAACCTTTTGGGATTTAAAAAAAAAAAAAGTCAATCTTTCATACCATGCTCTTGGGCTTGTTTTAAGTCATATAAAGCTTTATTTAATTTGAAAACATAATCAGATTTAAAAGGATCTTCAAAGCCGAAAGGTTGTTCAACATATACTTCCTCTTTTATAAACCCATTTAATATCACACTCTTTACATCCATTTGGAAAACTTTAAATTTTTTAAAACATGCATATGAAAGTATCAAAAATTGCTTCTAATCTAGCTACAGGTACATATGTTTCATCAAAGTCAACTCCTTCCTCTCATGATTAACCTTTAGCTACTAATCGTACTTTATTTCTAATAATTTTTCCATCTTCATTTAATTTGTTTTTAAATACCCATTTAGTTCCAATTATAGATTTTCTTTTGGGTCTAGGCACAAGATTCCATACATTATTTTTTTGAAATTGATTTAACTCATCTTGCATGGAATCAATCCAATTATTATCATTCAAAGCTCATCAATATTACTAGGTTCAAATTCAGTTATCAAGGCAAAATGATTTTCAAAATCTTGTAAACTAGCTTTAGTTTGAACACTGGATTCAACATTACCTAGTATTTATTCTAGAGGATGAGCAAATTTATGTTTCTAAGCCTTAGAAGTTTCTAGTTTAGATTCTTTAGGTTTTGGAGTATCTTCTATATTACCTTCTGGAAAACATTCTGGGTTACCATATTCATAAGTTTCAACAGTTGGTGCTTCAGACTTTAGTTTTAAACCAGATTCTTCTTTAGTTTTGGATTCTTTTTCATTGTCAGACTCATCATCCTTTGTATCTTCAACAAATTTAATATTAATTAACTCTTCAATGGTATTAGATGATTTATTAAAAACAAAATAAGCACGACTATTCAAAGAATATCTTAAAAATATAGCTTCATCAAACTTTCCAAGATTGTGAGTATTCTTTTTCATAAAACACCTATGAAACAGTAGGTTTCTTATGTCGAAAGAGCTCATATGTTGTTTTTGATGTCATAGGCCGAATATAAACTCCATTGATGATATAGCAAGCTATAGAAACAGCTTTTGCCTAAAAATACTCAACAATACCACTTTCATTTAACATAGATGTAATCATTTGTTGTATAGTTCTATTCTTGTGTTCCACGACTCCATTTTGTTTAGGAGTATATGGAGCTGAGAAATTGTGAGATATACCATATTCTTTACAAAAATTTATAAAGTTTGTATTTTCAAAATCTATTCCATGATTAGTTCGTAGACTAATTATGGAAACTCCCTTTTTGTTTTGTATTTGTTGTGCAAATTTTTGAAAAGAATCAAAGGTATATCTGTTATGTCGCAAGATTATAACCCAAGTATATCTTGAAAAATCATCAACAACAAGTCCATATTTACTACCACCTATACTAAAAGTTTTAGCAGGACCAAAAAGATCAAGATGCAACAATTCAAGAGGTCTTTTAGTTAATATTGCTTTTTACTTTTATGAGGAATAGAAACCATCTTATTCTGTAAACATGTATCACATTTCACATCTGTGTAATATTAATTCTAGGCAATCCCCTTATTATATCTTTTTTAGATAACTTTTCTAATTGATTGAAATTAACATGTCCTAAGCACCTATGCTAAGTAAAAATATGATCATTCATAAATAACAAACAACAAGTAAATTCAACTTCAGTAAGTTTTATAAGATATATATATTTCTTTCTAAAACCTTTAAATAATTTTATACCATTTTCATCAAAAGTGAAGCATTTATCTTTTTCAAAAACCATTTTATATCCTTTATCACATAGTTAACTAATGCTTAATAAATTATGTTTCAAAACTTTTACGAGATAAACATTTTCATTGATGTAAGGAGGCATATCAATATCTCTAGTTGCAACTATTTTACCTTACTATCATCTCCAAATTTTACATATCCTTTTTCTTCTCATGTTATGCTATTGAACAATGAAGCATCTCCGGTCATATGTTTGGAATATCCACTGTCAAGATACCATGTTCCTTTGATTTTAGCTTTATGTTCCTATAGAAGTAAAAAAGGATTAAACCTTTTTAGGAACCCAAACAAGTTTGGGTCTGCTATAAGACAAGCTCATTTGATTTCTTTTATTTACTTATTGATTATTGAGCTTATTCTTTTTATGATGGCAAAACTTTTCTATATGACCAGACTTATTACAAAAGAAACAAGAATAATAATAAATATTACAAATCGGATACTTGTCATTTACATATTTTTTGTCATTTTGATTTGTATACCTTCTGGTATTGCTTCTGTAGTACCCATTATATGGATATCTTGCCTTGGGATAACTTATGTTATTTCTAACATAATTTCTTTTCACATAATTGTTATTTGATTTATTCATTTTAGCAGCAGGTTCGACATTAACATCTTGTTTAGCCTTAACAAATACAATTTTCTTTGGTACATTTGAACTAAAACCATATTCATATCCTAAACCATGTTTTTCATTGGATAGTCTTTGTGAATAAATCAACATGCTCAACTTCTTATCACTTTCATTGAATTTATTAAAGGTTTTCGTTATTGAATTAGATAAATCATCTATCTTGACCTTTAAAACACCAGTTTCATCCTTAAGTACATTATTTTCCTTTTTCAGTTTTTCATTATCAACATGCAACTTTTCATTATCATGTTTCAAGATATCGTTTTCATCAGCAAGCAAAGAATTTATTTGTTTTAGTGCTTCCTTTTCATTTTTAAGAGCTTTGATCTCATTATCAAACTTAACTAGTTTTGTATTAGACTTTTTAAGAGCCTTCAAGAGTTTTTCATATCAGCAAACATGTCATCTTTAGTTAATTCATCATCGGTTTCAAAATTTACCTCAGAAGTAGCCATAAGACATAAATTTGCTTCTTCCTTGTCTTCTTCAAAATCTTTTGGATCACTCTCTATATCATCCAAATCACTCCATGTAGCCAGCATAGCCTTGCTTTTCTTCTTGTATTTTTCCATTTTCTTGATTAGAATAGGACGTTCATACCTTATGCATCCTGGTTTCTTGCATTCATAGCATTGAATCTCTCTCTTTTCCTTTTTCTTCTCCTTTTCCTTATGATTTTTTCCTGCATCATTTTTCTTAAATCCAATAGTTTTCTTAAACATACTAAATTTCTTACCTCTTTGCCTTTTAAGAAATCGGTTGAGTTTTTGAGCTAGAAGGGTTATGTCATCTTCTTCATCATCTTCACTCGGATTCAACTTGATTGACCATAACCTCATTGGCTTTAAAACCTATTCCTTTGTTGTTGCTTTCATGTTCTTGCACGGTTTTGATATGGGATTCACATGCCATGAGCTTCTCTCTCAGTTGACTAAGTGTTAACTTGTCAAGATCTTGAGCTTCATCTATGGAAACCTTCTTGGCATCCCATGATTGTGGCAAGATCCCAAGTATTTTTCTCACCAAATCTAGATCAACAATCTTCTTCCCAAGAGATGAGAGCTGATTTGTGATTGCTGTAAACATATTAAAGGCATTTTTCACAGTTTCATTAGACTTAAATTTAAACAATTCATATTGTTGAATCAACGCATTTATCTTGATTTCTTTGATTGTATTGTTCCTTCATATGTCTCACACAGTGTGTCCCAGATTTCCTTTGTACTTGCATATGATGAGATTAAGTTAAATTTCGATGTAGCAATGGTGGTTAACAACAAATTCTTGGCTTTGTTTTTTCTTTTCAATTTGTTTCTTTTCTGCATCTGTTAGAGTTGTAGCTCCATTAAAAGTAATCACATGATCACCAATGGATATCACCTACCAAGAATCATAATCATTAGCTTTTATATAAGTTTTCCATGTGCATTTTCCAATAAGAAAAGTTTGAACCATCAAAGAAACGAGTACGATTAATTGCAACATTGTTCTTAGCCACTTTGTTTGGATGACTCAATTAGATAAAAAGAATCTACTCTGAGATTAATTGTTGGTCCCACTTAAATAATAAAAAAGGTGGGTTAAATTGATTATTATAAAAAATTCAATGTTTTAGGCCTTTTAAAATTGAAATTCCCTTTGTACAATTTGAGAAAACAACTAAACAAATATGAAAATAAATTGCAGAAATTTAAAAGGAGTAGGGAAAGAAAATCAAGCAGCGATGTAGAGTGGTTCCACCTTGTGTGTCAGTCCACTCTTCCAGCTCTGAGCCGGGGTTCCCGTTATCCGCACGAGTTTGTTCCACAATATCCAACCAATTCAAGTTACAAGCTTGTACAATTCTCTCTGCTCGATTCTTACAGCTTTACTCTAGCTAACAACCGATACAACAGAGTCTAGACTTGTAAACTAGACAACTTAGAAGGCAACAACACGTTCCTTCTATCAAACAAATAAAAGATACAAAAAGCTAAAGTTTGCAATGAAGAAAAGGAGTTTGCTCAAAATAGCTAGTGAAGAAAAGTGAATAGCAGCAAGTTATCGTTTGTCTCGTAAAAAAATATTGTAAAATTATGTTGTTCTCTCTTTTTCTTTCTGAATATAAGACTCCATGCTTCAACGTTCAAAGATGGTTGTGGATAAGCTTTCCCACGTATATCTCGGATAAAATTTGGTGGTACTTATCTTCTTTCAAATTCAAATCCTGCTGATAATGAATTGGGTAGAATCTTCTAATCTTTATCTCTTCTTTTGATTTTCAAATCTTGAATGTTAGTCGTTGATATCGATATCCTTGTATGAATTCAAATCTTGTTGATCTGTTTCAAATATCTTGCGTGATATCCTCAACGGGATAGATATGTTACATGAAGATTTGTTTCTAGATATTGTGGTGATATTTTCCCTGATTCGAAATTTGGAACTCGAGAAATATAGGTCATCATAATCTAATCTTCTTCCTTATCCATTCAAGAGGATGTTTTTCTTTTTATCTTTAATTTTGAAATCTCGGTGAAATACCATAAGAATAGGTATGTGTAATACTTTCTCTTATCTTGAAGTTGTAGATTCCGACAATCCATTTGTCTTAAAGAGAAAAACTCGCGTAACACTTCTTGAACAAAATTCAATATTGTTCTTGAAAAATAGGAGAGAGAAAACTTTGAAAAAGACTTTAAATCCCCTTGGATATGAACCAACTTAAGTGAAACAAATAAGTATACTATCTAAATATACTTATTATCTCGGAGCTAAGTTTTCAAGATAGTTATTCGTACTGATCTGGAACGTTTTTTTATCACAATTGGGAAGATGAACAATAAAAACACATCAATACTATTTGTTGTCAAAAGTTTGCAGGAACCTTCTGTGATACCTTTTGTAAAACCTTTTGTGTTTCTGGTGTAACCTTTTGTTCTTTAAGCGACCTTCTGGAAATCCTTCTATATAACCTTTGTCTTTTGAAAATAACCTTTGAAGACATAACTTCTTATAACGTACTTATGTATGTCTTGTTTAGATTTTTGAAAAACTTAAAACTCAAAACATCCAAATCATCCATACGTTTAACTTATGCTAAGTAAGGTTCTGTGAAAGGTTTTGTTAAGAACTAGTATTCAATTTAAATCTGCACACTAAGTAAAATCATTAGCTTTTTAAATATTTTGTTATCATCAAAACTTAATTTATAGAGAATCAACATAATGACTTGCTTAAAAATATTAGTTTTAGACCTAAAACCAAATTAAATATCTGATCATGATAAGTTAAACTTTTAAATTGTGTCTTTATATCAAATTATAAATTTATAATATATATGTTCTCAATTTATTTTCTAATTTGTTTTAATACTAAAGATAATTAACATAAAAGATTAAATTTGATACCCTATTCCAAAAATATCTTTAAAAACCTAATGCTTTTCTTTTCTTTTTATTTTTCCCCCCTGCTGCCTCTTGCTTTTCATTTTCGTTTCTCTCTCTTGCTTTCTTCTTCACTTTCTCTTTCTTCTTCTCGTCTTCTTTCAAAAAAAAAAAAATCAACCCCAAGATCTCAAATTCAAGAAGACTGGAAGAAAAATCAATATTTGGAAAGAGGATAAGAAGTAAGAATCATTCTAAGAGAAGCTTCAAGACCTTAAGAGGATAATGATAAGAAAAATCAAGAAGTTGGATTATCTTCAAAGATAATTTTTGTTATTCTTCTTTGTTTTTATTGTTGTTTACATGCGTATATGATGAGTTGATACTAAGTTTAAGCTGGGTTTGTGATAAAATTTATGAATGATAGATATATGTGGTTTATGCATTATTGGAGGAGATGATGAATAATGGATATGGGTTTGATGGAATGGTGTGGAGCTATTTGATGTTGTTGAATGAGTATAGGAGTGTTAGAAGTATCAAAACTAGCTTATATGATGTTTAAATAATGTTTTAGTTGAAGTATGATGTTATAGGTTGATAAAAGTAAGTTTAAAAGACAAGGAAAATGCATAGCTGGGATCCCTTGTTCATCATGGAAGTGATATGAATCATGATCTTCTTGGAACAAGAATTTTCAAATGAAACAAGGCAAATCACGGTCGTAATAGATGGGGTTATCTCCTCACGTCAAAATTTTTCAGCACGACACTGTTGTGAAATTTAATCATAACTTTTTCATCTGAACTCTGATTAAAGTGATTCAAAATGATTTGGAAAGCTCAAAAATAGATCTATAACTTTCGTGTTTTAAGTTTGTGCAAATTATAAAAGCATCATGGCCTAAATTTTGATTGATTCTATCTGTATATATTCTAAACAAAGTTAAAAACTTGTGTTTGCTTATTAAATGGGTGTAGTTAAGTATAAAATAAACTTAGCTAATAAATCTAGGTTCAAGTTGAGTAAATTGACTTGAATGAATTAAAATAATTTATATTGATTAAGTTTGATCACTTTGACTTAGTAATAGAATTAAATGATTAATTTTAATCAATTTGGTTATGATTAAATTAAAATGGGTTTAATAGCTAATAATTAGATTAGAATGATATGTTAAGATAAACCAAAAACTATATGGGGAATATGTTGTTTCAAATATGTGTTTACTTAGGAAATGAATGTTTTTAAGTATGAATGCATTGTTGATGCTTTTATAATAAGAGTCTATAATCAAAGCGAAAAGAAATAATTTGACAAACAAGGGAGAGCCATCCGTATTTTGGCTGGGCAATCTTCGCAACCATAGTAGGGTTCCTATTTAGCAGTTGATCAAATAGATTTTTAAATAAAAGATTGATGTAAATGGATAATTAAATAGATTTCTTATATGTTCAATTCTTGAATACAGACATAGATACTTGGTATATCTTCTGAAAGGGGTTTTAGCCTGTCACGCACCGAGGGTGTCCTAATAATAGTAACCAAGGAACACTTGATTTCCATTATAGTTTACCTTCCAAGAATGACATGATTTCAATAAACAGGATCTTTTAGTTGCTTGGATAAGATAAACAAATATATATATAAGGCATAAATTAGTAAATGCTCATCACATTAATAAGATATTATAAGATATGCTTTATAATCCTTACAACCCTAGATAATGATTCTTATGCACGATACCTGCATCAAAAGGTAATAGAGCTACATATATTCTGATCCTATACTAGTCTTTAAGCTTCTGGCTTCTAATTTCTTACCAGGACCATGCTCCTGCTAGTAATGAGCCAGGGTCGTAGAGTAAACCCGAAAAGGCTGTTGGAGTGTAAGCTAAAACACGAGCTCAGTGAATAACTAGAACTTACTAAATAATACATACATGTTATTTAACAAACATATGAAATGTATCAATCAAACATATGTACATTACAAGCTTGGATAACCCGGAATCCAAACAGGATGAAGATTTACGCCCTCCCATCGGGGTTGAAGGATCACAATCTATGGTCCACCTACCCAAGAGAGACTAAGCTTTTAGGAATAATAATGTTTAATTTAGTTGTCTCTTTGAACTTATCATGTTTTGTTATTTATTTCCTGATTTAGCTTTAGAAACTCCACTAAGTGTTAGCTATTTCCATGCTATACCATACGTGGCGTCCTTCATTTACCATTTAGTTCCTATGGTATTAACAGAACAAAGTAATCTTGCAATTAACTAATAGCTTTCCTGCCTAGATAATCCAAACATTACCAGAGATCCGAAAAACTAACACGTAGTAGGCTACCACTTACTCAAATGCTATTTATGCAAAATATGTAATGCATTACAAATTTCTTTTATGGCACCAGTAGTTTTAAATCAATTTGAAGGTGATCAAGCATTACAGACATTCAATCATGTTACATAGGCAATATAGACATATACAACTCTATTATTACTTATAATAGAGTGACTTGACAATCAATGTAATACCATACACAGTTTCCACAAACCAAACAATACACCAAATTTTTATTATCTTTTATTTAAGATTCACTAACTTTACAAGCACAACCAATGTAATAAGATTGAGTTACTCACCTGCTCATGTTATCAGTTGTAGTAATCGTCAGGAAAGTCCTCACCAATACTCGAGTTACCTATTGAGATAATTAATATAGTCATTAATGATACAAGACTATATAACCTAACTCCTATGAATATTCAAGTGTCCTAATATGCTGCTGGATTTCTGTTTTATTATTAACTAATTTTTTGAAGATGATACTTAAGTACTAATTCACCTTTATCTCAAGTTACTTGATTTGATTTTGGTTTGATTTTTAAATTTATTAGTCGAGTATTCAAGAATTTTGAACAATTTAGTTAAGTTTAATTTCATTGTTTAAAACTGTCGATTATCTTTTTATTTATTTAATAAATTTTTCTTGTAAAATATAGATATCTCTATATTCACAAATTTGGATTATTTAAATTTCCATTGTTATCTAATCATTTACAATTATTTATTTAAATACATATTTAGTATTTACTAGACTCGTAAAATTTTTCCTATAAACCAATTAAATACAATCTTAATGAAAATAAATTTATTAATATAAAGATTTGTTAACTTAATTACAATTATTTTCAAAATTTTTCTTTTTCTCGTAAATAATAAAAAAATACTAGTAACTAATAAAAATAACAATAACAATAACAATAATAATAATAATAATAGTAATAATAATAATAATTCCGAAAAAGACAATAAAGTAAAACAATTACTTTTCATAATAACAATACTTGTAATATTTGTCTTATAATTTAATCCATACTAATTTGTAAATTCTTATTAAATAATATTACTAAAATAATTTTAATCTTAACTTTTGAGTTTTTATTTTAGAATTTATATATAATATTATTTGAGAAATGATAATTTCAAAAATACTATTAATTTTAGAATTCTTTTAATAACATTAAGAATATTAGTAATTATAATTGTACAACTTAATAAACTTAGATTAATTATCAAGGATGATTTATATACTAAAAATCTTTTCTGGTTAATATTAATAGGTTCATTATAAATATTTAAATATCACATATTTAGTAATACTAGAAAAATATTTTATTTTTAAATTTAATTATTTTAAAAATTTTGAGGTTATATTACTAAATAATAATATTACGTATGATCTTTACAGAAAAATAAATAAAGAAATAATAATAATTCTAAAATTATTTATATCATTAATTATTCTATAATTTAATTTAAACAACCTCGTTTTTTTATTTTAATTTTTGCCGAGGGGTATACGGGTGGAACACGCCCCGTGTTTCCCCCCGTGCTCATCGGGGAAGTACTGTTCTTCGTCTTCCCTGATGAACTCAATCGATTCCGATCGATTTCTGACTTTAGAAGGTCGGTTTTCCAGCTCCTTTAAGCTCCTATAACACTAAACTACTTAAATATCTCAATAAAACACCAAAACAACAACATGTTCCACGATATTTCGAATCATCGAGGTAAACTAGGGTTTTTGGAAATCACCTTCGTCGAGCCTCTCCGATGAAATCCGAAGCTTCTGATTGGATTGGTTAAGTTCCTAAGATGTTCAAAAGTCAGTCTCAATCCTTAGTTTTGAAAGAAAACACGTTAAATTACATCAACTTACCTTGAGCTTGTTTTAAGAGTTTTTTTTTGCAATATTTGTCCTCTGATTCGAACTGGGTTTGTTGGTGCGATTTAAATCCTGTTCCCAGGCTGTTTTAAGTACTAATAAAGGGTGGATTAGATCTGGAAAGTTAAGGAAAGGATGGTGTTCGTTTGCTTCCTCTTTAAGTGATCTTGATATATGTATATATAGAGAAAAATATAAACATTGGCTGTGTGTTTCTTCTCCATGATTGATCCGAATTGCCTCCAATTGTTACTATTTCATCAGTTGTTTTATTGTCATTAATGTAGAAATGATTTGGCAAGCTTAGATTGGCTTGTGGTTGGATATTTGTTGACTTTGATCGAATTATTTGTAAAATTTCGGCTCACTTGAATCAAGAAGATCAAGACCCTTAAAAAATTTGCACAAACGTCTCCTGCAAGTATTTGTCATACATATATATTATTTAGATAATATTTAGCTAAATTTTCGGGGAGTTTATTACATTAATTGGGTATAATTTAGCTAATATATGTGAGTTTTTACACAAAAATATTTTTAATGGATCCCACAAAATATTTATTTTATCAAAAATATCAATTTAAATTTTAATTTTACGTGATTGTTTGTTTTAAAAAAATTTATCTCCCGCGATTTGGGTTTTCTAAGCTTGTTGGGTCAACTTTTGTTTTAGGCTTCAAGGGCTTAAGAAAACCCTAATTTGAACACTGGTGTAATTCAAATATTTGTTTGAAGTCAGATCTTGAGTTATATATCGGTTTTATAATTCTAACGGTTTATCTTAAGGTTGTCATTTCCCAACTACAAACATATTAGATCGATTACTTAATATCACCGCAGATATATAAGCTAAATTATAGATTTGAATACCCACTATGAAATCTTATCAATTTAGTTTATTACTAAATAGGAATCTAGAATTTTAGGGTTTAAGTCCAAGTATAGGTTCATTACTACTCATTATTTTAGTCTCGGATCTTTGTTGACTACAAAAGTAGTCACTTAATTTCTATATTTATGTTTTCCCATTTAATCTATTTGTTTGATAAGGATTCGGGTTTGGAATTTGAAGTTTCCTTTAATCATATCTTGAATTATCAATTCAAGATACGAAATCTCGTTTTTGGTATCAGTTAGGGTCAAAAAGTTCTTTATTCAGTTTATGGATCCTAACCTAGCCAAATTTAAATTATGTAATCTTGGGTTTTTGTTAACTTCTAGGTTTACTAATTAGTTCATTATTTCTAATCTAGAGTCGTATTATATTATGGAAGTTTCCGAGGTTTACATATCCTATCTTCTATATTTGTTTGGATTCTGAATTAATAAAGTACGCAGTAACTTGTGTGTTAGATGTTAGGATAGGTTATGCCGTTGAATTAGACCCAAGAAGTGGCAACCCTATCATGATGCAATGTCATGATAGTTAGGCGTTGAGATGTCATGATGCAATGTCATGATAGCTAGGTGTTGGGATATCATGATGTAATGGTCTGCCATGATGCAATGGCTGATTTTATATGTGGCTTAGCAGGTAGCTGATGACGTAAATGGTATCGACGTAACGTCTACTTAGGCTCGGAATGAAGTAACATATTTTAATTCATATTTATAGGATCGATTGGACTAATTGATGTTGTGGATTGGAATAAGTGGTGTGTATGATGGCTATGAACCCTAAATGAGGTTATTTTCTCTTTCTCGAATAGGTATAAGAGATATAGGTACCCGAACTTCCTATATCAACTCCCCGAGCAGCTGTAATTACCTGGGAACCCTAGATTCTCTTAGATTGTTCTGAAGTGTGAGTGCTCCAATATTGTTTGATTTACTTTAATTTAAAGATAATAACCTGTTGTTACTGCATTACATTTAGTTAAGCTCGTGTGTCACTCCATGTGTACTTGTATTACTGTATACTGGGTTTCGACTCATTATTATTATTGTTATTCTTTTTCCAAGTATTTTATTGAATTGATGAGGATGAATGACAATGATGATAATGTTGGTCATGATGATGAGATGATGAGGATGATGTTTATGTTGTTGAAGATAATGGATTCGGGTTGTAGGCGATCCTGGAGATTTGAGAAGAGAAGTGGAGTGAGTCAAGACCATATATTTCTTTTGTATTTATTTTTATTTTGTTTTAAGAGCTGGATTTATATTTTAAGTTTATAATATTATTTTAAGGGCTTAGGTGAGAAGCCCATATGTTTTGTAATAACTTTTAAGGCTTTGTTTTTGGGAAAGTTGATTTACTCTTGAAAGTATATTATAAAATGTTTTTATAAAGTTTTGGTTCTTAAAAAGTTGGTTTGTTCTGGTGGAAGTAAAATTTATAATTTTTTTTATAAAGTTTAATTTACCGCTGTTAAATCTAGTTACTTTAGAAATCTAAATAAATGATTTCATAAATTAAAATCGATTAGCAATGTTCACGATAAACAAATCATTCTAGGAGGCCTGAGCATGTAATACATAAAGTATTATACGTGGCAGTAATGCTTTAATTAAAAGTTAGGGCATTACAATGTTACGGAGAGTAAGAAGCTTCAACAAGAAAAATTATTTCCAAATGGAGGGGTTTTTCCATATGGAGGGGTTCTTTTCACATGGAAGAGCTAACCATAAGAGTTTTCTCAATCAATTCATCAACTCTAATATCACTTGTTAAAAAAAGAAGGTAGTTTTTCACAGGAAAAAATTATACGAATTTTGTGAAGAAATACACTAATAAGTTTAGTACTATATATAACTAAAAATCTTAAAATGATGAGTTGATGGATTTTTTTCTTATAAATTCTCCATATCATTCATCCTATTAGAATTTTTCTAATCATATGTTTGTATCCTAACATATTAAAATATTAAAAAGAATTGGAAGATTGAAAGATAAAAAGTATTCATTTTAAATAAAAACCCGGTATTTTCCTTTAACTGGACAGTCTTGGGAGTATATGCTCGTGCGCTGCCCTTGTCTTTTGTACCGTTCTAATTTGGCCTGGAAAAGGACCTATTGAAGACGTTATAAGTATTATTATAAGTTGATGACTGATATGATAACAGTCCTCTTGCTGGAGATTGGAGAATCAACAAAACAACTCCAAAAAAGAAGTTAATCCTGCTGCTTCATCAACCGACATTACATGTGGACATGATACGACTAATTAGGCGATTTTGTCAATGACTTCAACAGCCCTTTTTATCGCTTTACGTGCTGTTCAACTTTCCCCATTTTTTATGCTTCCAAAACAAAAGATGTCTCCCATATAAGCATCATCTTATGTTTTTCAATACCTAAAAGTGCAGTATCAGAATGACAGTAAATAGAAATATATAATTATTTAGAGGGTTAACGGCATAAAACGAGTTGAGTTGCTCATGAACTATTTGAACTTGACTAACTTCAGTTTCAACTTGGCTAAGCTTAATAAGAAAATGAGTCAAGCATGAGCTTCCAATTAGGTTTGCAAGCTAGCCTGTGAACAGGTTCATTTAGACAGACTTATTAAAAGGTTTGTTAACAAACTCATTAGTAGATTTTTATATTTATAATACATTATATAAAGTATATATAATTGAAATAACAAAAACTAATTTCTATTTAATATGTATATATATTTAGTAACTCTTATATATTATTTTTATATTTGAAAAATGATAGAAAACAAGCAAATTAATAAGTTGAGCTCAAGCTTAAAGTTTAGATTCGATAAAAGTTGATAGTCTCGATAAATCAAGTTTAATTTGCAAACAAGTCAAGCTCGAGTTCTTAATAAAGCTTGTTTAAGCAAATGAGCCAAGCTCGAGAAAGCTTGAATCAAGTTCAAACTTGATAAATTTTAAACAAGGTAATCCCGAGCTTTCAAAGCTGGGCTCGGCTCGGCTCGGCTCGGCTCGGCTCATCTGTAGCTCTAAATGAATGTATCCAATATATGTTATGAGATAAGAAAAATTTTATGGTCCTACCATTAATTTTAGCTGAACTGGCCCTGTTGACTATTTCACGACTCACACCATATCCAACCCCCGATCGAACCAATAAAATAGTTAATGAAATACCTTAAACCTCACCTAGTTAATTTAGAAACGGTTTAATTAAATAATATAATAGATAGTTAATTTTAAACATAGTTAGATAGTTTAAATAAATAAAATGATTAGACAATAGAAAAATGAATAGACAATTTGATATAATTAAATTAGCAAATAGGTCAAATTGAGATTTGAGATTTAAAATATTTTTTTAAATCCACCACATGTCTCAATGATTTTTCTTTAAGAATCAAACTTTTCATATTTTTTTTTCCTAATTCTTCATTGAGACTCTTTTTTCTTCAATTTCAATCCCTAAATCTCAAAACAAACATTTTAAACATTTAGTAAATTCCTAAACCTTTAAAGTTTAGTCATCTTTTATTTTGTAAAATCTTATTAATTTTTGAAATCAAGTACTTGTTTAAAAATATCAATTTAAAATCCGAACCTAAGTTAAATATCATATTTTCACAAATTATATTTTTGAATTGTGTTTTTGTATCAAGTTACAAATTCCTAATATATTTGTTCTAAATTAATTTCTAATAATTTTCAGAACTAAAGATAATTATCAGAAATGCTTAAACTCAATATCTTTATTCTAGAATATCCTAAATTTTATTTTTATCCTTTATTTTTCTTTTTATTTTTCCTTTCCCCTGCCTTCTTTTTTTTTTTTTTCATTCTCTTTTTCCTCCTCTCTCGTCTTTTGTCTTCTCGTATATTCTTCTTCTTCTTGATTATTTCTCTAAAAAATTTAGACATGAATCTCAAATTTCAAGAAAGATTAAAAGATAAATCAAAGTTAGAAGATGAGATAAGAGAAGAGAAATCAAAGTTTGGAGAAGCCCAACAACATCAAAGAAGAACAAATTGCATGTTCTTGCCAAAAAGCTAAGTATAGTAGTTTTATATTGTTTTAATTGTTATAAATGCATATATGTGATAAATTAGAACTAAAATTATGTGGAGTTTTGATTAAGTTGATGGATGGAAGATATGGAAAAATATATGTTAAAAATTTGGATATGTTTATGCATGAATGGAGATGGAGTTTGATGAAGTGGGTTGATGATGTAGGATGAGAAGAATATGTTTGGAAAGATTGTGAGTATGATTTTGATCTTATATGCTGCTGTTAGGATGATTAGTTGATGTATGTGATGAATAAGTAGTTTAAATAGGGTAAAAAGACAAGGAAAATGCATAACTAGGTTAACCTATTCATCACAGGCGTGATATGGCCGGTGATCTTCTCGAATAAGAATTTTCAAATGAAATAAGCGAGATTATGGCTGTGAGGTTGAGAGTTATCTCATCGGGTCAAAATTTTTCAAGAGATACGGTTTAGTGATTTAATCATAACTTTTTCATGTGAACTACGATTAAGATGGTTCAAAATGATTTGGAAAGCTTAAAAAGAGATCTACAATTTTTATGTTTTAAGTTTTTTTAGATTCAAAAAGTATCAAGGCCTAAATTTTGATTTATTATAGCTACTATATTTTCCAAACAAATTTGAAAACTTGTTTTACTAGTTAAATATAGTAGTTAAGTATAATATGATTCTTTTTTAGCTAAAATGAAATAGATAAATGATAGTTAATATGTTGTATTTGTTGAATGATATAATTAAGGATGAGTTTAGTGAATTTAAAGATTTAATAAATAATTTGATTAAATATAAACTTGGATATAAAATGAACCTAGTTAATAATCTAAGTTCAACTTGGCTTAATGAACTTGAATGAACTAAAATGAAGTAGATTGATTAATTTTAATCAACTTAACTAAGATTTAGTTAACATAAACTTAAGTTAATATAAATCTTAGATATAAAATGAACTTAGTTAATCACTCAAAGTCCAACTTAACTAATTAGACTATAATAAGCTAAAATGGATTAGATTGATTAAGTATAATTATCTTAGCTTAGTAATTGGATTAAATGATTAATTCTAATCAATTTAGCTAGGGTTAAGTTAAAAATGAGTTAATAGTTAATAATTGGCTTAAGTTAATGGATTAGAATAATAAACCAAGAATTATATGGAGAATATATTGTTTTAAATGTTTGTTTGCTCAGGAAATGAATGTTTCTATGTATATGAATGTTTTGTTGATGCTTTTGTAATAAAAGACTACAAACAAAGTGAAAATAAACACTTTGACAGACAAAGAAGAACTTTCCATATTTTGGCAAAACAATCTTTGAGGCCATAGTGGGGTTCCTTATTAATGTCTGATCAAATAGGGTAATAAAATGAGTTTGATATAAATAAATAATTAAAGTGAATGCTTATATGAGTTTATTTCATGAACAGATATATGAATATCCAATCTATCTTCTGAGTTGGCCTTTGATTTACCTTTTGAGCCTATTTGGATTTCAAATATAAGATATGTAGTAATTTGCATGTTGGATGCTAAGATGGGCATTCTAAATGAACTAAAACTTAAACTCGACTTAATAATTGATGAGTGTTGGTTGTGCTTATACCGTTGAATTAGGTCCAAGGAGTGACAACCTTGTCCGAGAAGACATGATAATTTAGGCTCTTAGGCCATTCCCGTCATGATGCAATGACATTTGTTGGTGGCTCAATAGGTAGTCATGGGGTAAACGATATCGATGTAATGTTTATTTAGGCTCGAAAAGACGTACTATGATCTGGTTCATGTTTTTATGGGGACAACTGAACTAGATGATGTTACGAACTGAGATAGGTGGAGTGTGTGTAACAGTTGTGAACCCTAGATGAGGCTTCTTTTCTTTATCGGTTATCTCAGAATATAAGTATTCGAGCTGTTTATATCAACCCTTGAGCAGTTGCGGTTACTTAGGACCCTCAGATTCTCAGTAACTTGTTTTGGAGTGTGAGTGCTCTCGTAATGCTTGATTTACTTTAAATGAAAGATAATAACTTATTGTTTATTGCATTGCATTTAATTAAGCTCATGCGCCACTCCATGTGCGATTGTATTACTGTGCACTGAGCTTCAACTCATTATTGTTGTTGTTGTTCTTTTTTCTAGGTACTATTTTGTTGATGATGATGAAGCTGATGATGTTGATGATGATAATGTTTATTTTTGGGAGCATGAGATGCCGGGGAGGATTTGTTGGAGAGAAGTAAGCTAGAATTGAATATATATTGAAATTGTTTTTCTTTGTTTTTGTTTTAAAAGCTGGATTTATATTTTAAGTTTATAATATTCTTTTAATAGGACGGTGGAGCCCAAGTTTTGTAAATGAAATTTTTAAAGCTTTGTATACCATCATTAAAAGGTATATGAGATACCTAATGTATAGTTGTTTGTGGGTTTTTAGTCTACTCATGTGAGTAAATTATAAAATGTTTTTATAAAAGTTCGTTTTATAAGTTTTAAATCTAGTCAACTAGAAAATCTAAGTGAATGATTTCATAATTTAAAATATGGCTAGCAACTGTTCACAATAAACAAACTTTTTAAAGAAGCTTGTACTTGTAATACTTAGGGTATTATATATGGTGGTAATTGCTTCAAAGAAATTTTTGGATGTTATAATTAATATTTTAATTATTATATTTATTTTAACGGTTAGATGATTAAATTGATGATTCTACTTCTATCAACAAAACTATAAAAGCTCCCTACGAAAATATAATATGGTATTTATTTGCTTATATAGAAAATATGGTTTCATAAAGAGGGAAAAGAGAAAGAAGAGGAAAGAATATAAAATTCTCTGGCACATCTTTAATTAAAGTCGGTTTTCCGTGTTTCCACTATTTAGACCGTAAACCTGCCTAATTAATTAAATCATAGTCTTAAACGAATGGAGACGAATAATGACAGTGCTCGAGGCTAGTGGAGGGTAATAATAATTAATGTTTTAGCTATACGTATACATATTTATTGGAGACTTCATAAAGTGCATGCTTAAATAGAAAATAAGTAGATAAAAAGATGAATTGGCAAAAAATAAACAAATAAATAAATAAGAAGATGAAAAATTTGTAAGTATCGGTCAAAATAATAAAATTCGTATATAAATTTTATCAATATTCATATCTCACTAATTATTCCATATATAATCAGGGGTGATAAATATTTTCTCTGAAATTATTGATGAATTTATTATTGAAGACAGGAGGGGGGTTTGTTGAGCGAGTAGGTGATCGCCTGTCTCCCCCAAGTTGCATATCTCATGCAGACAGTACACATGGGCGGCAGTTTTCGCGTATCAAGACTGGTCAGTTTTCTTATCCGGAGGCATTTACTTGATGGAAACTAGTGATTTAATTTGGTAGCAGTTGGAGCCATCTGGTTGGCTTTTTCATTTCTCAAAGATTTCCTCACTTTCCAACTAATCTCATTTAACATTTTGTGAAAGTAACCCCGGTTTATATTATTGCTAGTTAAGGAGTGCTGGGTGAACAGTGAAGGAGATTATGAAACGATGAAAACTTATTTATTGTAAATATTGTACGCCAAACACTGTAATTTTACATTCGATGCATGGAATGTTGCACATTTAGTTAATACCTAAATATAAAAGTTTTCATTACCTGAATAAACAAATTTCAAAATGTGATTTTAGAAACAGCATTTTTTTTCTTTTCTTTTCTTTTCTTTTTTTCTTTTTCTTTTTAAAAGTTGTGTTTGATTGCCCATGGGGTCAATAAAAAATTTATTATAGATCAGATCTCCGATGTCTGGCACACACAGTTTAGATAGGAAATGCACAGCAAATATGGGATGGAAAATTTACATTAGTTTTAGCGTCTGAAAGTGAAGTAAGCCAAGATTTTATGACATGGCCTTAATCAACATGGTCGGCAATAATCGCATCTTACTATAAATTTCTCATATTCCTTGTTTTGACTTTTGAGATATATTCTATACAAATGATATAACATGGTGTTATTGTGTGGGGAGGTTGTGATGAATTTCCTTAGCATTAGTGCATAGTGGATTACTTTAAACTTCAGTTTCTTAAACTGTTCAAATTATTAATTGAAAAAAATTATAAGGTGAATTACATTGAAAGATCACAACATTTTGAGATAAGTTTATTTCAAATCACAACGTTAGTGATTAAAAAGAAATCTTAACGTTTGGAGAGTAAGTTCATTTGAGTTCATAATATTTAGAGAATTAGGTCAATTGAGGTCATTTTAACACGTATCACAAAGTACCGGATCTTTTTAATTTTAATTTTAAATATTTCTCTTATTGGCATGCATCAATAGTGATCTTAATAAACCAACTTCTCTACACATTATGACCTCAAATGAACTTATCTCCAAACGTTATAACATATTAGTATAATTTACCTAAAGATTATATCATAAATGAGCATATGCTAATTGCCATACACCTGTGTCTTGTTGCAATTATGTGATAGGACCTTTTGCTTCTTTTGAAACAGCTTTCAATTTTAATTCAAGCCACATTTAGACATGGCATGAGATATATGGAATGTGATGATTGGTCTAGAATGAAACAAGATAAGATTGAATATGGTAAGAATAGTTAGCAAAACATTTGCTAATTTAAAAGGGTAAACTTACTCTAGCATGATATCATATTAAATAATCAAAATATTGATAGTATAATAGGATTGTGGATGGCGTTTTTTCTCTCATTGACTCCCAAAACTCAAGACTAGTTCATAGAACTCTTCTCACCATAAGTAGCCAATATAGGATTGCACACCTAATAGTAGGAAGTTAGAGACGTGCTACCACTTGCATCTATTTGCACTTTATGCTTTATAATGATTGCGATGCATGCACACCAATGGGTCAATGGATGTAAGTCGTAAGGAAGCGTACCAAATGTCCAATGAACATAAGCTTCCTTCACTATAGATACTTAGAAGATGTATGACAAAAGGATGCCTTCGTCTTCCTGATCCTTCATCACCGCTACCTACATACATTTATAGTGAGTCCTTTACACTCATAGTCTCATACCAATCTCATCGTGCTGTCTAAGTTGTGAAAAATGGATTTGATGATAAGTGAAGAGCTACTATATTATCACATATAACGTTATTGGCTATAATTGATGAAAACTAATTTTTCTTTAGCAATTACTTAAACTTAAAGCAATCCATAAGTTGTGTATACCATCATTATGTATTAAGTACTCAAATTCTACACTTAGTCTTACTATAATCACCAAAAATTTCATTCAAAATCGTATATTAAATAACCAGATTCTGCACATAGTCTTATCATAATGATCCAGAACTCTATTGGCTGATGTATTGTCCATTTTTGTATGGTGCATCGTATGTGTTTTATCCTTGATTCTACCTACTTTTGAGGAGGTTGCCCATACTAGGAGTACCCCATCCTATTTTTGCTTAACCTTAGAATTGCAATGAATTCCATACCATTATATCAAAAAGTGTCTCAATAATTAGAATTTCATCACCTTATATTTAGACATATTACAGTTACCATCACTTTTTGCATCTTATCTTTCACAACACGTAATTGTAAAAACAAAGGGAACACTACTATACTAAAGGGAATCAATGTTTAAGGATAAGCTTAAATAAGAATCAATAGTTTGAGTAGTTTAAGGAGAAAAAAAAAAGGGACCAACATTTCATAAAGTAGGTTAAAAAAGGATTCTTTATGACTCGGTTACGACACCATTTAAAATACATTGATGTTAAACTAACAGTATAATAAATCCTTTGATTAAAGTTTAACTTGTTCAAATACACATTATACGATTCCATCAGTGAGATCATTCGATCAATCATCTGACCAATAAAATAAATAGTAATTGATATATTAAGTATATTAATAGTATTAAAGCGATCGTCTATGAATATATGCCATTAAATAACTAATGTAACCATAGAATTTTCTTGAAACATACCCCTTGAATTAGAGCATATATGATGCTCATAATTTACTATAAAATATCAATTATTTAATCCCCCATAAATGAATTAAGAAACATGTTACCAATCCTAGGGCTTTGCCAAAGAAATTGATAAATGATCTCATTACTATAACTAAGTTTGTGAAAGATAATAGATAATGCTAAAATAAAAGTCATGTGTCCATGAAGAAAGAAAGCACAATTTACCATGTTTGTAATAGTGTATATCATATTTTTGTATGTTTTTCCTTTTTAATTAGTTTATTTATCTTGTATCATAAAGATGTCCATATATTTTGAACAAAAATGTTTGACCATTAGAGATCTAATGCTATATTATATATGTATATATGTGGAGTATAAGCCCAAGTGCCCAATCACTAAGAAAAATGAATGGATATTTTATTTTTAACAACCTCAAATATGATTAAATTCAACAAAAAAATACAAGGCAGTTGCCAATTGCCATAAAGGGTTACAACTAGTCGTGTCCCACATACATATAACATTCGCATTATCCCACAAAAAAAGGTTAACACTAAGAAAAAGGATGGAGGGAGAAGGGTATCAAATATGCACAGGAACACATTACAAAAGATATAAATCAAAGAGGAAACATAATTAAGTATATACTATATGTTGCCTAAAACTTAGGCAGTGTTTGGTTGTAAGAACTAGACATGGCAAGAAGGACTAAAAAGTACAAGAAATACTGGACAATACAATTTTCTTATTCCATGTTTGATACACATAGTACAGGACAAAAAGTTTATTAAGATGTTTTATTTTTGTCTAGTTCTAATATTTTTGTAAAAATTTTAAGTTTTGTTTAGTCCCATGGAGAGAGTTTTGTCTACTTCCAGATATATTTTATAAACCAAATATGGTACAATGACTTTGTCCAGTCTAGTATTATGAAAAATTATATAATCAAACGCTACCTTAAGATCATTTACAATCTACCATGTATCCACAATTTATAATAGATAAGCTAAGGCTTGGAAATTACTATAATAACAACAAAGGATATATTGCTTCACATCACAATTGAAGGAATACATCATAAATAACCTTATACTCACTACACCCTTTAACATAAAATTAATAACTATACCATCCGTACGTATCGATTACTACATGGCTCATATGAGTCCACTAAACATGCTAACAACTAATTCTAGGGCCATACCCACAGAATATGTTGAACAGATGACAACACTTAAAACATATGAAATCACTAGGAGTCTTTATGTCTCGTACAACATCTAAAGCACTAAACAATAGTAGGGTAATCCTCATAGCATCACCCTTCCCACAATCAATGATGCTATCATAGCCCAACAAGTCAAACTATACATAGGAATACCACTTGTACTTGAAAAAGAAAAGAAGTGAGTTGAAGTTCAATATGGTACACCAACACCGATATTCGCATGAACAAACAATAATTAACTAACATAAATTTCTATATTATAAATGCAAAAAAAAATCAATAATAAACTCGCATAAATTTTATGTTATAAATGCAAAAGAATCCATTAAATTATCTATATATTATAGTTCAACATCCAGCAAAGGGATCACCCAATATCTCGACACACACTTAAAAAATATATATACATTAGATATTGAGTACTCCCTAATATCCACAACATCAAAACCACCTAGATCTACCTAAATCTATCCTAGTGCAAGTCCATATGAGATAACACTACACTGGGATCATTAGGTAACCATGACAATATTATGGATGCTCTTCACCTACTATCAGCAACCATACATGACTAGCAAACCATTTTTATAGTCAGATATTTAATTAATAAATTTGAGTTTCTAGCCTGGACAAATACAAGCAACAAATAAGGAACACATGTACCTAGAAAATCGATTTGTTTTAAACTCTAGAATCCTCTATAATAAATTATAGAAATTAAAGTATTCAGAATCATTCATGTTTCTAAATTCACTCATGGTTTATTCTTCTATAGTCCTAACCTTTACCTAAAATTCGTGTTTTAAGGAAATGAAAAAATGTTTCAAGATCTTAGAGAATAAGCTAGTTCTTAAAGGAATGGTTAACTAAGTTTCAATTGCCTTAGAGAAGGAAAAGAGTGATTTTAAAGAAATTATTATATATATAGGCAAATACACGATCATTTAGAGGTTGCTTCCATCATTAACGAAAAGGAGTGAGTCAGAAAATGGCATATGGTCTAGTGCACAAGTTGTGCACAAGCTCATGCATGGGTTATGCAGTTCCATAAATATTTTTACAAGTCGAAGAATAGTACATGGCCTAATGCATGAGCTTGTGCATTGGTTGTGCACTCTCAAATTTATATATTTTTTAGTCATAGAAGGATACACAACATGATGCATGGGCTCATGCATTGATTTTGTACTTCTAAAATTTTTTCCAATTGAGTCACAAAAGGGTACATAACCCGATGCATAGGTTAAAGCAGTGTGATGGACTTTCTAAATTATCCCTTTCATGAAAGTTTCTTCTTTTCTTGACCCATAACTGTCCCTTAAATATCCATACCATAAAAGACCTTTAATACCATACAAAACAACAATTAAATCAAGATACATACTTACATGTCTTAAATTGCTCCTCTTCCATAAGCATCCAGTGTCCACCTTACCCAGATTTCAATAGTTTCGGTAGTTTCTACGGCCCCGAGTTAACCATCTAACTGTTAAAGTAAATATAGTAATTGGAGTATTAACTATTTTAGTGATTCAATCACGGTTGTGTATGATGTAAGTTGTTAGATATTGACAGGATCGATCCTGTCAAAATTAATAATTGGACCATAGAATTTTCTCCATAATTCCTTTCCAAACCTTGCTACTCTCGCCAATCTTTTAGGGTCCAAGGCTGTTCTAAAGAAGTCTACTCCAATATCTTTCTCTATCCTCTTAATTATCTCATGAAATTCATACTTATAGTATTCTGTCAATCTTATTTACGTTAGCATTGGACCTTATTGTGTTTGCTTGAGAGAAAGTTGCCTCTTATAAAAAATACGACCAATAGTGAAAATAAAATGAGGAATAGACATTACTTTTGGCTTTTATGAGTAACATTTTAAAATGTAAATTTCAAAAATAATTCTACCTCAGTATCTTTTATTATTTTACAATATTTTCCCTCTCTATAGATATATTTTGTTTAGGTTATTTCATATTACATACTAGTTGATATATTTTATTTAGGTTATTTCATACTACATACTAGTTTCAAAATATTATTATTTAAACTAAACCGACAAATTAGAATGAAAGTGTGTGTGCATCAGAATCAATAATCGTAAACTAATACTGACACAAAAAAAGAACGTAATACATGTTAAGGGTATAAATAAATCAAACTACTCATAAACTATTTGAGTTCTACTCAACAATTGCTTTAGATTAATAATTGAGTTGAGCCTAATCTCAACGTACTCAAATAACTTGTCAAGTTGAGATTTTATAATATTTAGTTAAAATAGCTTGTAAGGCTAATTGAGTTCAATTTGGGTTTGGATATTAATATTATTTTAATATGAATAATTAAATTTAAAAAAATTTAATTGAGTTGAAATCAAATTTATTTAGTACTACTTCAAATTTAATTTGAATTCAAAATTCTAAGTTCGTTTGAATTTGAATGGATCTCGAACTTTAAAATTTTACGTTGAGTTTGAATTTAAGCTTAGAATATGTTGTCTCAGCTTAACCTTAGTATACATAATTTAACGTAAGGTAAATGGTGCTGGAATATATTAATATTTGGTAATAAATTCATTTAAAGTATCAATGTTTCGAGTGATTAAAAATAGGAATTTGATTTATAAAATAAATCAAATGAAATATCAATGTTTTGTAAAATTAATTTAAAGTATCGATATTTGGATAGTTTTTTCTCAATTTTCTTAATGGATACCTTATTTAAGTCACTTTGCAAAATGATAATTCAATATTCTAATCACTCAAAATATTAATGTTTTATATAAATTTACTCCTTAAACATTATTCATTTTTTCAATCACCTTTTTTTTTTTTTTTTTTGTTTCTATCTCACACAAAAACATATCTTCTAATATAAATTACCTTTTTACCTTACAATGGAAGACAATGAACTACCAAGAAAGCGCCTGAAGGAAGGGGAAGCAAATATATAGTGTCAAATTAACTTATTATATAGGGTTATGGTGACAAGAAGAGTAAAATGGAGGCAACAAAAAATATGAGCATGAAAAGGGTGGGAATTATATTCCAGCTGCCATGTCTCGCGTGAATTCTTGTATTTGTGAAGCAGAACATGGAAAACTGCCATTCTTTTAATAAGAACAATTTCGTTGATTATTTAACTATTTATATTCATACACAATTATGACATAGTCATTAAAATACTTAATATATCAATTATTATATCTATTTTGATAATTAGGTAATTAAAAACTCCCATAGAATATCAGTGATGGAGATATTTTTATTTTTTTTTCATGTTTTTTTGGTACTAAAACCTCACATTACATGTCAATGGAATATGCTACCAAATATGATTACAAAAAAGATCACGCGAATCACATTCAACCTATTACATGAAACTGAGAAAGGTTGCAATGGAATTAACACGCTAAGTAAATCGATTAATGGTGTATAAGTATGTAGAGGGCCATTTAGATAATTGGGCTTTTGGCCCAATTTAATGCCACAGACCAGTCTTCTAGGCTAGTGATAGAGCTTAGGAGATCGAGTTCAATAAATGATGTTATAGGGAGATTTGGCTTGTAGGCTCGGAACAGGGATTGTCAGACCGGTTTATTCCGTTCTTTGCCTTATTCAGATTTCTCGTGCGCGAAAAGTAGACTTAGCTAAATTAGGGCTTATTGGAATAAAATGAATCTATTTCTATTTTATATTAAAGATGGGCTATTTTAATAAGAAAACGGACTCTATTTTTATTATAAAAGCTCTCATTTTATTCCAGGCCTATATTCGAAGCCCATGGCCACTTACATAAAAAGAAGAGATGGATTCTAGCTGTCGGATTCATAAAAGAGATCCAATGATTGCAAGTAATGCTTTATCTCAATCATCTATTCGAATTCATCCAATGGCTACTGCTAATCTCCAACATTTATAAATAAGATGCTTCTCTTCTCATTTGGGGGCATTTTGCAGATTGCTAAGATTGAAAGCAAGCAAATACTCTATTGAAATATCTCCAAGAAAGATCAAAGCATCTATTCTATCAAGAACGAGTCAAGAATGATTGAGTCTATTTGATTTAATCTTCTGTAACACTTGCACTCTTAAGAAACCGGGTTTATCTGTTCCTCCTCCCACGCTTCTCTCTACGATATCTTATATGTGTCATCAATTCAGGACTTCTGTGGGGTCGATCGCCACACCTATCACACGTGATTGGCCAACGATAGTAACATCACCATACAAAGTATTAATAAAATTATAGAATGTGAATAGTTTAATAAAATTATATACTATAACTATCGTTTGTCGATTAATACTTGTAAATGTACAAATCTGATTACAAAGGCCTTGAGCCTAATTCTTATTTAGATTTAATTCTTTGGGCTAATATGACAGGGCTTAAAGAATTAGGCCTAGTTCAATTGGGATGATCATAGGAGTTTTGGCTTGGTAGGCTTGGAGTAGGCCCGTTGGAATTGGCCTGCTCAATTCCAACCTTTCTCAAATTGGCTCACACACATTACAATAAAGGCCTCAATGGGCCTGGGTCCATAAGGGAGCCCACATCCATATCCATATCCATAATGAGAAGGACTCATCCTGGTCGTTGGTTGTCTGTCCCATCTAACGGACGACATCGACAACTAGATTCTCTATAAATACTCTTAGTCCTTACCTTATTTGGAAGGGTGAAATTTTGGACAAACAACGTTGTGCTGTTGGATTTCTATTCTTGTGAATCAATTACTTGACTCACTCAAGAACGCACACGATGTTCGTAGTACTTAGTGAGGTTGATGCTTTTTTAACTCCCTCACCTATCACATGTGTGTTAGAGCCTATTGAGACGGCCTACTCCTCCTCCCTATACTATTCTCTCTTGATCACTCTTGCACTTATTGCTTCCCTAGGTCACATGTAGCGCGATAGTCACGCAGCACGTACGTGATCGTTGCATCCGGAATCATACCCACACAGTACTTATAACCCATCATTCATTCAGTTGCGTGGCGTAGCAATATGATTATTATTTTTTTTTTCATTAAATCGTGTTTGATGTCGTGCTAAAGTCTTTGCTCGTGTATCACTATTTTTTTTCCCCATTAAATCGTTTTTCATGTCGTGCTAAAGTCTTTACTCGTGTATCACTTCTAAATTACTAGTGTGGTCTAAAGTACAGTTTTATCTTATGATTGTTCAGGGTCTTTAGTCTAGTGGTTTGTAGGTTGACTTGTTCGGCCATATGGTCCTCTGCGACTCGGTTTCTATTGAGAGGAAATTTCAAAATCAGACCCCAATCTTAACAAAAATAAACAAATAAATAACTCCTCCTGGAGTGGGAATATTCGTGTGAATTGAATTAATCAAAATCAAAGCACAAATAGTTTGACAATGATCAGCATTTTGCCATGTTTTATTTAATTAATTACCCTATATTATAGATGTAGAGATTTGTTGTGAAGATCATGTACATGTAGCTAGAGGTCGGCACAGTTCAGGGTCTATTCCAAACCGAATCGGAACCTCCGGTTCTGGCGGTTTCTGTTCAGGTTCCACGTGAACCGCGAAATAGTCTTTTTTTTTTTTAATTTATCGAAAAATGAAAAAAAACCCCCTAAAATCAACAAAAGCAATTACAACTTATTTATATCCAAAATAATCATTTAAAATTTTTCCAAATAAAATATAATGATTAGCATATAATAAACACAATTACGAAACACATAGTAGTTGATTAACATATAGGCAAATGATGACGAGTAAATTTCATTGCGCCAGTCCCCTCTCAGATTGAATTTGCTTCTGCTGTATATGTTTTGTTGTTTTGTTATTTCTGGAGGAGCCAAGCGGTTCTGGGTCTGAAATAGCAGTTCTCAACCTGGCAGAACCGTCGGTTCATTTTGGATGAATCGCTAGGCCCCATCGGTTCTGACGAGTCCTCATATGGTTCATAACTATCCTCGACGGGACGGTTCTCGAGTACGGAACCACCGAATGGTTCAAGGTGGTTTGCGGTTCAGAACCATCCCGTGCCGATATCTACATGTAGCGTATGTCTATGCTCTTTAGGTGAATAAAATAAATATCAAACAAGAAAAGTAATGGTTTGAGGAGGATTAGAAAGATAGAATACGCAAGTCAAGAAAAAATGATAGGTTTGAAGATATGAGAGGCAGAATAAGCAAGTAAAAAACGTTATTTCATTCGTTATAAGTAGTATACGTATTGATTTACGATAACATAAGGAGTCACTGCTATTAGATGACATAAGACATCTATGTAATTCACTATGGTTGATTAACCTTAATATGCTAAAGAGAGAACAATAAAGCGTAATTACACATAATGAATCCCGTAAAACATAAACTAGCAAAAAAAAAAAATAATAATAAAGGGTTAATTATAAAAATATGACCTATGTTTTGATCAATTTACAAATAATAACTTGTATTAATTTTTTTGACAATTAGGTGACCCAAGTTTCATACAAAAGTATCAATATTATTTAATAATTTTAAAATGGTACATGTCAATATTTTATTGGTCATAAAAATTAATTATATATATTTTTTAATTTTCTCATTTAAAAAAAATAATAATTCATTTAATTTAGTAATTTTTTTATTAAATTAATTAATTTTAGTCCAATAAGACTCTAACACATATTCATCTAATAGCAATTAATATACTAACATATTGGTATGAAACTCATGTTACCTATTTATCAAAAAAATTAACATGGATCATATGTTTACAAATTAATCAAACACAGGTCGTGTTTTTGCAATTAACCCAAAAATAAAAATGTTCAAGAGAATTTTAACAAATCCTATAAGTTCAAAACTTTCTAATTTATCCCAAATTAGGTCTAATTGTTTGATCTCATTAAGAATAATTTAGTTAATTTTAAACGCCAATAAAACGATATGACAATTTCCTCATACAAATAATATATAGTTCATGATTGGTTTTGAAAAATGGGGATCCATTTAAGTATTTCGCACACATGATGGTGAACATTTTTATAATTATTGTTGGTTCTATCTTTCCCATTGGGCAGATCAGATGCCAAAGCATATGGTAAAACCTGTCTTTTCTACAACAAAAGAACATGTCTTCTAGTTCTGCCAAGAATCACCATCCCCTATAAATAAATTCAAATTCCTTCCCATCTTACAGGGGAAAGTAAAACACCTCACTCCCATTAGGCCAAAACCCTAAAAGACATACACGCTCTTACCTCAGTCCTTTAAAATGAACGGCTCAATGAACGGCTCTTCATCTGCTCTCACTGCTAAAAGGTATAGTCTCTATATCTAGCCTCTCTTCTTGCTCTCTTACTTATCTAGCATCTTTTTTTTTTTTTTTTTTTTTAACCAATACAACAGGAAAGGAGGAATTCAAACCCGGTTCTCTCCCTTAAGAGATATCGTAGCTACGTAACTAGCACTTGGAAATGGAAATTTATGCTAAACAAGGAGCTCATTTAGAATTGTATTATCTTCTTTTACTGCAGGTTGAGAGGCAAAGTAGCCATAATCACAGGTGGAGCAAGTGGGATTGGGGAAAGCACCGCAAGACTTTTCGTCCACCATGGGGCTAAGGTCGTGGTAGCGGACGTTCAGGATGAACTGGGCCTCTCCCTGTGTAAAGAACTCGGCTCCGATGTCGCATCATTTGTACACTGCGATGTCACAAATGATGCGGACGTGAAAAATTTGGTAGATTCGGCCGTTTCCAAGCACGGTAAGCTTGACATAATGTACAACAATGCGGGCATACCTGGAAACCTAGACCCTACTATCCTAGGTGCTGATATTGACAATTTCAAAAAAGTATTCGATGTCAATGTGTTCGGATCATTTCTGGGTGCCAAACATGCTGCTAGAGTCATGATCCCTGCGAAAAAAGGGGTCATACTCTTTACATCAAGCGTGGCTTCCGTATCGTGTGGGGAATCACCCCATGCTTACACGATGTCTAAGCATGCGGTGGTAGGGCTAATGAAAAACCTGTGTGTGGAATTAGGGCAACATGGGATCCGGGTGAATTGTATATCCCCCTGTGCCATTGCCACCCCATTGCTGAGGAACGCGATGGGAATGGACAAAGGGATGGTGGAGGAGGTGGTTTGCGCGTCGGCTGTGCTAAAAGGGGTGGTGCCGGAGGCCAGTGATGTGGCGGAGGCGGCGTTGTATTTGAGCAGTGATGAAGCCAAGTACGTGAATGGATTGAATTTGATGGTTGATGGGGGTTATAGCACCACCAACCAATCCTTCAGTATAGTACTAAAGAGTTTATTGTCTTGCTGATTGGCTGATACATAGCTTTAAATAATGTGTCAGCAGGATTTTTGGTTTTTGCTTTTATTTTTTGTTTTAATTTTTCACGTTTGGATTTTCAGTTAAGGTTGTGTGTGTGTCCTATGTGTTCCTTAATGCCTAGTTAAGTTTGAGAAGAAGTCTTTCAAGATATATTGTATGCTTTGAAATTCAAGAGTCGCAATTTATTTGTTGCACTGTATTAGAAAATTTTAATGGCGTATGAGAATAATATAAATCTTATGTTATCATTTTTGTTAGTCAAAGTGGATTTTTTTCTTTTTTTTTTTTTAATTTATTGGTCACGCTAATGAAAAAGTATTGATATGGCTTGTGTGAGATATGGAAAAAAAAAAAAAATGAAGATCATGATCAATGTGGGTGTCGTAATCGTGAAGGAAATCAGTGCTTTTATGAAGGAAGCTTGACGATATCACCATTTTTACATGCTTTGGTTCAACCTAGCATTAAAGATGGTAGAGGCAGAAGAGTGAAAGCTGTCCCACCTGCTATTCTATTTCATTTAATTATTATGTTCGACGTGCATATACACATAAAAAAATAACAATAAAATGAAAAACAGTTTTACTTTCCTTTTTTGGTTTTTGGTTGCCATCAAGTTCTTCCACCGTTATCTATAGGCTAAGAATTACTAATTTTATTTATTGATTTATTTATTATTATTATGTGAGTAGATTGTAAATGCTATTGGATAAGAATTACTTATGATCAATATATAACTTATAAATAAAAATAATGTTAATGAATCTCAAAAAGAAAAAATTAATAAATCTCTCTCTCTCCTTTTGCTTCTAAAACCCTATGTCTTTTGCTGTCAAGCGCCACCGTCAGTGTGCCTATTGCCCACCATGACCCTATTTTCTTTCTCACCGTCTTACTCGCATAGGTGAGCTGTCAACAATATGAAACCAGCACAATAATGTGTATCTCAAAAGTAAAGGCAAAGAGAGAAGATATATGGTTTGAATAATTCAAAATTCTATTGACAAAAGCCTTTTATATAGATTGTGCACCAAAATTGTTACAATTACTACCATGAAAAATAATACTATAATACTATCTCATATGGTCTATTTGTTTAGCTTTTCTGGACAAATATAGACACTTTTTTAATTTTTTTTCCAACAAATTATTTATTAAGAAATAATATAGATAAAAAAAAGTTGGTAATTCTTATGAAAAAATCGAATAGATCAAATATAGATATATAAAATATAAATATAAATCAAATATATTTTTACATATCATTTTGATACAGATACGGATACAGATGAAAAATAAACCATCCAAACAGACCCACTAGGCAACTATCCGCCATGGATGTAATAAACAATAAAAGCCTAAACCTAGGACATAGGAGATAACTAGATGACTAAGTTAATCAACAAGTTTGACTAATTCAACGATCTCTCGCTTAAACTATAAGCATAGCATCAATTTAATAATCATAGCTCCAAAGCACTTTCTTAGATTAGATTTTCTAGAGTACATATTTGTTACAACAAGGCAGCAAGAACAGCAAAATGAACGACAATTACAACTAAAATTAGATGTAACTAGAAAAGTGACTTTTTCCTTACAATACAATAGTAAGTGATCTTGATTTTTCCTTGTAATTCGTCAATTCCACATTGGATTGATTGAGAGTACTACATCAACTTCTTTATGTGACAATGCAAGAATCATCTTTCACATCACTTTCTCCATCTATTAGACATAATAAAGGATGGTATTCCAAGGTTTCACAATAAAGATCCAATTTCTTGGGTGTTAAAAGTTGAGTTTTTCTTGGACTATTACTATATAGAAGAAGAGTATTATCTGAAGCTAGTATTCATTACTATGCGAGATATAACTACTATATGATATGAGCATATGGAGGAATTAAAGCAATTTAAGTCATGGGATCATTTTGTTAAGAAAATAATCATACGATTTGAGTCATTTGAGTATAGAGGATGCATCAGGATGATGAGGTGGATTATATTGGCAAAAATGTTGAACCTGAAGATGTGTTCATGGTTGAAGAGGACATTGAAATTCAAGTTTAACTTCCAGAACACGACGGTAATGTCCTCAAGCATATCAGTGTTCTTGAAAATAATGAACATAAAGAGTCTCATGCGAAACCAAGAAAACATAAAGATTTTCCAGAATATCAAATAATTTCATATGTGAATGAAAGAGGTATTGTTCAGAAGACAATACAAACTATCAAGGAAATTGTTCTGGATCTCAATGTTCGTGTGGAATTTCACAACCATTTTAAAGAGTCTACAAGTGATGGAATTAGTACAAACCATTTTGCAAGAAAGGCACGTGATGATTTTTCAAATTTGGTTGATTTGACTTCAGGACAAAATGTCACAAACACAAAGCCTACTACTTACATATCTACCGATATGAGCAGTTGGCATTTTTTAGAATTTCTCAAGTCATCTTTGCTAATCACAAGAAATTTTCTCAAGAATACAAAGTGCAAATATGAGCAAAATTGGTTTAATAACCAAGGGACATTATAATAAATTTTCATAGTACATGCCAACAGCAACCGTAATTGTTTCTTTGTCTAAAAAGGTTTATTCAAAAATTGTTTCTACAGCTGAACATTGTGACCTACATGTTTGTCCTCTTGAAAAGTCATTTAATAGCCAAAGGAGAGTGGGCTCAAAAGTCTAATTTTTAGTCATATGAGGGGTACTACCAACATATCTCAATAATGGGCAAATGAAACTTTTCTTCAATTTCACGTTCCTCATAGCCATATACAAAACATAATAGATACATCATTTCAATAGACATATCACATAACAATCCAACAATTTTGGGACAATGGAACACAAGGCTACCATATTTAATAAGCGACAACATGAGAGACTAATTCCCAGCCTTAAGGATGAGGTTGTTTTTAAGGTGGAAGGAAATTGTTACAATAGGTAACAAGGTAACAAAATCAACAACAATTGTAACTAAATATTAGTCTTAATTAGAAAAAGTAGTTAGATTATAATAGATCTAACAAATCAATAACAAATGGAAACAAATTAGAGTGTCAATAATAGCTAAATAAAAGAATAAGAAACTATCTAGATTTCTCTCAAAAAGGAAAGTGTCTCTTGTGACATTTAGGAGAATAGCTATCTCAAATAAGCCATTGTAACATGCATACACTAAATCAAATCACACAAAACTTGACTAGTATAGTAATTGAACTTTTAAAAGAAAGTGTAAAAAGTTGGGATTTCGATAGTAACAAAGAGATGGATTAAAAACAGAAAATTAAGGCAAAGTTGATAGTCAAATTTTGGGTCTAGGGTAAAGACTGATGTTTAGGTCCAATCAAACAATATTTCAAGCAATTTCCATAGCTTATGAAATGTAGGGAAATTTTGGGACTTAGTTCATCCCATCTAAGTCCAGGAGCTTTCATTAGGAATGCTCTTAGTCATCCCCTTTGCAATAAATAAGCAATGAAGTGTTCCATCACTTGTGAGATCTCTAATGGAATGTTCTATCACTTCAATGTGATTGCTTTACCCATGTAAAATAGGAATTGTAAAGAGTTTTTCTACCATATAGTTATTGTCACAAAAATTTATAATAGGCCCTTGTCTTTTAACATGAAGCTCTTCAACAAATTTTGGACATCATATAGCTTGATATGTACATGGACATATAGCAAGCGATTTAGCTTTGTAATTAGTAAAGTGATGATGGTAGCTTTTGCCTTTTTTTTTTCCTTTTTTTTAATCATTGAAAAATTTGAATAATTTTGGTTCTAATCACCGCCACCGACCATGGCATGGCCCAAGCCCCTCAGCCACTTATAGGTACTTACTAACTACCCATCAACAATCCTGACATTAGTAGTAGGAATCAAATCATGCTAATCCAACAAACCATGATATAACCTTACAATTTAGCCAACTTGAGTTTGCGATCGACTACTTCATTAATGACCATGAAATAACACTTTAACTTAACATAAAAATAATTATTAAGATGTTCTTTCTGTCATCTTGATCTCCAGCATAATCATTATTAATAAAGCTCACCAAATCTATTGTTGTGCCATTTCATAGAACAACCCGAAAATCAAAAGGCGCTTACAAGTATTAAAGGATCCTCATGGTAACTAAAAGATGCATCTTTTAAGTATTCTCCAAGTATCTACTAATGAGACTCATAAATACAATGTCTAGCCTTCTTAAAGTCATATACATTGGACTTCCCACAATTTGTTTGTTGTTAACCTTCTTTCCTTCACCATCCATTACAAGTTTTAAACTAAACTCAATTAATGTGGTGACAGAGTTGCAATCTTTCATTTAAAACCATCTTTAGAATTTCTTGAATATATTTCTTTTGAGAAATAAATATATAAGCAATAATTTGCACCATTTATATGTAAGAAACTAATTGTTGCGTGAAGGACTCCTAGAAATTAGGAGTTTATGACTGTATCATAAGGTCAATAAATATCATTAAGTAGGAATTTATGGTTGTATCATAGGGTCAATGAATATCATTGAAAACAAAATCAATCGTCATTATAGCAAATTTGTATACCAAAAATAGGAGAGCTTGATTATGTATAAATACCCATATATGTAGAAAAGAAAAGATATATAAAAAAAACCTAGAATATTTCTTTTTTATTGAAAACATGGTATCAGAGCAGGTTTTCAATTCCTATCATCCTCTATACAAACAACACTGAAGCAAGTAACATTCTACAACACCGATATAGTCGGTGAAGATTTACAATCACGAGAAACCCCTGAAATCTCTTCTTCATCTATCTTATCAACTTACTATCAGACTATCAGATGACGGAAATCCTATCTAGGAATTATGGTACAACCTCAACAATGGACATAGCCGCTGCTCTAATAGGAATTAAATTGGATGGGACCAACTATGGACTGTCGTCTCATGTGGTGGAGATGTACATCTCTGGCAAAGACAAACTGGGTCATATCAATGCTGATCTGCCCTAACCTACAACTATAGATCCAACCTTCCGAAAATGGCATACTGATGATGCCATAGTAAAAGGATGGCTATTAACTCCATGGACTCATCATTGATTGGGAATTTCATTAGATTTCCTATGCAAAAATGGTATGGGATGCTATAGCAACAACTTATTTTGATCGGAGTGATGTCTCCCAAGTGTATGACCTTCGACGCAAAATATCACGGCTAAAGCAAGCAGGTGGTTCATTAGAAAAATATTACAACAGTCTACAAGGATTATGAAGAGAGATTGACTTTTGAAGGCCAAATCCCATGCAGTGCCAAGCTAATATTCAGCATTATAACAACATGTTGCAAGAAGATCGAGTTTACATATTCTTGGATGACCTGGATGACCAACTAGATGACCAACTAGATGACCAACTAGACAACATTCGTAGAGATATTTTGTAGATGCAACGATTCACCACAATGGAGTAGGCTTATGCCCATGTTTGATGAGAAGTGGTGCGACAAGCCATCATGATAGATACTTTGACTGAAGAATCATCAAGTTTTGTATTTATGTCAAAGAGTTTGAGGACTATAACTTTCGACAGCTTCCTCTCATAATAGAAAATCAAATTCCTCTTCTAAAAATCATGCATTTGATGGACTGAAATGATCTCATTGCGGATGGACTAAACATACCTGGGAGACCTGTTTTAAAATCCATGGGTATCCTGAATGGTGGCATGAATTACAGTCAAAGAAAAAAGCGCAATGTTGAAGGAACCAATGAAACAGACAAGAATGAAGAGATGACTAGAGGTCAAGGTTTAGTTGCCATCAGTGATACAACTCTTTCTTTAATTCTAGCTCAAGCTCACAATGTCAACACCATTGAATTCATAAACCAGTCACACGTATGAATCTACGTGAATTTAAAATAGATAATGCTCATGGCCAATGGATTCTTGACTCAGGAGCCTCTGACCATATGACCTATGATGAAAATGATATCTCCTAAAGATCGAAGCCTAGAAGAACCAATATTACAAATGCCAATGGAAAATTTTCCCTAATAACAGGGGCTAGTACAGTAATAGTGTCACCTAATATGCCGTTATCCAATACTCTTCTTGTTCCATCTCTTTCTCACAAATTAGTGTCTGTGAGTCAACTTACCAAATATTTGAATTGTGTTGCAATTATTTATCCTAATCTTTTCCTTCTTCAGGATATTCTAACAAAGGAGATTATTGGACGTGGTATTGAGAAGGGGGGACTACTATTTGATGGATGTAAAGATCGGTAAAGCATGTCATATCGCTCATCGGAATATGTCCAAAGAGGAGCAAGTTTGGCTTTAGCATTGTCGGTTAGGTCATCCGTCATTTGGATATTTGAAAAATGTTCTTCCGGATTTATTTTCAGATATAGCAATTTCTCAATTTAAATGTGAAACCTGTATTTTTGCGAAAAGCCATCGGGCCACTTATCCTTTGAGTTTTAATAAAAGTACCATTTCTTTTTCTTTAATCCATACTGATGTGTGGGGACCATCCTCAAAACCTAATATGCATGGCTATCAATGGTTTGTGATTTTTGTTGATGATTGTATACGGATGACGTGGTTGTATTTGTTGAAACATAAAGATGAAGTTTTCAATACCTTTCAGTCCTTTTATAACATAGTTTGTACACAATATTCCACTAAATTACAGGTTCTTCGTTCCGATAATGGCGGAGAATATGTCAATATGCAATTTAATGACTTTTTTCGTCAACATGGAATGATTCATGAGAAATCATGTTCACATACTCCTTAGCAAAATGGAGTGGCCGAATAGAAAAATTAGCATATTCTTGAGACTACTAGAGCTCTTCTTATTAGAGCTAATATGATTGGGCATTATTGGGCAGAGACAATTATGCATGCAGTTTATGTTATCAATAGGATGCCAATGAAAGTTCTTGAAATGAAAACTCCTCTTCAAGCATTATCTTATTTTGTAACACTGCCTTCAATCTTGATGATGTCACCATACATGTTTGGGTGTGTTGTATTTGTTGTGTCTAAAAGGATCAACGCACAGAAATTGATCATCGTGTTGTGAGGTACATTTTCTTAGGCTATGCCCTACACCAAAAAGGATATCACTGCTTCAATCCCACTCATAGGCGAACATATGTCACTATAGATGCCATAATTTTTGAAACTGAAATGTTCTTTACTGCTAAGCTCTCCACTCCACCTCGTCAGGGCAGAATTCTAGTGAAGAGGTGAATTAGATGAGATATGAGTGCCCAAGCTTTAATGAATATGACATTTAGAATGAGTCAGACACAACTTCCTCAAATGATGGCATGCCCCTTCTTCCCTAATAACCACTAGTCTATCTCCTGAGAATATCATTGAGGTAAGTTCTCCATCAAATCAACCCTATAATGACAAAGATATTGTTGCTTTTATCCATGGCTATAGATTACCTTACAGGCATAATCGTGGTATGCCCCCAAGATGATACTCTCCTGAGATAGAAGAACAATGATCCAAATATCCTATTACCAATTACATGTCCACTGGATTACTCTCTGAATCTTTGAAAAGCTTTGCAAATGATCTCTCATCTCATCATATTCCCACTAATGCAGAAGAGGCATTACAGGACCCTAGATGGACTCAAGCCATGAAGGAAGAGATGGAGGCCTTGTTGAAAAATAAAATATGGATTCTTGCTACATTATCAGAAGGGAAGAAGATAGTAGGGTGCAAATGGGTGTTTTCAGTTAAATATAAAGCAATGGATCTGTTGAAAGGTACAAAGCTAGAGTGGTTGCCAAGGGTTACACACAAACATATGGAGTTGATTATCAAGAAACCTTCTCTCCAGTAGCAAAATTGAACACAATCAGAGTTTTATTATCCTTTGCAGCAAATCTTGACTGGCTTTTACATCAATTTGATGTAAAAAATGTCTTTCTCCATGTGACCTCGAAGAAGAAATTTATAGATATCCCTCCTGGATATGTGGCAGGCTCTGACAATAAGGTTGTTTGCAAGTTATAGAGAACTTTATATGGGTTAAAACATTCAGCTCGAGCTTGGTTTGGAAGATTAAGTGTCGTAATGAAGAAATATGGCTATCAATAAAGTAACTTTGACCACACTTTATTCTTGAAACACCAACAAGGTAAGACTACAGCTCTAATCGTCTATGTTGACGATATGATCATTACAAGAGACGATATAGATAAGATAGCAAAACTTCAATCTCAATTGGAATCAAAATTTGAGATGAAGAATTTGGGAGGACTTAAATACTTCTTGGGGATTGAAGTTGCTAGATCCAATTAAGGGATATTTCTTTCTCAGTGGAAATATTGCTGGATTTATTAACTGAAGTCAGGTTATTGGACTGCAAACCAGCTGATGTACCTATAATTCAAAATCACCGACTTGAGGAATACTCAAATCAAGTGCCAACAGACAAAGGAAGATACCAGAGGCTAGTTGGTAAGTTGATCTATTTATCTCATAACCAACCTGATATTGCTTATGTAGTCAGTGTAGTTAGCCAATTCATGCATTACCCTAGCAAAGATTATATGAATGCGGTCATTTAGATTCTTCAATATCTAAAATCGTCACCTAGTAAAGGGGTTTTGTTCTCTAAGAATGGTCATCTGAATATTGAAGGGTATACAGATGCGGATTGGGCTGGAAATATTTTAGATAGAAAGTCAACTTTAGGCTATTTCACATTTGTCGATGGGAATCTTGTTACATGGAGAAGAAGCAAAAGGTAGTGGCATCATCAAGTACGAAAGTAGAATTTGGAGGAATGGCAAAAGGGTTATGTGAACTTCTTTGGCTTAGAAATTTATTGTTGAGATTGGATTTCCTCCTAAAGACGAGATGGATTTATTTTGCGATAACGAAGCAGCTATTGATATTTCTCATAATCCGATGCAACATGATCGAACTAAGCATGTGGAGGTTGATCGACACTTCATCAAACAGAGTCTTGAAGAAAAGACAATCTGGTTTCCCTTTGTGAAATCAAAAGATGAGTTAATAGATATCCTAACTAAAGCAGTATGTAGCAAGAATTTTCATAACTCACTTAGCAAGTTAGGCATGATAGATATTTATGCAACAACTTAAGGTTGGAGTATTGGCGTGAAGGACTCCTAGAAATTAGGAGTTTATGATTGTATCATAGGGTTAATGAATATCATTAATTAGGAATTTATGGTTGTATCACAAGGTCAATGAATATCATTGAAAACAAAATCAATCGTCATTATAGCAAATTTGTACCAAAAATAGAAGAGCTTGATTACGTATAAATACCCATGTATGTAGAAAAGAAAAGAATTATAAAAAAACTCTAGAATATTTCTTTCTTATTGAAAACACTAATGCATCATTCTAAGATTAGAAGGCCTTAAAGTTTCATATATAGTAGAATCATTTCCACTATCATTGTTTCTTAATCTTATTTTTTATTTCCAAAGATTTTACTTGCTTTTGAAATTATTGTCTCAAATTATTTATCTATTCCAAGATGTAAGTTCTTATTGTACTTACTTTGTAATCATTTGAGTTGGTTATTGGTTTAGGTACACCAATCTATTTGCTTTTAGTTATTTAGCCTTGAATTTCATTATCTATTTACTTTTCGATATTATAACTAGATCAGAGCATAGTTTGTATATGAATCGAAAACCAATCTAAAACCCTCTTGTCTATTCACAAACTTGCATCGAACTTATTAAGATGAGTCCAAACTAGATGTGGACTTAGCAAGTCCATGAGTCTTTGGCTAATTCATTATCTTACAATTGTGAATCCCTTAGATACACAATTGATGGATAATTTTTTTAAATATATAAAAAAAGAAATTTAAAAATATGATTAACTAATATTGAAAATTGAAATTATTTCCATACAAAAAAAGGGAAAAACTATTTCTCATTCACAACATTTAAACTTGTTCCCATTGATAACACAAGAAATATATATACCTTTAATATATTTGTTTTAATTTATATAAATTTCTACTAAATGAAAAATCTTTAATAATGCAAGATTTCTTTGTCTTTTGATCTTTTTTTGTAACTTCTAAATTTTCATCTCGTATTACTAACACAACTCAAGATGAATGTATTTTTATATAAGTAAATTCATATCATTGACTAGTGATAACTTTTCAAAAAGTAGATTAAAAATTATAAGTTTATTTTTGGTAAAAAAATTATAAGGTTAATAGGTTCAAATTTTCTATTATGTTTAAAGTTTAATTTATTTAAAATTTAAAATTTTTCTATAAAAAAAAATTAAGCCGGGCCACGTATTAACTGAAAACCAAAAGAGTTGGCAAGCGTTTGGCTTAGGTTCAAAACTAGCCTTGGCCAAACCAATTCTAGATTCAAAATTTTAGAAACTGGAAGTGCAAATTTGATGAGACTTAGTTTGAAGTTGGGTTCAACCTAAATCTAACAATGTACATGTTAAAATTAATTGTCATAGCACATTTCTTTATTCAACAGTAACAATTGAGCTTAAGCTCTTTTTAGATCATTTACTATCTAATATGAGTTTTCTTAATGAAAAAGTGTATGTTGTTATGTTTAGGTTCTTAGTTTACATTATCAATTTCTCATTAAATAAAAGAATTGATAAGTTTAGCAGCTAACTATGCACATATGATCATTTCGGAAAACACAAAGTAATTAATTCTTTCTCTAGATTTTATGTGCATCAGTGTCCTAAATTTACTTTATTAAGTTCAAGGTTCTGTTTTTTTGGTTTTTTTCTTTTTTTCAAATTACAACTGAGAGGAAACGGTTCCTATCCGTTTGTGGATAGGTAGAAAACAAAAGTTTCTTATTCTCATTTTTAATGGTTATTATCATATTTATAATATTAATAATAATCTGTTATTATATCACAAAGCATGTTGCCTTCCAATCATGCAAGAGAAGTTTCCCATTCAATCCACTTAAGACCAGGTTAAGTTAATCACATCGTGTAATAATGTTGTTGGAGCACACAATTTAATTAACTTTTAAGAAATAGTTCATTTTTTCAATAAAATAAATAAATAAATCCTTAAATGACATCTCTTTTATTCGTTTAATTATATAATTGTACTATCTCCGATTACTTCTATATTTTTATTTCAATCACATCACTTTATGGGTGCAATCAAGGTTGGTATGGGACAGGGTCATTTTAGAACTCGAACCCGACCTGATTCTTAATGGGTTTTTTCATCATTCTCAAATCCAACCCGACGGGGTTTTAAGGAACCCATAACCCGATCCAACCTAATCTGACCAGATAGTAGAAGATTTTTAATTTTTTTTAAAGAAAATTAGCAAAAGAATGAATTTTGTTTTAAGGTATTAATTATGCAAATACTTATACTAAAAGAATAAATTTTAGACAATAACATCATACAAAAGGATGAAAACACTTCATTTCCACTTATTTTCACATACATAAATATAAATAGATCAATAACAATGTTTTTAATTTTTTATATTTTAAATATATGTCTAGTTGGGTTTTTTCAACCGGGTATATAAAACCAACCCGATAACTTATCAAGATTTTTTTTAATTTCAAAACCCATCCCAAAACTCTATAGGGTTTTTAATGGGTCGGATGAATCGAATACCATATAATGACATGCTGATTGCATTGGATCCACATGTACCGAGAGCAATCTTTTTGCGATATCTTCAGTGAATTAAACCAAATATATGAGATCGTGTTTTTCGATTTAGGGGAAAAAAGAAAAAAAAGGCCTCTAGCAACGAAAGGAAAATTTCATGAGGAAACATTGCACTGTAAGTTGGCTCATAGATTTCAAGACTCCATATAATGCCTCTTGGTGTGTTCAAAATAATTAAAAGCTACTTACTAGATGGTATTCTCCTTTTAGCTAATATAATAAATTTCCTTCTAGATTTTAATGGGAGAGTGGTACATCCTGCCTCCACTACGAATCTACCGTTGTCATTTTATAAGACTTAATTAATAATTGCTATAATAATATCTTATCATAACAATTTTATAAGGAAATTATCTATACAACTAAACAATCTTATCAATTAGTAAATAATAATAATAATTTAATCATATTCTCCTATTATGAGATTGATTGTAATTATTGGACGTGTTTGGTTCATTGGTATATGATCAATTTGGTATCTATTTTAATTAGATTATTTGTCAAAAAACAAATATAAATAAAAAAAATAGATATACTTACTTATAAACGGATCATACAAACCATATATAGATGCACATTAGGTATAAATACAAATACAGATAAAAAATAGATTATTCAAACAATTACAACCTACAACATAAGATGATGAAATACAAGAGTCTCAGCTTCAACCTATTAATGGTATTCCTTGAGTATGATGTTTTCTTTCAACTAGATCATATAAAATCCTAAGGAAACAATCTTTTGATCAAGGATTTAAATGATGATTGGTCAGGTTGTAGCCACCATCAACTACCAAGTTCACTCCACTCACATACTTTGAATCATCACTAGCTAAATAGAGTGTTGCTTTGGCCACATCTTCTGCCTCCAACATCATGCCTTTTAAGTTTGCAAACTTACAAAACACATCCTCCACTTCATCCTTCTCCATTTTCATAATCTTAGTTAGCATTGGGGTTGCAATAGCATATGGGGATATGCTATTTACCCTAATGCCATATGTTCCCAACTCGACACATAGATTTTTAGCTAAACCCACAATAGCATGTTTTGATGCTAAATATGCATGTGGGATTGATCCATATGTAACTGAACACACACTTGATGTGAATAGAATGCATCCTTTTCTTGCTGGAATCATTACTCTAGCAGCATGCTTCGCACCCAAGAAAGCACCAATTAGATTGACTTCTAGGACTCTTTTGAAATCTTCTATTTCATATGTTAAGATTTTTGATTCAACGTTACCTGAAATGCCAGCATTGTTGAACATTATGTCTAGCTTACCATATTTGAGGATTGCTAAATTAACTGCAGCTTCAACATCGGATTCACTTGTAACATCGCAATGGACATAGGAGACGACATCTTCAAAACCAATTTTTTGGCAGATTGAGTAGCCTAGATCATCTTGGATATCTGCTATAAGGACCTTGGCACCATGTTGGACAAATAGCCTAACTGTGCTTTCTCCTATGCCACTAGCACCACCAGTTATTAGTGCCACCTTACCATCTAGCCTGCGTGATTAATCACAAATCACATAATAAAGAAATTACATTGATCCTTATAAGATATCATTATAAATATGCATATGCTGTTTTTCAATACTAGAAAGAAGAAATCATCAAAGTTAGCTAATATTTGTTCTAATTTTACCTTTTGTCCATTATGGATATGTTGAAGAACTTGTTAGTGTTTCGTCAATCTGAGACATATTTATAGTAATAAGTAATGATCCATAGATTGCTTGAGAACACCGTCCACTGCTAGGTAGTGGAACGATTTCTGTGGGTTAAAGACAGGTTAATAATGGAGATGACATTAGATTTTTCATTCTGTTCAAAGTTTGTGGCCACTAGGTTAAGTGCTTAGTGCTTTTTTTGACCATGTGTTTGTTTTAAGAACATAGGAAGGATTAGATTTGGTTTTTTTTTATGTAATCATACGGATGAGAGGATATCAATACCGTTAATTGGCTCATGGATTGGCTTAAAAGTGTGTTTATGAGCTTGGAAAAATAAATAAATAAATAATAATAAAAACAAAATAAAGGATGACCAAGTGCATGCTGATGCAAGCAAACATGTTAGAAAGGATATGGCTTCAATAGGACGAGAGTTGACAGAAAAGAGAATATGGAAATTGGAAAGGAAAATATATGGGAGAGAACTATTTTTCACTTTGTATTTTATGGTCTCATATTAATTTCTTATATATTAGAACATCAATAAAAGGTATAATTAGAAATAAATATTTAGAAAGTACTTATTTATTTGAGTTAAATACAAAAACCACACAGTTTTTGTTTATTTATAAACACATAATCTATATTACTTTTTTTGACAAATATGTGATCATGTAAAATTATCAATATATTATTAAATACTATTTGAAAATACATATTAGTATCTTATTGGCTAAAAAATTAATTTAATAAAAAATATTAATAAAATAAAATTTAAAAATTATTTTTAAAAACCAAAAATGTAAATTTGATTTTTTAAGACTGTATGATATTGACACATGTTCTTCTAAACTTATTAAATAATATTAACACATTTGAATTAAAACTCAGTCACTAATTTGACAAAAAATTAACATGGATCATATATTTGCAAATAGATCAAAACACAAGAAAGGTTTTTATAATTAACCCTTTTTATTTTTCAAGATTGAGTTAGTTGGAGATAAAGAAGTATTTATGATTAATTTATATATATCAGCTTGGGTTTTATAAATATGTTATACCCTATTAGACAAATATCAACTATATAAGAAGGAATCGTTATATACGATCATGCCATGTTAAATTACAACCCTTGATTGTTGTACATTTATGTACTATCTGAAAATAAGAATATAATATATTGCTCTTGGTAACTCACTAAAAATTTTATCCTTCCATGTTTTTTTTTCTTTTGATGAAATCAATCTAATATTATCGTGATTGAAGTCTAATATAGTTTTGATGGTGGAATCTTTGATCATATATAAATATAAAAGAAATTTTAATTGTAGGAACTTTGGTTAGAAAGGGTAAAAAAATTACCTCTTAAAAAATAGCCTTTCAAATTTTAGAATTAAGTGCTTTTTTGTTTTTCTTCTTTTCCAAAAGAATACATATAATTTCATTGCCATAATTCTTTTTTAACCAATTTATCCCTCAATTTAAGGTTATTGACTGAAATGTGATCTTAAAATTATCAAATATAAAAGGATGATGTTGATATAGGAATGAAATTTATTATATAAATATTTTATAGCAATTTAATCATTACATTCTTATTCTAAAAAACCAGCGAACACTACATCCATATAATGTGTACAAACTTAACAATACTTATCATAAATCATAATTCTTTTATTGTAAAATATTAATTTTTTTTGAAAAAAAAATCACCTAGATTTTAGATTCACTATCATAAATTATTGAAATGTTATTACTTTTTTATTTTAGATTATAGTGTAATTTTTTTAAACTAAAAAGACGAGAAAGAGTAGTTATTATTTTGGAAAGGGAAAGTTATAAACATAAGTAAATAAAATGAAAATACGGAGACAAGGACAACAAAATTATGCCTTTTTAATAATATATTGATAAAAAAAATTTGGGGATTTTGATAATTATATAAGTTACGAAATTCATGGGCCCAAAGCCCATAAATAACCGCATCAAAACTTAAATACACATAACCCTAATCCTAACCCTAGATTGCCTTTTCTTCTTCATAAGCCTTGCCTTGTCGCCGTCTTTTCTTCACAAGCAAGCACAATCGCACTCTCTCTCTCTCTCTCTCTCTGTTTTTCTTCCTGCCGGTTCACCATGGGTAGAGTCCGTACAAAGACGGTGAAGAAATCCTCACGCCAAGTGATCGAGCGCTACTACTCGCGCATGACTCTGGACTTCCACACTAACAAGAAGATTCTCGAAGAAGTGGCCATCATCCCTTCGAAGCGTCTCCGGAACAAGATCGCTGGATTCTCCACTCACCTGATGAAGCGGATCCAGAAAGGACCTGTCCGTGGGATATCCCTCAAGCTCCAGGAGGAGGAGAGGGAGAGGAGGATGGATTTCGTACCTGACGTCTCCGCAATCAAGACCGAGAACATTGAGGTTGATAAGGATACTGTTGAGATGCTTGCTGCACTTGGTATGGGTGATATGCCGGGGCTTGAGGTTATGGATACGGTTGCGCCACCGCAGATTGGTGGTTTTGGAAGAGGTGGTGCCGGTGGAAGGAGGTATTGAGTAAGAGGTTTCGTTAGGGTTTTTGGTTTTAAAAGTCCTTTTGTTTTTCTCGTTTTGGAAGTTTCGCGGTTTTGGCCGTTGATGATGAAGTAAGTAGTCCGAAACACCCCTTTTTATGTGCTTTGAACTTTATATATTGGATATGGAATTATATGTGCTTTGGGCGAATTCCAATTTCTATAGATGTTATGATTCTAGATTAATGCTTAATTTATCGAATCACGGCCTTGCCTCTTCATTATTGATGCGATTATAATCTTTTAACAAACCCCGGTAAAGTTTCGAGCGTCCTCCGAACTCTTGGAATTGTGTCTGCTTGGTTATGTATATATGAATCGGATTATCCCTATCTAGTATGTGTCAGTGATCCCATCCATAGCGTGCCTCCCCCTCATCCTGTTTGATCCCTAGAAACCCGGTCGGCTACTGCGTTTGAATCAGTGATTAATTTATCAAAGATCGTTGACAATTATTTGATCACTCAATACTCCAAAACAAATGGATTGCTTGCTGGATAGAGCCATCTATACTGATCTTGATTAGCTCTAGCCTCGGGTTTGTTTTACTGTGAATACTTCCCCCTCTTGTTTTTTGCTGCAATTAATTGGTCTGGCTGCTAGTGGATTTTGCTCTAAAGCTCATGCCAATTGCCAACATGTGAAATCCATCAGTGTGTCCAAAGCTCATTTTCTCGATGCGCACAATCCAATCCATGAATGGAAGTGCCTGCTTCAGCAGCATAGTCATTCTGATAACCGAAGGCTCCACACTACACATAGTTATCCCACCTAGCAGCAAACGATAGCTTAACATCTTTAACCTTATTATAGAAGTTGCATTGTGGAGTATGCACTATTCTTCCTGTATAAAGATTCGATTTAGCTGGCTGAGCATCAAGTGCAACACGCATTATGGATTTCTCTGCCAAGTAGTATTGGCTGAATTTTCATAATTTGTATGTAGTAGAATGCATAGGCATCCTCAGTTTCGATGTGGAAGAAACTATGATATTATGTAAAGCTTTAGAGGTAAAATCGTATATGATTGGGAGTTGAGATTGAGAGAACACATCATTGGTTGAATGCTTTGTAAGAACTCATAATTTGCATATATCTTGTGTCATGCCCCAAGACTATCCTAATAGTATCAAGTCATTGTGAATCTTAATTGGTGTCCTTAATAAGCCACAAGATGAATATCAATTATAGAAGACAATTACTTGAACTTCTAAATTACTCTAAAGGAAATGATATAAAAACAGTATCTAGGTTACCTTGATAAGAAATATGGATATATATATATATATATCGCATTGCAAATATAGTAATATCATGCATCACTATCAATTACTACTTATTATAGACTAAGAATTATGATGAGAATGATGACAAAAGATATTTAAACTAAATAATTGTATTTATGCTTTGAGCTTTTCCTCTTAGCTCTAATCCTTAGTTTTAAGACCCGTACCCGGACAAAAGCCTGGTTCGACAAAAGCCATGGATTGCCTTGGAACTTGAATGTCTATATGGTGTGAGGAAACCCATAGCTCAATGAAGTAATTAGATTTTATTCCACATTAAACAACCACAAGCAAGTTTGATTAATAAGTATGTGTAGTGTAACATTCAATCATATAGAACATATACATATTTAAATGATCGAAATTCGAATAGGGTATAGATTTATGCTCTCAGATCAGGGTATCAGGAACCAGTACTTATTAAGAGTCTTAGAGAGACTAAGAACCAAGGAAAGAGAAAATATATGCATGTGTTTAAAAGTAATTTGAATTATCTCTACTTACCCTCAAAAAACTTATAATCCTATTAAGTGTTAATTATTTCCTGTTAATCCTAATGGGATGTTTCTTTGAGTACGAAGTAGTTTCCCATGGAACCAAACAGATCTATAAAAACTATATGTAAAACTAAGAAATTTACATCTAGAAATACCAAATGAATCTATTAATTGGAAATATTACCACGCAATAGGGTACCCTTAAATAACACAAATTATGCAATTTATGCAATGTATAATAATTTCTTATAAATTCTGGTTTTTTTTTTTGTCCAGTTATTAAGATGTCTATTTCAATCATAGACACTTATCGGTTCACCAAATAGTTATTACAAGCAAAGGGTTTTCACTTTTATTATAGTAATCCAACAGTCATTACAATTACCAAGTAGCACATAATCTCTTATTCTCATACATAATTCAGTTTTTCATTATTTTTTATTTTAGTGCTACTATACTAAAAACACATATAATGAAATAGGTCTAAATTACTCACTTGTTTGTTTCAGGTCTATTCGTAGTAATAATTCTCCGGCAAGTCAGAAAATGGATCTCTTTCTCCTAAAATAGCGAATGCTAACCATATCATAATAGAGATAATTGAATATGTATTCTTAATTGTGGCTAAGTGTCCTAAATTTATATTTTACTAAACGTATTGCTATTTTCTCATCTCTAAACCTATTTTAACGCTTACATAGTCATTTTGAAGCCCATGAAAACTACTTTATCATAATCTCATCTATTTAATCAATTCGATCAGCATAAAATTGATATTGCTAAATAAAGTGTTCCAATGGCTTTAAATCCTAATTTTAACCACTTAATCTTAAATTAGACGTAATATATTCTTTTCAACTTTGTTTTAAGCATATGAATAATTATTGAAAAGCTCTTTTCATGTATTATTTAATAATCTACTTAGATTTTATAAACTAAATAATTTCTTTTTCTTTTTCTTTTTCTTAAGGAATTCACAGGGTATACATGTGTGTTGTGTATAAATATTATATTTTCGTATAATTTCTTGTCTAATTACTTATATAACCTCTCATATCCCATAACATAATATACTAAATTTAATTTGTTCATTTATTTTCTTAGAAATATTGAATGGTATATACATATTATTTAAATGATATATTTTCCTTACTAACTAATTAATTCTTTTAATTATCTTTATCTATTTATATGAAGAAAATAATCATGGGACTTGAGATTAGATTAACATGGTTTACTTATTTTCTCTTTTTGGCCACAACACATCTATGTATATATATCCTTGTTTTTATTTTCATTTCTTTGTCTAAATTTGATAATCATCACTAAATAATAACTTTACTAAAGCCAACATATCTTTTGGGTATAAACTAATATTATAGTCATATTCTTTTTAACTAACCGAACATATATGGTATACATAAGGGTTTTCTACTTTGTTCTTTTATAAGTTTATTTTACATCAAACAATTTGAATTTTCATTAGGATATTTATTTGTCAATATGACCAAAATTTCTAAGGCTAATATTCAAAGTATTAAGTCTATTTCCATTTGATTTTGTTCTTGTCATCTAACATAATAGTAAAGTTAGAATAGGTTACCTTGACTTTGTAGAGGATAGGAGTTGAATTTCCTTGTTACTTCTAGAAAGAAAATAAAAGGAGTTAAGTTAAGACTTTAAAGTTCTTTATATTGAAAATGAAAGTTAAAAAGACCCACTTACCTTTCAACTTGATTTTCTTTGTATAGACTAATTTTATTGAATTTATGTTATATTCTATGAAGATGATTTGGATGTTTAGAAGGTTTTGTTTATTTTCTTGAAAGTAGAATGAAAAGGAGATGTGTGGAATGGGACAAGAAGCTCACAGCAACTTCAAGGCATTGTGGAGTACTCTGTTTTTTGTTTGAAAATGAAAGGAAAGTGATGTGTGTGGGAGACTTAGGAGTTCAGTAATTTAAGAGAAATGGAAAAGAAAAGGAAAAAAAAAATCAAAGCAAGTCAAATTTAATTAATCATTGATTTTTATTATTCCTAATCTTTAGTCTATTACCTATTACCTATATAAGCCAAAGGGACAAGATAAGGCTTCATTTGTGAGGAGAAGCCTTGGTCTTCAATGCATGAATATTGTATTTGTTTATTGAATAAGTGAAAATGACAATGATGATGCTTTTATCCTAAAGCTCATGGCAATTTCAAGCTCTGGGGAGAAGAAATATATATACATATAACATGAGCATATGACGAAGTAATGATGATTTGGTTATAAGAAGAAGAAAAAAGGAAATTCACAAGCAATTTCATGAATTTCGATGTACATGATCGAAACTTGATCCATAGGTTTTCATAGTATTTTTCTTTATTATATTTAAATTTTAAAGTTACTCAATTGAAAATTTCTAGGTTTGTACTTATCCAATTAGGGTTTTATATAGTTTAAAAGATCAAATTTAATGTTTATAAAAAAAGTAAAAATGTTCATGTTGAAAAATGAGCTTTTAAATTATTTAAAATATCTTATTTATAGTTCTATATTATTTTATAAATTTTTAACCTTCTGCAATTGAGTGAAATTGAGTTTTGAGTTTACATAATTGAATAATATCGAAATTTAGGTTTACAGAATTAGAATTTAAGTTTATATAGTTAAATATAAAAATTTAAACTTACACAATTTAACAAAATGAAATTTTAAGCTATATCATTAAATATTTAAAGTTTAAGTTTATGTCATAATATTATGACTCGAAATTACGTTATTAAATTATATGAAACTTATACGGTTTAAGTTTTAGAAATTTAAAGTTCAAATTAAGTTTTATCCCTAATATTGTTTTTTTTTATTTTAATATTAATTTTAGTTGTATCTTTAATTACAAACTTATAACTATAATTACTATTTTTAATTGAATTTTCTAAATAATGGAAATTTCATCGGGTATGGATCTTGGCGTGAAGCTAAACCAGTTAGAAAAATAATTCCATCAAATATTTTGAATTTAACTTCCAATTTGGAGTAAATTCAATTGAAAAAAAAAAATGCCAACATTGGATTTGATTGCCAATGGGGCACCAAATAAATTTTGGATGGTTGTGAACTGATTTGAGTTGTCTATGCATCAGTCTTAGCTTTTAAGTTCGTGTGTCTTTGTTGCCAAGCATTGGTCCAAGCTTTGATCCCGTTAATAAGTTTATTTGATCAATTATTTAATCACTAAAATAAGTATAATAATTGATGCATTAAGTATTTTAATAGCGGTAGTGTAATTAAGGTTAAGTATGAATTTTCCTCTTTAAATAACCGATAAGACCAATTTTATTAAAAAAACAAAAGAAGAACAGAACTAAGGAAAAAAACAGAATTAAAGAAATTTCTATAACAATGTATCGATAAACATAGCAAATATCTTCCTAAAGATTTTCAATTCACCTCTCAATTATCCTACAAGAAGCATACAGCAATCAGCATAATGACTAATGAGATAAAAATTCGCACAGCAAAATGAGGCCAATATCTGCAAGCTTTAAAATTATATCCTAGAAGATGGGCTGCGGAAACAAGAAAGCCTTAAGTCCTCTTAAAGTTAAAAGCAATAAGGATAAATTGCACTTTTTTATTTGTATTATCATCTTTTGTTCTTCTTAACACTTGCATACTTTGCTTCATGATTGCGCGTTATGCGTCATTGCTAGTCAGCAAATGTGGATTAACTCCTAATTAAAAATAATTAAATTAAATATATATTATCATTACATATATATAATTAAATAATGCAATAAAAAATACAAATATAAATAATATAATTTTTATTATATTATTTAATTACGAATATATGTCTTTATTATTATTATTATTATTTTATTATTATAAGGATATGGCAGACCAAAAAAAAAAAAAAAAAAACTGTTCTGTGTATTTGGTACTCTTAAAGTTCTCTAATTAATTATTCTGCATGTTGATTATGCAATGCAATTAATATTTCACGGAGTCAAAGTTTAGATATTAACACACGCATCATAGTGCATTGAAATATACAGACATATATGTGCTAGGTTATAAATTTTTAATCTAGGCACACATAATTGTGTTCGTTTGCTAATATATTAATGATATTATTTTATCGAATTTAAATATTATGGACTAATTAGAAATCATCACGTACCGTCTCACTACGACTAATATGACAGTTGTTTAAAAACATAGGTACATATATATATATATATATATATTACATAGATAGATTATTTCATGTTTAACAATCACTTAAAAAATTATATAAATACAACTTGGATAAAAATAATTATATAATTACCATTGTTATATTATATGTAAAATGCGATAGAGTTTCTTTTTTTTTTTTTTTTTGTGTCGCATGTACAATACATATGTAATTATTCGTTTATACTTATATCGCATGTTGATCATGCAATATAGCTATTTTCACAAGTTTGTCAATATAGATTATTAGGTAATATATTAGAAATGTAATACTTATACAAATTCTTATATCGTATCTTTAACATGTGATGTAAGCGATAGTAATTTTATGATTTTTTTTCTCCAATTTGTATTTTTATAATTTTTTCCTTCAAAAATGGTAGACATCCGTTTCATCATCATCATCATATATATATATATATGTATGTATGTATGTGTGTATGTATATATGGTAATGTACCTTAGATAGAAAGTAAGATGGCTACTCTCTTCATGTGAAACATGTGTCTAATGTTTTTTCAAAAAAAAAATACACAAATATAAATTGTATAAAAAAAAAAAATTAGAGTCACTATGTCCCATGTTAGAGTAGAGATTGCGTTAATTTTGATTGTATTACACGCACTACCGATGATACAATAACTTATCTGTGCAAAACATTAAGAAGTACGTGTATCGTAGTTACAATAGGCGATACAGTTTCTGTATCACATTTTTGCCAACGATATCATAGGAGAGATTTTAAGACCAATATAAATGACATAACTCAATTAAATCTATATATGGATCAAGTCCATCAATTAATCATTAAATCAACATGATATAATTGTTATATTTTATAAATTTATAATAAAATATGAATAAATATTTGAATTTCTAGTTTTTTTTTTCGGCTCAAGTCAACCGATCCAGGTTGATCGGTTCAACCTTTCGATGTCCTAATTCGATCGCCTGAGTCTCGTCGGTCTGATGCAAAAACGAGTTTAAAGCAAAACCTAGTTCGTATTAGTGCTGGCTCTTGTCGGACCAAGTTAAATCAGCTAGTCCAGTCGTTTTTTATAATAATACTAAAAACTGACCTTCTTCTTTCATACCTCCACCACAACCAAGAAATCTTGAAATACCATTACCCCAAAAAGCCACTACTCTAAAATCACAAGCCATCAACATCAATTGAATCAAACCTAGAACACCAACACCATTGTCACCGCCTCCTTCAATGGAAACCACCACCTCCACAACCACTTTAACTCAAAGCTAAGGATGCAACTAGACGATCGTTATAAGGTATTTGACCCCCCAACCCGCTAAAAACCTTATAAGGTTATGGGACATATTTAAGAAAAATATTTGTGACCCTATGCGATCACGGATCTGATTCGGGTTATAATTATGACCCTATAGAATCGACCCGATCCATTAAAATTAATAAAAAAACAAGAAAACAATTTTATAAAATCAAAATTTTGATATATCCATTTATTATTATTTTTATAGCTTTATGATTATATAATTTATTTTTTTGTCCTATTGAGAATATCATACTTTTTTATAATTAATAAGAGATAATATTCCTATTTATATATCTATATCAATCCTCAAGTAAAGTAAATTCTACTATGTTATGGTACAAATTAATTATCATACATCCAAATCAATTGTCTAACTTATTAACTTTTTTTTTTTTTTTATGTGTACCTTTGCCATCAAATGAAAAGAAATTAGAACAAATAAGTAAAATGAAGAATATATCATAAAGACAAGTAAACAAATGATAAATAAAAAGAATGAAAAAGGAAAAAAAAGTGTAAAAATAAAATCGGTCAACAAGACAAGACGGGACAAGACCATGACTCTATAAAGGCAGGTTTGGGAATTGTATAAAACTCTATAGGTCACGGGTCATGTTTAAGTAACCCTATATGGAATCGGGTCAGGTTCAGATTTTTATATGATCCGTCCCAAACCCGCCCCAGTTGCATCCCTACTTGAAACTTCAATTAATGCTACTCAAACTACTGTACATGAAATCAAAACCCAGGAAGAAGCCATCCCCACATTGAACAACGCATGCCAACATGGGGTATACAATAGAGGCCCATCCTCATATCGCCTCTTGAAGATGCAATACACATAATAATGTGTATCACATGACGTAGGTGCGACACATACAATTCTATATGCATGTCTTCTATGAGATATAGCGATACTATCTATATAATATTTTTTCTACAATTTTGTCTTGTGCAAATTTTTTTTGAAAGTATATTATACATGAAATATTCTCCACTAACATACAACAAAGAAGATCATGTTACGATAAAACATAAGCATCTGTGTTTGAAGTAATCTGTATTCTATACGTAAAAAGGGACTAGAACAAATGATGGAAGTCCCTCCTATCCAAAAATCTCACTCACTGGCATTAGCAATTCCAACCATGTTGAGCATATGGCGATCTTCCTTAAACCTCTCCAATATAGTGCCTCTTGCCGCATCCTGCTTTGCTTGTGCACTATTTTGAATCACTCCCCAGCACTCAATAGCTTCAGGATATATTCTGCTGGATCGGGAAAGGCCAGGACTGCCGAAAGTGGTGCATTCAAAGGTTTGTCCTTGGTCAAAGCTTGATGAGATAAAAAGGCCAAAATGATTCACACGTCCTCCAAAACCAATCCCATTAGGGATATCCTCCGAAGTAAAATTCACAGCACACTGGCATCCACAAAATCAACATCAGTCCTTTACATAATATTAAAGATGCAAGCTTTGACAACAGAAAAGAAAGAGAATTTATGGTTTATAGGTTTTTGCATTGATTAGAATCTCTCCATTATGTCAAAGAGGTCCTAAAGTATAGCAGAAAGTGGACAGATTCTTAGCCAGCTTATTTTAAAAGAGACCCGAAGGATGTAACACATAAAGGATGGAGTCTGCATATGGGATCATATATGGTACTACTTTCTTATATGTTACACACTGAATAGAAGGTCTTATTAAAATAGATAGGACCCTAGCCTACCTAAAGCAGTAGTAGTATCGAGAACTCTACAGACATAACTAAGAGATGCCACTGAATGGCATACCCATAAGGCAATGTAGAATATAACTGATAGAAAACCTTTCTATTCTATTGCTTTTGCTTAGGAAAGCAAATATTATCAAACAACACCCCCACCCCACCCCCAATCAAAAATGCAAACAATGACATGGACCCTCCCATATGATCAATGTGTATTGAAAGAGTCATCTATATATTTATAACCAAATAATTCAAGAAGGACCAACCTTCCGTCACCATAACCCAAAAGGACGACTTACACAACATTCTAAGTTTTTTGGGTGCTCTTGCATCATTCATCTAGTTTTGGAGCAAATGGTATTCAAAACGAATCATTGAAATGCAGCTAACACAGAAAGACAGGATATTCAATTCTCATATGATGTGAAGCAGCAAGACATAATTGAAACCCTTCTAAATATAGAGATTACACTCTAATGACCCCAATTTCAGATTTTATCCAATATTTTGAATAGCGGATCTTTTATGCTGTTACTCCTGCTGCTGCTCCTGATGACACTAGTAGTATGCTCAGAGAACTCAAGGGAAAGGAACATATGCTCACCCACTGCAAGTTCCTGTTTGCTCCGGTTGGCTTGTAGAGAGATGCTCTTGGATAAAGCTGGAAAAGAAAAGTTTCATATCCCCATAAAAATCACTGTGCCTTTCCCATGGCTGAGAAGCATAACCACCATAAATGCACCCTTCTTTATCCTTGATTATCAAGACAGTTGGCCCCTGGTCATTCCTGCAGTTATCACCAAAACTAAGCAACAGATTCCTCATTGTTGCATACTCCCACATCTGAGAATGATAAGAATACTGCCGTGCTAAAGAAAAAGAAAGGGAAGAAATTTCCTTACGTAATGCTGCCCAAAAACGTGTTGAAACTTTGACCGCTAATAGAACTGTGGTACAACAGTTTCCATTCTTCAAGTTCTGGCTCAGGGAGTGCTCCCCCTATATGCCAAGCGTGTTCTTGTTTCAGCACGATCATATTGGAACTAACATTACTTGGATATGATAAATGAGGAACTTGAGATCCCAGTCTACCTAACCAGAAAAGTGGAAACTTTGATGTCAAAAGGATAGACAACCACTGATATATACGTGTGTGTGTGTGAGAGAGAGAATAGGCACATCATTTAATGAATGAAATCCCTAACCAAAATGTCAATCAACCTCAGAAAGAACACAAGGAAAAAGTTCAATCACACATCATTAATTGCCAAGTTTAGGGGCTATAAATTGACATAATAGCAACATGAAAGTTATTATTGGGGCCCCCCCCAAATGCACTTCTTCCCCCCCCCCCCCCCCCCCGATAATGACATATGAAAATCATTTGTTAAAACACCATTCAAAACAACTCAACGACATTCCCCCCGACCTTTTTTTTTTGGCCCCCAAATGAACATGCATCAATGATTTCCCAATTTGCATGTGTGATAAAAATTAGTACAAATACTTATGAAGGTCAAATTTGTCAGACAATAACAGCCGCATAAAATGCTATTTAAGTTCTAGAAAAACCAGAACTAGAAAGACTAGCCTACTTCTTTTACTTGACAGAGAAGACACAAACATCAAACATGCCAATCATTCAACCACGAGGGTGTGTCCTTTGGCAGCCTTTCCATATAAAGAAAAACCAATGAATTATAATGAAACTCACCTATTGAGTTAGACACATGATAGGCATTTCTTCACACGCAAAATAAAGGGACAACAAAAGTAAGGAGGGTGAGAAGAAGGGACCTGGATCAGGTGGTGCTAACAAGCTTCCCAGAAACTTCCTCACTGATGGTACTAGTGAAAACCAAATTCTCATATCTTCAAATGACATGCTCTTCTCACCATGGCCATCAACTTCAACATTCTTTGAAAAATTTGCACTATCAAGAAAAACCCGAAGGATATCTTGGCTTTGTGCTCCAGGTTCAGACTCTTTGGTATTAAATAGGATATCAAAGATTGCAAGTAAAACAGATTCCATGTCAGACCTGCCAATGAGAACCAAAGCCTTCCCATCAACACAGCAGAATATGGGGGAAAAAAAAAAAAGCATATATGTATATAAAGTACTGTAATGTTGTCTGATATCACTTGCCATTCCTTCAATGGTAAGATAAGTTTGAAATCGATTTAGATTGGTCAAGCAGCAGAAACAGCATATGGCAATAATGACGAAGCACAACCAAGACAGATATAAAGCACAAACAGTCTTTTCTTAGAGCAAGCCCAATATCGGCTGTTCATACACAAATTCAGAACAGACCACCTCTCTCACGGTTAATTGCAATTTGTGCCTTCATTATTGGATTTTTACAATTACCTCCAATTTATCAAAAAGTAATTTTTTTTTCTTTTAAAGTAAGTTGCCACTGGGAGTTGAACTCTAGTCTTCCAACCAAAAGCCTAAACAATTTATGACCCAGATTGATCTTACATCCCCAGGCGAGCCAAGCAACTCACAAAGGTTGCATTTAGCAGTAATTTCACCTTCCCAAACTCCTGAAATGAAGGGATACAAACCTTAAGCAATGGTCTCTTTCTAGAAATTTTGGGAGGTTAAAGGAGTCAAATTTCTCTGGCCAAGAAAAGAGAAGGGCCAATTGCAGTCACCCCTATACTTAACAATAATCATCATACTCTATTTTTAGCATAATTATAAGTTGAGAAAAACTTAAACAAATCTACTAGTATGGGTTCTTTGATCTCGCAGCCATTATTATAGACAATATGTGTCCATATCCGCAAGCTCCCAAGCATGAAAAAAGGAACATCTGAAGGGCATGAAACTTAACAGTACAAGAGCATCAATAGTTAAACTGATAGTACCTTTATTACCACATTTCATCAAGCACCTTTTACGGCAAAAAAAAGCCAGTTAAATGCTGAGGCAACCAAAAAACAAACCCTTTTGCCAAATAAAGAAATATCCATCACGTAGATAACCAAATATGCTTAGAGCACAAAAATCACACTAAAGACATTCTTTCAGTGAATGATGTCATCATGATGCAGAATGGATGAAAAACATGAACAGAATTTTTTTAAGTACCTCGAAACGATGCCATCATCCGTTATATCTAATAGCTGATAGATAAATTCATCAATTTCATCATTTGTACCCTTTTCATAACTGGCCTGCCACATCGACAACACAAAAGCAAAACCTCAACTACACTAGCAAGTTGTAAGTGCAACTAAACAAGTCTAAAGCAACTCAGTTACATACATCCACTAAAACAAAGCCAAAAATCGAAACCACAGACACTTTACATTTAATAGACAGGAACAGCCTAAAAAAATTTCATAAACAAAAATGGCCATCCATCTTTATTAATTTCCCAATTGAGTCCTCCGTCTTTCAACTTTTCTCTTCACAATATTTTCCCCAGCTTGATTAAAGGAAAACACGTTGGTTCAATGAAACATATCTACCACTAGAATGACATTTAGTTATTTCCCAAAAAAAAAAAAAAAAATGGACACTTTGAATGCAAACATGAACAATCAACATTTCCCCACCTCGAACCGCATATGCTATTTCACACAAACCAATTTAGATTAATATTAATATTCAACAACAGTAATAAATAGGCAATCAAAAGGCACTGACTTTAGCAATGACAAGATCTTGAAAGGTAAGTTTGTGATCTTTTCGCCGCCGAGTGATCACGTCAAACAATCTCTCACCAAGAACACCACCATTTAACCCGAAGTATCTCTGTATAAGAACAACAAACAGCACACTGAGCCAGCGTCGCAAATAACATATTACTACGCGACCATGAAACTATCGATCATGTACATATATGAGACCCAAAAACCTAAAATTCCGATACGTGGCTTTGATTTCCCCAAAACAAACCCATATTTTCATGGGATCAATAGTTGAAAATTGAATTGAATTTTTTTTTCTCCACTTAAAGTAAGTGTGTATATATATATAGAGAGAGAGAGAGAGAAAGACCTGGAAAATGGGAAGAGAGATGAAGTGAGGATGGTTGGGGTTTGATTGGGCAGCCAGAGAAGTGAAGAGTGAGTTGAGATCATCCAGTTCTTTCTGGGTAAATGCTCTGTTTGCAAATTTGAATTCAGTTATCAACTGGGTCCAGTTATTAGAAATGCTTTTCGTGGTGAAATGGAAGGTACGTTATCAAGAAGAAAGAGAGAGAGAGAGAGAGAGAGAGAGAGAGAGAGAGAGACCTGGAAGCAGTAGAAAACTGAGGATCTGCCGGAGGTGATTGTGCATTTCCCATGTTTCTTGTGCTGTGAGTCTTCCGGATGTTTCTTCTAATCCCGCACTATGATGATGTTCGTATCCCCGCAACCTCACAAGCCACCGATTGCTTCCATTTTGATTATGCTTTTTCAATTTTTTTATTTAATTATTTTTTCACCTATCTATTATTATTATTACTACAAGCAAACAACCAATCTGCGACGCATTCGTAAATAAAATAACTCAACATATATAAATAAAATAAATAAATATAAAACAGTTACTTCGTTTGTTAACAATGGAATTTTTTTTTTTGTATAAATACTATTTCTCTTACCACTGTTAATATTATCATGCATTGAAAAGAATCCTAAACATGACAGTCTATCATGCACAATATTAAAGCTTAAAAAAGACTACTTTAGTCATCCAAAGGCTTTCATATTATGCGCAAGACATACATCATAGCAAAGGAAATGTATCATCATAGCATAATTTACATTGATAACAATTAAGTAACAAGGCAAGATAAGTACTTTTCATTAAACATAAAGTTAATTACACATCTTAGGGTATACCCCGCTAAAGTCTTCAAATCTATATATATACATTTCCAAGAAATCTCTAAAATGTAAACATATCATATATTGCTCATAAGGAAATTTTCAAGAATGTAAATACCTTCTATGCTCCTACTTCTTCCATGAAAGGTTACAAATTCACCAATTATTTCCTTAATGTCATGTTCCTCGAATGGAGTCTCAAGTATACTTGTTTCAACAAAAATCTATGGGGGTGTAAGTTTACAAAGTGCTAAGTGAGATATTCCCTTTATTTGTACCACATTTCAAAAAAGTTTAATTATTTTCTCGCATATGCTGTGTATGCTATGCAACAACCACGTGATACAAACAATCATGTATGGGTGTCTGGAAACCATACATAGAACGGATTTACATCCTCCATGTTAAGGGTTGGGGAAATGGGATTTGAAGGTCTACGCGATCTTCTGTGCTAGTCTCTGAGCATCTGCTCACAGCAATCAATCAATGCGGCTCACCCTTAGGATGTATCCCCGGTACGCCTTAGTTCCCTAAGAATGAGCATGGGCATGGGCACTGGCACGGGCCCTCTTGGCATTAAACCCTTTCGATTCTTCTTGTAGGAGTAGCAACCTTCAACATGTGACTCGATGCATGTAATACGTGTCCATTTAATTTATATTATAGTCGAGTATAATTATGGTATACTTAAAGGTAATCAAGCAAGCACCATACATGCGTAAGCAACATATAATAATGATAATGTACTTAAACAATCATTTATTAGTTTTGATATGCTTAGCATCCTTTGTCACACATACATAGAAACATATACATATAAACCCATAACCCTATTTGTATTCATTTTATCTTGTACTTATAAAGCTAGTGCAACTATCTACAAGTACAAATAAAGTAATGAAATCATGAGTGAAAACTCACTCGTTCATATCATAATCAGCTTAGTTAAAATAATTGTTGATCAAGGATGTTCATATTCCTCGTTGCCAAAACAAAAGAAATACTCGGAATGAGTATTTCATAGAAATTCTACTTAATTTTTTAACTCTATTTATTTTATTCTCGACAAAATAAGAATCATAAGAAATTCCAACTTAAAATGGCTATAACTTGCTCATTTTAACTCGGAATTTTGTATATTAGTAATCGTTTTCTACCTACTTGAAAAGATCTATTTGTTTCTAAGGTTATTTTTAACATTTAAGGCCATTAAGGTCTTAGAAAAAGGACAGTATAGATTTGTCCTACAATTCCTAACCCTTAATTTTTGCATTTTGCAAAGTTTTACTCTATTTAGACACTTTATAATAAACATATAAATATTCCTACATTTAAAAATCATTTAGTATTGATGTTAATTCATATTATATACATGATCCTAGTGATATCGTCTCAAAAAAAAATTGTAAACAATCTTTGTGAAATGTAGATTTTTATGAAAAATCTTCATTTGATTTGTGATTAAATTCGTTATTTTATAAACATGTGACTTAATAACAAAAATTATAATTCAATATATATTTTTCGAAATCTTATAAGTCTTGTATTTGATATAAAACTTTAAGTGTATTCCCTCTTGAAATTTTCCTAAGTTTGATTCTTCAATAAAATTTTAATACTTAGAATGTGCAATTGTGAAACTTAATTTAAGGAAAACCATGATTTCATATTTATTTTGAGTTCATAAATATTTTATCTTCATATTAAACTTTTTGTAACTAATTATTTTCATAAAATCCTTATGTGGTTGTGAAGGAAAATCATTATAAGTTATATCATCTTTAAAATGATTTAAGCTTTAGCATATCGGAAAAATTAAGTAAATGGCTTGATCTAAATTTTTATTCTTATAATAACCCTTTCTCAATTAATGAGTTTTCGACATATGGATCTTTAGAGAGTTGTTGGAAGAAAACTAAAATTTTTAGTTTATTAGAAGTGAGTGTTTAATTATTATAACTATTATTTTTATATTTTCTTAACTTCATAAAATAAATTTACTTCTTAAAAATTGATTCCTTAAGTTGTATATCGATTTTATTTTTAAGTGGATTTTAACCAATGAGTTGATTCTTAAGTTTGTTTTAGTAAAATTGTTTTATTCATAGTGCTCATCAAAATATGAACTTATGTCTTATAAATAAGTTCTTAAGAAAAACTTGCATAACAAAGGATTATTAGCATTAGAAATTTATCATAAATTTATTTTAATATTTTTTAAATAGTGTAGTTGAATAATTATCCTAAGTCTTAATGAAAATTCTTTATAAGTGTTGAAAATCATTTTTCTTGAGAGTTTAGCCCATTTTTATATAAAAGAAAATAATTCATATTATCATTTTGAAAATTTTATTAAGACGACAACATCATCATATGACCATGCATGAATATGAACTTAGTGGTTACATGAGACAAATTATAAACTCATGTAGAAAAATAAATGGATAGAAAATCAAATGAACAAATATAAGAACAAAAATATGGAAGTCTGAGTTTGTTATCAAGACTTCTTGAAACTTAGAAATGGACAAGTTCCATGAAAGTAAGAAAAGAAAAATCAAAGAAAATCATGGAAGTATTAGATTTATTTCAAGGCTTCCCGAGACTTAGAGATGGACAAGTCCCATAAAGAAAATAAGAATATGAAGAAATAATTTTGAGAGTCTTAGGCTTCATTAAGGCTTCCTGAGACTTAAATATTTCCAATTTGATAAATAAAGCGAAGCAAATGAATAAGAAAATCATGGGAGTCATAAATTAATCTTCAAGGTTTCACGGGACTTAGTTTGACTTGATTTAGGAAAAGTCACCTTTGTTTTGATTTAATTGAGGACAAATATAGGACTAAAAATTGACTATAAATAAGCAGGAAATAGATGTTGGGAATGAATTTCTAATGAAACAAATGTGGAGGATAACAATGACTTAGAGGCACGAATGATATCACTTTCCTTAGAGAATTTACGCCTCTCACACAAAGTTTGCTATAAGAGTTATGTTGCGGAATTCCCCCAGGATACAACTAAGTCTTGATACTTGAATAGCAAATTTTCAAGTATCAAACCACACTTAAATATATTTGAGATATAGGTGTATAATATTGTTAACAAAATAGAGAAATAAAGAGAATAATTCTGATCATACAAACATTACCAATTACAACATATTATATTTATAATGATTCGATATTCTAACCATTATAACTTTCTCTAAGAGTCATATAGTTTGGACATGGGTTGCATCGTTTGGATTTCAAGTTAGTTAGTTATTAATTAACATGAACTATTATCATGAAATAATGCAACCCAAATACATAAAACTCTTTAAGAAATTGATTAAAAGTTAAAACTATTAAAAAATTAACCGTTGAAACAAAATTATCATTACAACAATAGAGATCACAACCATGGTTATGATGAATACTGAAATTTTGTTTCATTTTAATCTTCTTCTTTATTTTAAGTATAACATCCACATTATGGATTATATAATTGACAATCTATATCTACAATCCCCCACTAGATTTTCGATTATGTACACACACAAATACCTCCATGTTTATGCTTAAAGAATAATATCGTTTTATTTGAATTATTCCTTAGTATGAATTCTCAAAGTCACAATAAGGGATAAGTGGCTTTTGCTTTAAACTTCCACGATATATGTCACAACTGGAGATTTCATACACATAAATATGTTCACATTCAAATAGTGGATTTATGATAGCACGGTAAAAGCCATGTGTTCATCCTGGTTTCATGAACATTTACAAAAGCAAACTCCTTAAGCTTTTGTTCAAAGTGGCACCACTCCTATGTTCAAATAGGCGGAATACATCAAACAGATTGATTTAGATATAATATCTATCCATTAAGAAATGTTTACTACATCTCATCCTCTTTTAACTTATTGTATTTATAATACACTCAGTTAGTAATGACTTGTTTTTACCCTTTGAATCTTGAAACTAGTGATGTACTAGAACAAGGTAGGGTTCTCATCACTTCCAACTATAAGAGTTTAAGACCCATCTTAGCAGCACTCCTTTTTACAAGATCTCTAGATAATCCTTTTGTGAAAGGATCTGCTAAGTTATCTTTAGTCTTAACATAAGTAATGGTTATAATTCCACCCCTTATTAATTCTCTTAAATATTCATGTCTGAACCCTATGTGTCTAGACTTTCCATTATAAATTTTACCGTAGGCTCTTGACATAGTTGCTTCGCTATCGTAGAAGATTGAAATGGCTGACAATGGTTGTGGCCACAACTCTATTTCCATAATAAAATTTCTAACCCATTCTGCTTCTCTTCTTACTGTAGCAAGTGCTATAAGCTCAGCTTCCATTGTTGAGTGAGTTATGCACATTTGTTTCTTTGAAGCCCAACTTATGGCTCCTCCTCCTATGGTAAATATCTATCCAGAAGTTGAACTTCTATCACTTACATTTGTTATCCAACTCGCATCTGAGTAACCTTCTAGTACAATGGGAAAGTTACCATAAACTAATCCAAATTTTACAGTTTTCTTCAAATAACTAAATATTCTGGATATAACCTTCCAATGTTCAGTACTAGGATTACTTGTAAATCTTGACAACTTGCACACAACATATAAAATATCAGGTCTAGTGCAATGTGATGCATACATCAAACTCCTATAGCACTAGCATATTCTAACTGTGCTATTGCTCTTCCAGTATTCTTTTGTAATTTAATGTGAGGATCATAAGGAGTTGTATATTCTTTCTTTACTAAGTGTTTAAACTTTTCGAGAACCTTTTCAATGTAATGTGATCATGTCAACACAATATTCTCATTTTGTTTCAATATCTTAATTCCCAATATTGTATCTACTTCATTCAAATCTTTCATTTTAAATTGTGAAGTAAGATATTTCTTGGTCTCATTTATTCCAATCATATTGGTTCCAAACAACAGGAAATCATCAACATACAAACAAGTAATAACACCATATTCATTTGTAAATTTTTAATAAATGCATTTATCGACACTATTACGAACAAAACCATTTGTCAAGACTATACTATCAAATTTTTCATGCCATTGTTTTGGAGCTTGTTTAAGTCCATACAATGATTTAATTAATTTGCAAACTTTCTTTTCATTTCCGGGAAGCACAAAAGCTTTTAGTTATTCCGTATATACTTCTTCTTCAAAGTCACCATTTAGAAAAGCCGTTTTGACATCCATTTAATGCACATATAATTTACAAATGGAGGCAATGGCCAATAACACTCTAATAGAAGTCATTCTTGCAATAGGAGCATAAGTATCAAAATAATCAATTCTCTATTGTTACTTAAAACCTTTTGCTACTAATCTTGCTTTGAAAGTTTGCAAAGAACCATCTAAATTATATTTTCGTCTAAATACCTACTTACATCCAATTGCCTGAGATCCTTGAGGTAAATCAACTAAAACCCAAGTATTATTAGATAATAAGGAATCCATTTCATTTTCATCATTTATGGCCTCTTTCCATAAAGCCGCATCACTTGAAGTCATAGCTTCTTGATACATTTTGGGATCAGTATCTACACTAAGTACAATAGGAATTTTACAAAATACAGAATCTCTATTTCCTTCTACTAAAAAATAAAGAGCTTGAGAATCAATAAATCCATGATCTAAACTTTTATGTTTCCTTAACCTTTTAGTTCTTCTAGGCTCTTTTGTAGATTCTTCATTGGTTTCCACAATGGTATAACCCCACACGGGTCCTGGTTCCCACGTGCGAACACTAAATAACCCTAATTCGTTTCAATCTCCTTCTCTCTCTTCCGACAGATGCGAGGTAAGGTGTCTTTCTCTTCTTTTCGCTTTTTCTCCATAGAAAGAAATTAGGGTTTTCTCAGAATGATGTTTATAGTGTTCGTAAGTTCAAATCTATATAAACTCTTGTATAACTACTCTACTGATATTGTTTGCAAGGTGGAAAAGGTTAGGTAATTTCTGGAATTCGAGCTTCCAGTAAGCTCCTTACTCAGATCTTTGTTGGGTAACAACTCATACATTCTTCTGTTGTATTATTTGTCATTTATATGACTCTACATGAATCTTACAGTTTGTATTACATCTTTCGCCAGCTATGATGCTATATGTTCCTTCGGTTACAAACACAGCTACTACATGTTTTGCTTAGCTGTTAGTTTTCTAAACTGTTACATGAAACAAACTTGCTAGATATTACAACTAGTACAACTGTATGTTGCTAAGTTGCTTTAAACAGATGTATTCTGTTTTTACTTCGTAATGTAATCTTGTAAACGTACTAGTGCTCTTCTAGTCCTATGACTTCGTGTCATAACATGTTCCTCCCACTTTGGAAAAACCACCTTGTCCTCAAGGTGATATTCGTGATAATCTCTATGGAAATCACCGAGATCTATCCATGAAGCATCTTCAATCGATAGAGACTCCCATTAGACTAACAATTGTTTATAAATTTGGCCTTGTCGATGTATAGAACGAACATCCAACATAGCTAGTGGTCTGACAATTGGAAAATTGTCATGAGATTCCCCTGGTAAATGTACCACAGTGGAATGAGCACCCTCAGCTTTCCTTAGCAATGAGACATGAAAAATAGGATGAATTTTGGAATGTTGTGGTAATTGCAAGCGATATGCCACATTACCCACTCGTTTAATAATCTAATAAGGCCCAAAATAACGTCGTGAAAGCTTAAAAGAGAGCCTATTGGCAAGAGAAGTTTGCCTATAAGGTTGTAGTTTCACGTACACCCAATCACCCACTTCAAATGTCTTGTCTGTTCTGTGCTTGTCTGATAATTGTTTCATGCGCAACTGTGCATGACTTAAATTGGATTTTAAGCACTTCAATAAGTCATCTTGATTCTTCAACTCATGATCTACTGCATCTATATGAGACTATCCTTGAACATATTTGGGTATAGTGGGTGGTGTTTTGCCATATAAAATTTAGAATGGGGTCATCTGTGTACTAGTATGCTAACTAGTATTAAAGCAATACTCAGCCCATGCAAGGAATTTAGGCCATTCCTTCGGACAGTCCATAACATAAGCTCTTAAGTACTGTTCCAAACATCGATTCATGACTTCAGTTTGACCATCTGATTGAGGATGGTAAGCTGAACTCATTTTCAAAGTTGTCCCACTGAGTTTAAATAACTCAATCCAAAAGTGGCTCATAAAGACTCTGTCCCTGTCCGATGCAATTGTCTTTGGAATGCCATGTAATTTGACAATTGTATTTACAAACAATCTGGCTACTGGTGTAGCAGTATAATGAGCTGTAAGACTCCCAAAATGAGAATATTTGGAAAGCCTATCTATGACCACCATAATCACAGAATATCCACTAGATAAAGGAAGGCCGGTGATAAAATCCATCGAAATATCATAAAAAACTTCTTAAGGAATGGGAAGTGGTTATAATAACCCTACTGGGGATGTGGTCAAATGTTTTATCTATTGACACACATGGCAACACTTCGCAAAAGTTTCTACATCCCTCTTCATATTAGGCTAAAAGAAAGATTCCGATAGCCTTTTGAAAGTTTTCAATATGCCTAAATGACCTCCCATGTGAGCTAAATGAAATTCTAATATCAGTGAATTGAAAATAGAAGAATGAGGAGGGATAAAAATTTTGGTTCCCAAAAAGAGTAAATCATCTCTGACCACTAAAGGCCATTGTAAAGAAACTCCAGCTTCACAATCCGAGAGTAATTTTTGCCATTCCTTATTTGTCTTGAACTCTATCTTAATTAGTGTGACAAAGTCAAAGGAAGGCAATGATAGTGAAAGTAACTGGGCTGTAGGATCAAAGCTACACGATAAAGCATCAGCTACCACATTTTCGGAGCCTCGCTTATACAAAATTTCATAATCATATCCCAAAAGTTTCACCAAATATTGTTGCTGTTCAGGAGTCTAAATGGTTTGAGATAAAATTTCTTTGAGACTCTTTTGATATGTTCTAATAATGAAATGCCGTCCCAACAAATAATGTCTCCACGTTTTAACAGCCTCAACTAAAGCCACCAATTCACGAACATAGGCACTTGCTTTCTACCTCTGCATTGAAAATTTCTTGCTAAAGAAAGCAATGGGATGAGAGTTTTGATGTAACACAGCACCCATACCAGCTCCTGAGGCATCGGTATCGACTATAAAAGTCTGAGTGAAATCCGGTAAAGCCAAAACCGGAGTAGTCATTAAAGCCTTTCTAAGGGCTAGAAAGGCTGATGCAGCTTAAGAATCCCAAAGATAAAATATTTTTTTAATAAATTGGTGAGAGGAGCAGCAATACTAGCATAATGCTAGACAAATAGTCTATAATAACCAGTGAGTCCCAAAAATCCTCATAATTGTGATGAATTAATTAGAATAGGCCAAGCTTGCTTGAACCTTAGAAGGATCAGGAGAGACTCCTTCAGCAGAAACAAAATGACCCAAATAATCAATTTTAGTTTGACCAAAAAGACATTTGGATCGTTAAAAAAAAAAACTGATGTTCTTTGAGACAACACAAGACAGTTTCTAAGTGAGACAAATGATCATCAATAGATTCGTTGTAAATGAGAATATCATTAAAAAAAACAATGATGAATTTTCTCAAATATGGCCGAAAAATATTATTCATCACAGATTGAAATGTTGAGAGAGCATTGGATAAGCCAAACGGCATAACCAAAAATTCATAATGGCTTTCATGAGTATGAAAAGCTGTTTTATGAATATCATCTGAAAACATGCAAATCTAGTGATAACCAGCACGCAGATCTAACTTTAAAAATATAATTGCTCCAAACAATTCATCCAGAAGTTCATCGATAGTGGGTATGGGAAACTTATCCCAAACAGTGGCCTAATTTAAAGCTCTATAATCGACACAGAATCGCCAAGACACATCTTTCTTTTTAACCAACAGAACTAGTGATGAAAACGGACTAGTACTAGGCCGTATAATACCAGAATCTAGCATTTCCTGAACTAACTTCTCAATTTCCCCCTTCTGAAAATACGGATAACGATAGGGTCTGACATTAATGGGTTGTGAATCATTCTTCAAATGGATATGATGTTGAACATCTCTTAGAGGGGGCAATGATGATGGAGTCTCAAAAACACTCTGAAATCTGCCCAAGAGCTCTTCAATAGAGTTATTGTAGGTGGTATCAATGAGTGAATGATCTATCTGAGCCACTAAACTAAATAATCTAGCAATCTGATCAGCTTTGATCAATTTGCGTAATTGAAGAGACTCAATACGTTGGGGCAATCGAGAAGAAATACCTTGTAAGCAAATGTGATGTCCATTCAACATGAAATCCATAGTAAGATGGGCATAATCCATAGTGACAGGCCCTAAAGTTTGTAGCCACTGAATTCCCAAGACTAAATCGGCTCCTTGAATAGGTAAAACATAAAGATCAACATTAATCTGAGTTTGACCCAAAAGTAAGGGAACTTTCTCACAAAAACCTGAACATGTCAAATATTCCCCATTACCAATCATCACTTTAAATGAGGAAATAGCCAAAATAGGCAAATGTAATTGTCATGCAATGTGTTCCTGAATAAAATTGTGAGTGCTCCCAGAATCCACTAAAATGGAAACTGGCTGTCCTCCAATATGTCCTTCCAATCGAAGGGTACAAAGGGCTTGTGTGCCAGAAAGAGCATGATAACTGATCTCAATAGGAATTTCCTGCGATTCCTGAGTATCAACATGCAATGGTGTATCCACTTGTTATGTCTCATCAATATCATCATCAGGCTAAATTATCATAAGAAATTTGGCCTTACAAATATGATCTTTATTAAATTTCTCATCACAATTGAAACAAAGACCTTTCTCTTGGCATACTGCCATCTCAGCAGGAGTTGAACGTTTAAAGGGTAATGATTTCTTTGGAATTGTGGTTGAAACAGTGGTTTGAGAAGATGAAGTTAAGGTAGATTTGGTAGGAAAAATTTTGGGTTTAAATGAAGTCTGTGGAGTATATGTGGAAGAAATACTGGGTTTTGACAAAGTATTACGTGGTGGAAGGGTAGAAAATGAAGTAGGGTAGGGTAGAGTGTGTAAAAACTTAGATTCAAAAAGCTTGGCTAGACTCATAGCTTGAATCAGACCAGTAGGTTGAGAAGCTAAAACTTCTTGCTGAATAAGAGGTTTTATTCCTAAAATGAAACAACTCATTAAGAAAGTTTCAAACAAACCAGTAACCTGATTAGATAAAGATCCAAAAGCATGTTGATATTCAACCACTGTTCCAGATTGCACTAATTTGGAGAGTTTTCCTTGTGGATCCTCATACATAGAAGGACCAAAACGATGTTCCATGGCTTTAAGAAAAACAGGCCATGTGAACAATAAACCACTGATACCAATCAACCGCATCATCCTCCATTGCAAAAGATGCAATTTTCAAACGTTCTGAGTCAAGAACATTATGTAAATCAAAAAATTGATTGGCTCTGAAAATCCATGAAATAGGATTATCCCCTGAAAATTTGGGTAAATCCAACCTCATATTTCTCATGTAAAGAAATGGAGACTCCCCATTACTTGAGTGTCCCGATGGAGAAAATGATGAATGATCCCGAGAACCAGAATTTGGATTAGACTGATTTTCCATTTGCAATTTCACAAATTGCAAAACTTGAGTCATATCTGCCAAAAGTCTATCAGTTTTAGACTCAAGTAAAGTGATCTTAGTAGCATGAGATTGAAGATCATCTTTAAACTGAGAAATACTTCTAGTGTCGTCCGCCATGACAACAATGGCAGCAATCAAATCAATGAAAGCACCAATGGTACAACCCCACACGGGTCCTGGTTCCCACGTGCGAACACTAAATAACCCTAATTCATTTCAATCTCCTTCTCTCTCTTCTGACAGATGCGAGGTAAGGTGTCTTTCTCTTCTTTTCACTTTTTCTCCATAGAAAAAAATTAGGGTTTCCTCAAAATGATGTTTATAGTATTCGTAAGTTCAGATCTATATAAACTCTTGTCTAACTACTCTACTGATATTGTTTGCGAGGTGGAGAAGGTTGGATAATTTATGGAATTCGAGCTTCCAGTAGGCTCCTTACTCAGATCTTTGTTGGGTAACAACTCACACATTCTTCTGTTGTATTATTTGTCATTTATATGATTCTATATGAATCTTACAGTTTGTATTACATCTTTTGCCAGCTATGATGCTATCTGTTCCTTCGGTTACAAACATAACTACTACATGTTTTGCTTAGCTGTTAGTTTTCCAAACTGTTACATGAAATAAACTTGCTAGATATTATAACTAGTACAACTATATATTGCTAAGTTTATTTAAACAGATGTATTCTGTTTTTACTTCGTAATGTAATCTTGTAAATATATTGGTGTTCTTCTAGTCCTGTGACTTCGTGTCATAACAGTTTCCACACTATTCTTTTCAACAGAGTTTCTTATATTAGTATCTTGTTGTGTGATTTCATTGTCAATTTGATCACCATGGAATTTGTTTTCTAGGAATTCTACATCCTTACTTTCAATTATTACGTTAGATTCCAAATCTAATATTCTATATCCTTTAGAATTTTGTGCATAGCCTACAAAAATTCCTTTTAAGGCCCTAGCACCTAATTTTGTCTTTTTTGGATTAAAAACCCTATAGTAGGCAATACACCCCCACACTTTAAAATATTCAACATTTGGTTTTCTTCCTTTCCATTTTTCATATGGAGCAAAACCTAAAGATCGAGATGGAATTTTATTCAAAATATGACATGAAGTTAAAAAGGCTTCTCCCCATAAATTAAAAGGCAATTTGGCATTAATGATTAGTGAATTAATCATGTCTACTAATGTTCGATTTTCACGTTTATCCATTTTTTTAAGGTATATAGGGAGTAGTGCATTGATGCACAATTCCATTCTCTTCACAAATTTATGAAATTTATTTGAAAAGTATTCACCTCCTCTATCACTACGTAAACATTTGATTCTTTTATTATGTATATTTTCTATTTCAACTTTATAACGTTTGAAAGATTCAAATGCTTCATCTTTATGCTTTAGTAAATATACATAGGTAAATCTTTAATAATCATCAATGAATGTTATAAAATATCTTTTTCCTCCTTTAGTTAAATGTCCATTTAACTCATATATATCACTATGAATTAAATCAAGAACATGAGTATTTCTTTCTACATGAGGAAAATGTTTCTTGGTAATTTTTGCTTGAATACAAATTTCACACTTATTCATGTTGTCCATGTCATTTAATTTTACATAACCATTTCTATTCATATATTTCATGGTTTGCAAATTAACATGTCCTAATCTAGCATGCCATAGATTACAAGAGTCAACAAAATAAACAGAATCATTCACTTTACTCATTTCAATGTTTAATTTAAACATTCCATCACTGACATATCCCTTCCCTACATAAAGATCCCCTTTCATGAGTAAAAACTTGTCCGATTCAATTACAACTTTAAATCCCTTCTTACATAGCAAACCTACAAAAACTGGACTCTTTTTCATATCTGGTACATATAATACATTCATTAGACTTAATTTCTTTTCGGATGTCAAATAGAGATCTACACTTCCAATTCCTTGTACACTTGCCGAATTGCCATTTCCCTTTAGAACTTTACGGTCTTCCACAATTTTGAAATCTTTGAATTGATTTCGCTCATTGCACACATGAACCGTTGCTCTTGAATCAAGCCACCATTCTCCAGATTTGGCTGTTGTTGCCATGTTCAATTCAGTGATCATTCCAACATGTAAGGCTTTGAATTCATTTGTCACCATGGCAATAAAATCTTGATCTTCCACTAAGTTTGTAGCAATTGATGTAACTTCTTTCTGGGCTTTCTTTGCGAATCGATATTCTTTAGCATAATGCTCTTTCTTGTTGCAATTATAGCATTTGCGAAACCTTTCTTTTCATTTGGTTCGCTTGTTTTTCTTTTGGAATTCTTATTTTCACCATCTTTCACATAGTTCACTTTAGAACTATTTTGAAATTTCATTGCATCATCCTTTTGAGTTTCTTCCTCTATGTGTATATGCCTAAGAATTTTCTCAATGGTGAAGCGCTCAACTATATGAAGTAGTTTCTTCCTATAATCATTCCAACTAGGGGGTAATTTTGATAAAATCGGCCCCACTTGAAGAGATTTAGGAATAACTACACGCAAGTCATGTAGTCGATTGATAAGAATTTGCAACTCATGAACTTGATCTAATATAGGGACGTTATCAATCATGCTAAATTCAAAATATTTCAACATAAGAAATTTAAACGTGCCTTGTCTTCAATATTGTATTTTTCTTCTAGTGCTTTCCAATTTTCCAATGGAGATTTAATTGTCATGTAAAGGTCATATAAATTTTTTGACAATGTATTAAAGATATGACATATACATGCAAATTCATCATCCACCGCTTCCTCAAACTTTGCCTTCTCCTCCAAATTCGAATCTTCCTTTAGATCTTGAATAGGTTGAATGTTAGGACCAAGCACATAGGCTATATTCAACACAGACAACAAGAATAATATCTTATTCTTCCAACGGTTGAAATTTGTTCCATCAAATCGATCTAGTTTGACAAAATCTTGATTCATGACTCTAAGAATAGCATTTGTTTCACTAGCCATCGTAAATTTCTAAGATTGTTGGGAATGAATTTCTAATGAAACAAATTTGAAGAATAACAATGACTTAGAGGCATGAATGATATCACTTTCCTTAGAGAATTTACACCTCTCACACAAAGTTTGCTATGAGAGTTATGTTGCGGAATTCCCTCAGGATACAACTAAGTCTTGATACTTGAATAACAAATTTTCAAGTATCAAACCACACTTAAATATATTTGAGATATATATGTATAATATTGTTAATAAAAGAGAGAAATAAAGAGAATAATTCTGATCATACAAACATGACCAATTGCAACACATTATATTTATAATGATTCAATATTCTAACCATTATAACTTTCTCTAAGAGTCATATTGTTTGGACATGGGTTGCATCGTTTGGATTTCGAGCTAGTTAATTATTAATTAACATGAACCATTATCATGAAACAATGCAACCAAAATACATAAAACTCTTTAAAAATTGATCAAAAGTTGCAACTATTAAAAAATTAACCGTTGAAACAAAATTATCATTACGACAATAGAGATCACACCCGTGATTGTGGTGAATACCAAAATTTTGTTTCATTTTAATCTTCTTCTTTATTTTAAGTACAATATCTACATTATGGATTATATAATTAATAATCTATATTTACAATAGAGACATAAATAAAATGTAAGATTTGTGAGCTTTGGGCTTTAAAAATATATATACATACTTATACGTAATAACATATAGAAGATTATATTAGAATCAAGAACGTAATAAGACAGAATTTCAACATGGAGTTAATAAGATATGAACAAGATGTTGTTTCTATGATTTCATTCGCTAGCATAAGCTTATAGGGATTTTGTTGAAATCATAACATACATGGTGTTCATGTTATGTTAATCATAAACTGAAGAGAGGTTTAAGTGCTTACCTAAGATGAAGGATGAAAGATGGATGAAGAGAAAATTTGTGAAAATCACAAATAGAAAATGGGGGTGTGTTGCTTACGGTTTTGAGGAGGAAAAGAGAGGAGAGTGTTTTTGAGTTTTCAATTTGCAAGAATTTGGTTATGTGTAAAAATGAATGTATAAAGAATGAAGGAGAGATGGGGCATTTATAAAGTTTTTGAGTGAAAATTAGAGGTAATTAAAATAATTGGAAAAGAAAGTAAATTGAGGGGAAGAGAGAGAAGGGATGGCTGGCACTTAGAGAGAAAGGAGAGAAAATGTGAGTAAAAATTAATTTTGGTAGTAAAAAGTAAACAAAGTGTAAGAGAAGTTTAGTAAAAAGTAATATTGGAAAAGTAAATGTAAGAGATAAGTATATAGGTTATAAGAAGTAGGTAGTAAGAAAAAATAGAGATAGATGAATAGTAGTAAATAGTAATCAAATAGTAAACAAGATAAATAAATTATTGGTAAGAAGGAAAATATGCTTAAATAGGTTATATTTGATATTTTTAGAAGTTGAAAAATTTTATAAGTGATATTTTATGATTCATTATCTCATTATGAGTCTAGATTGATTTTTGTAATGTTTTCATTATTTTGCATGCTGGGACCCTTATTTCGAAAATTGATCCCTTTGAGTCTAAAACGAGTGAATTTTTGGCTAACCCAATCTTTTTAGATTATAAGACATTTATTCATACTATAATCTAAGGTCAACTCATTTTTATTGTTCTGAGGTTTCAAGCACGGGATTATCGGATCTAAATCCTCTAAAAGTCAATACTGCCCTAAGTTGACTTTAGGGTTTTGGTTTGATTTCAGATCTTAGGGTTTACTTATAATTACTGTAAAATCTAGAGGTTTACAACTATACTATATATTTGGTCAATAATTTGAGTTTACTCTATTTTTATTTATTATTTTAAAATTCTCAAGATTGTCTAATTGAGTTTAAGGGTTTCAAGGTTATACGTTGACTCGATTTAACTTTTGGTATTAATTTTAAATTTTTTACTTTAAGATTCTAGGATTTTATAATTTTTTCATTAAATATTATTTAAACATAATATCTCGATTTACGCATTAGAGGTTAGATAGATGAATTATTTAGCTTACGGATTTTGAGTCAAACAATTATTGGATTTTCGTTTTGTCTTTGAAGGTGCTCTTTTCCTTAAGGTTGTAAAATTTCATATTTGATCTTGTTTAGAGTTTTTATAGTTCGGTTTTAACTTCGGTTGATTTTAGGATTTTAGTTTTAGTATTTAGCTCTAGAATTATTTTTTCAGAGTATCGAAAAATTCAAGGGTTTACAAATATTGATAGATTATCTTTTTCACATTAGAAAGTAAAGCAAATAGTGTTAATAATGTGGTAACAATGGTCACAAAAAGTTTGATTATATATTAAATTAATCATTTTAAAATTCACGCATCATATTAAATTTGTAGAGGCCATTTCAATGATTGGATTCCTTTTACGACTGCAAATAGGTTCTGGTAGAAATTACCAAAAGTGGTCATGTCACGTGTGCATCAATTACATAATAGTCATTTTGTGTGTCGATCACAAGACTCTATTTGAGATGTAATTAATAATGCTAATTTTGATGCATATATTATATATACAAAAAAACTATAGTGTTCCAACTTTCCATTGATCAGTATGATTGCAAAGAATCGGTAACCCTAGGGATGGTCCTATAGAGGGAAGGGGCCTTGCCTCCTAGCTCAGCGAATAACTATAAATTAGCCTAATAGATCTTGAAACTTAAATGAAAATGTAAGTCTTACTATACCAAAAAATAAAGCTCAACCCCATCTCCTCCTGTATAGTTCACTTCGTGAATTCAAAATGGAAAAGCTATGTATTGACCAGTTGTTAGACTTGCTTTTTTATTTTCTTTTTTCTTTTTACGGTAAAGTTGTTAAACTTGCTTGCAGTGCATTATTTTGTACTTGCATAGAATTGATTTGATAGCCAATTCTATGATGAGAATTAATAATGGATAATACATTATATTATTGTTTTTTACGTGTATTGTTTTTCTTTTTTGTTGAATAATGCAAGCTTGCAAGCAGCTGTAAATTAGTTTTTTTCTATAAATTTTCTGATTTTGTAAATTTTATGAATATTAAATTCATATATATTAATTTTTTAATTATAATATTATATTTTTATTTATAATAATTAATTTCTTTATTTTTTGTCCATGTGATTCAAAAAATTTAAATTTCATTATTATACTGGATAAGTTCAAAATTAATTAATATGTTCTTATTTTCCTTCTTATAGATAAAAACAAATAACAAGCTTATTTAAATTTATAAATATTTAATTTTAAAATTATAAAATATCATGTTTATAGAATATCTTAAAGAATCTTTTAAGAATTTCTTAATCTCTCTCTCTCTCTTTGTGTTACATATTGAAACACAAAAATATTCTTGTCAAAGAACAAAAATTACTTTTCAAAAGTATAAAATAAAAGTCACGATAAAGTATATTAAGTTTTCTAACATTGAAATACCACTTATCTTCGTCACACCAACACAAACATTACCATCATTATTCTGTTACGATCCCACATCGATTCTATGAGAAATTGTGGAATGGTATCTAAGCCTAAAGGGTTCTCTCACCTAATAGGCTAGTCTTTTAGGTTGGGCTCTCCCTTTGGACTTAATACCTAACATTTGGTGCTCTTGTTGAGAAACTGACGTTAGTGGAAGGGGCGACCTGGAAAAGGCCGACCTGGAAAAGGCTACCTAAGAAAGGGCTACCGCCTACCTAGAAAAGGGCTACCACCTATCTAGAAAAAGAGCTAGAGTGTAGACACATAAAGTGAAAACCATCTAGAGTAGGCCGCCGAGAGTGTTAGCTTCTCAAGAGGTAGGCAATGTTATGATCCCGCATCGATTTTACGAGAAATTGTAGAATGGTATTTAAGCCTAAAAGGTTCTCTCACCTAGTAAGCTAGTCTTTCGGGTTGGGCTCTCTCTTTGGACTTAATACCTAACATATTCATTGCTCTCATTTGTAACAAACCAACTCAACGTTAGAAGTTTTTATTTTTTTATTTAATTTTTAGTATTTCTTCATCTCATTTTCTTCATGGAAGTTTTTAAATTTAGCTTTGTGATTGTCTTATAATACTATTTCATAACCAAATATTAGAACCACTAAATGATAAGTATCTTATATTTTATACAATCAAATATAAAACATCTAACTTTTATGAAATATCATGTAGATATAAATATCAATTATATTTAATATGACTCTTAATTTATCTACTAATTGTATTATAATTTACATATAAAGTTTTTATATGTACCGCAAATAATATATTATATATAAAATATTATTTTTTAATTAGACAATTATACCTTTTCCTTTGTATAATAATAACACGTTAGTAGTTTTGATGATATTGATTATGGCCACCCCAACCATTTAATCTGGTGCCCCTTCTTGGGTATCCCCTACTAAACAGTAATTGATAACTTACAATTATATAAACCTAAATGGCAAAGGTGATCTTATTCATGATAGATGATTGTATTTTATATTTCCAACTTAACTATTCAAGTGTTTGTGATGACTATTTTCGGGTAAAATGACTCTCTAAACTAATTTTACCCCGCCCTATTCTTATGGAGTAACACGTAAAAAAAAATTATTAAGGGGTGAGCAAAATCACGACTTAGTGAAATGTGAGTGTAATTTTCTCATTGTTGCCTCAAGCACAAACAAGTTATCTATCATATGCTATGCATGAAAACTTATATGTGATGAAACATCGCACATAATTCTCGAGTAGCCAACGCGAATTCTAGTATTTAATCCTCCTTAACCTAGAGTTTGGGGAATGCTTGGTTTCATCAGCATCCACGTTGTCCAAACATAAATTCACTTATTATACGCCCTAATTTACTTAAAAGCTTACCTTTGGTTAATATTTCTTAAAGGTTATGATTGGACCACAGATGATAATCCAACATGGCTTCGTAGTTCGTGACTTCCTTCACCCTATGAAGCTGGACTTAAACTTAACTTAATTGATGTGGATATATTCGTAACTTAAATTTCTTGCCATTCCATCATTGGACAATAATGGTAATTGGTAATGCAATTCCATGTAATGCATGCTCGGTTTTAATTATAACCTAATAGTCATCAATGAATTCAAGGTGACTAATCAACATACATTTCACTCCAAACAGACAAGATGATACAAAGAGCATGAATTCTTACACAAGAGCATGTTCAAGCATTTCATTCTCAAACATCAAGCACAATGTTGGTCATTACTTCTTCCAAGCATAAGGAAAGGAGTGTGCACCATAAGTGATGTTTCAAGTTTCTTATATGAGATTCATGGGTATATTAAACATTTGTTTGAAAACTTCTTTTAGTGAAATTATATTAGTAATATCTAGTATGGTTTGTAAATCATAATTAGTTCACTTACATAGGATGTATAGCTTAACTCTTATGACAGAAAAGTCCAACATGCTGAGGATAGATCATAGGACCTTCTTAAATGTCTGAAGTTGTGCAAAAATAATTTTTGGTAAATAAAATCAATTATATATAATATAATTGGATGAAAAATGGGTAATTGATTTGCGTGCTTAGGAGTTTAACCCATTAGGTGACTTAATACTGTAGGCGTAGGAGTTACAATAACTTCATGTAAGTTTTAGACCTTAATTCATTCAGAATTTCTTAAAACTCAAAACATAAAAGTTGTGGAGCTCTTTCTAAACTTTCTATAACATATTGAATCACCTCGATCGGATTCCAAATGAGAGAGATATGTCTAAACTATAAACTATGCTAGGTTACCCAATATCAAGATTGATGGAACCAGCTCTCATAAATTCAATTTTGTACCAATGAGCTAGTACGGGCAAAATTTACACCAGCTTGCTGGTGCAATTTGTACCAACTCTCCGATAGTCTATTTTTCATGAGTTTTTAAAAAATTTTCACTATACACATTGTGATTTTCTCAATTTTACGTAGCACAACTATAATAAGTCACAAAACATAACATTTTAACATCTAAACAATCTTCTAACAAGCCTAGATGGTATATAAACAACAAGCAATAAAAGCAATAATTCATTGAAATTTCCTATTCACTGTGACATCTTTTTGAATCAGTCAAAGTAATCTGGCGTTTAGCTTGAATAATCAAAGATTTCCCATATACACATAAGATAAATTCCTCTAAGCTTAAGGATTGCAACTATATAAGTATAAACTACAACTTTATGTGAAAATCTTAAGAATAGATCGTATCAAGATATTCGTTGATAAACACGACATTTGAGTTCATTAGGAACTAATAACTCACAAAACCTTATCAAACTTATTATTGTTTTGGAGATTGCAACACCAGGATCACAATGTAACTCATGGATTTGGAAATTGAGGTAGATTGTGAGAGTTATGAATTTTTGAAGCTTTAAGAAGTCTAAGGTTTCTTTCATCAATTTCTTTTCATACGAGATTTATTGGGAAGGAAAATGAATTGAAAAGAAAGAAAGAAAGAAAAGAAGGAAAGAAAAACAAAAAAGGAAAGGTAGGTGGTCAAGATAGATGGATAGGTATATATATATATGTATATATCAATCATGAATTGAAATGACATTTGGGCAGCAAGCGTATCGGATAAATTTCGTAATATGGGTCAAATTTATATGTGGTATGGTATCCTACTATAACAACGCATCCTGTAATAATTTCAAGCAAAAACCTACATGCCTACTAATTTGGATATCTTAATCACAACTGCATACTTAGAATTACTAATTGAAGTTCCCTAATATTTTATTTTCTTATATGCTACGATTTAATATGAATTTCAGGTTTATAGAATTTGGATTTCGTGGTTTTCGAGTAAACAAATTAGGGTTTGAGTGTTTTAAGGTCTATTTGCATATCAAGCTACCTATAAGTTTGCCACACCCCTACAAGGTCCTCTAGTTGTAATAATACACCACATAACTAACCGAGGCCTCTAGAAAGTTACATAAGTACTACATAACTAATGTTCCCCATTTAAAGTAAACAATTATAATAGGATTGATAGTTGTTTTGAGTGAGAAAGAGATTGCATATATATATATATATATATAACATAAAAAAAAAAGCATAACATACAAATCTAGGTAATTACAAAAATTACAACTATGGTTTCTAGGCCTTCGTTAGAATCCTTTTACAACAGAGCTTACAAGGAAAAAAGAAAACTTAACTTATATTATTATAAAACATTAACTAAGTCTCTGTTACACAAATGGTCTTCTTTCCAAAAGAGTTCTTAAGTCCACTCTATACTAACTCCTACACTTGAGCTTGGTTTCGATCTTCTTGCTTATAACCCTGTAAATCAACAATCTAAGAGAGTGTGAGCATATAAAGCTTAGTGAATAATAGAATATTAACACATATCACTAGTATCAGAAAATTTTTATTAGCAATCATATGCAATGCACTCATCAAACATATGAAGTAAACATCGTTTGAATAATCAAAATTCAAACTTATGGGGATTTACGCCTTCTCAGGGGGGTTGAAGGATAAGTTTAGTAGTTCATGCCCATGAGAATCTCAAAACTAAAGAAGGGGGAACTATTCCATTCTCTTTTATCATATCCAAAATGGTTTTCACATAAACACCCTCTACTTCTTTTGGAACTTAAGCAATCTCACTAAGTATTAACATTCTAAAGCCAACTCTAACATGGGCAATCTCCCTCGAAGCCTGCTTAGTTCCTATGAAGCTTACAACCTTATGGCAACCTACAAGCAAACCCATGAGTCCTAACAAGCATTACTACGGAATTGAAATATTAACACGTGACATGAGTACCATGCTAATGCAATATGATGTTATGAAATGCATGACATATTAACTTTAAAAGTCCAATAGACTTAATCCCATATTATCATGCTGTCGTAACAATTTCAGACACTCAATAATGCAACTATGATTTAATGTCAAGCAAGTAGTTATCATTTTGATTATGAAGATTTACAACTCAAACATACAACATATAACATACAATATTTCCCACCCCATGCATTTGATTCTGTAAAATTGTGATTAGACTATATTCAACTACTCTATAATCATAATCAAAGTGACAGGATTCATGTTACTCGCCCATGAATCCTCCTTACTCGTCGTAATAGTCCCACGGGAAGTTCGAATTGTGATTTAGGGTTCCTATACAATAGAAAAGCTTGGATTACTATCTACTTAACAAAGACAGGAAGGATTAAACATGATTCTGAGATTAAAGGAGACAAAAAGACACTTTAAGGTTATCATGCCCCCCACCACGCCCCATACCAAGGGCCGTATGAGGTAAGGTAACACACAAGCTTCGCCACACCCTTCAACACACCCCATATGGAGAATTACTTGATGACTAGAGGCCCCCTTTCTATGCCCCATATTGGCAAGGTGATCCAACATAGGATCTACCACGGGCTCTACCACACCCCGTGGTAACCTAAATCCCATGAACAGAAATGACTATGCCCTCCACCATGGGCCGTGGTCATTCTATAGCAAACGCACTTTTACACTTTACAAGTTTACACATTTTAACCAACTTTACTTGTCTCAACTCCATTCAACATGCTTAAACATCATCATATAAGTCTCATATTCCTCATTTACTCCATCATATCCTTCGACTCATCTCAACTCTCCATGTCAAAACAGCCAACCAACAAACCAACCATAAATTTCAAGTTTTAGAACTTCAATACCTCTACTCAATACTTTTACTCCATAAAACCAACAATCAAAACTCATGACCATTCAAAACAGCCATTATCTAACAACAACACTTATTCTACAACAACTTAAATACATAAATAACAAAGACAAGTTGATAGTTAGCTTACCTATACTTGCTTTAACTTGAAGATAAAGGCTTGTCTATCTTTTCTTAGAGATTTAAGAGAATAAATTTGAAGATAAAGAGAGGAGTATGTGTGTGCAATAAACATCGGTTTGAAAGAGAAAGAGTAAAGAGGAGGAAAATAATCCCGTCATTCAGAGATAATTATGTGTATATATATAAAATTTACTTTGACTTTTGGGAAAATTTAAAAGGGATTGTGTGTGTGTGTGTGTGGGTGGGTGGGTGGGTGGGGGGGAGGGGAGGAGTTGGGGTGAGCTCTAAGGGTTTAATTTTGCAGCACTAAGATTAGGACAAATACATATTAGTCTATTATTTTTTAACAGATTATAATTATCAATCATGCAAATTCAAAATAAAGTTAAGTAACAATATAGTTTATAATTCCTATTTAATTAAATAATTTCTTATAAGAATTTATACCAATACTTTAATTTATTAGAAGTCTAGTTTATAAAATTCAATCTCTAAAAGAATAGAAAAAATACTTTAAATTGACAAATTCATTAAAACAATTCAATTGAATTTTTTGAACTTCTTTTGTACTAAATTGGTTTTATAAAAGTTATTATTCTTAAATTTACTCAACATTCATTCATTACAACATAAACAATCAAACATATTTGTAAATCCTTGAATTTTTCATAATTCTTAAAAAATAACCCTAGAGTTAAATATCGAAACCAAGACCCTAAAAACCAACCCAAGTCAAAACCGAATTCTAAACAAAATCAAGATACAAATTTTTGAAAACCTTAAGAAACAGAGAACCTTAAAAAAAAAGATATAGAAATTTAATAATCATTTGATTCGAAATTTGTACATAAAACAATTCATCTATCCGATCCCTAACATGCAAATCGAGGTGATATATTTAAGTAACACTCAATGAAAAATATTAAAATCTTAAATCCTTCAGTGGATTATAGAATAAAAAATTTCAAATACCACCTAAAGTCAAATAGAGTCAACTCATAACCCTAGACTCGATTAAACAATCTCGAGAACTGAAAAATATTAAAATAAATCATAAAAATAACGTAAAACATAAATTTTGAACAAAAAATATAACACGTTCAAAAACTTCAAAATTTTATTATCTTGCGAATAAATCAAAAATGTCGTAAGTCAAACCAAAACCCTAAAGTCAACATAGAGTAATAACAAACTCTAGTGAATTTAGATCTGGCAATCACGTGCTGTAAACTCTTAAACAATGAAATTAAGTTAATAATACGTTATAGTACATAATAATATAGTGAAGTTTAAAAATATCATATTCGTCGAAATTTAGTTCGTCTCGAACCCGAACAAGAATATATTTCAAAAACCGTGTCCTAGTGCACCGAAAGGTAAAAATATCCCAATAATACCATTAGACTCATGATTATATGAGGATTCCAAAAATATAAGTATTAGAATTTTTCGAAATCTAAAAATATCTGATGTAGTCCGTTTACGCGTATTTTTATTACTATCGGTATTTTATTTATCTAGTCTACTATTCTTACTATTCAATATTATTCACTTATCTTTACTTTTTCTTACTACATATTCTTGCAACCTATATACATATTTTCATGGTTGTCAAAATCGCGTTTCTACTCATATGTTTCTACGATTTTACGAGTCTGTGAGACTCTTTCGACTCAACTAGTGGAAAAAATTGGAAATTGAGTAAACTCGAAGTAGAATCGTGAGTTTAAAACGAAAATCATTTGAAATGTTCGTGTGGACCTAATTTAGCGATTTTCATTCTGCAACTTCTAATTCAAATTTAAACTTTCATGGGCCACATTCACTGCAATCCCATACATGTGTCAATTCATTCTCTGCGTGACTCTATAGCTTGTAGGGTGTCGGCTACTCAGTTGTCTTCTACTTTTCATTGAAAAAAAAAATCACAAAGCATCAGAGTGAGTTCATCTTCGTTATCTTTGTGTGTGACTTCATCTGGTTTCTCTATTTCAATCGTGGCTTCGTGGGGTTATTCCGGGCATATGATATTATAGTGTGACTGTGTGAGTTCGTCAATTGTCATCTTCGTCTACTGGTTTCGTCAAGCCAAGTAGCCAACTATCAAGTTTGTTTTTCCCCCCTATTCTCAGATCTAAGTGTTAGATTTATTTTTATTTATGAACTATTTTCAAATAAATTATCTTTGTTTGTTCTAGATCTGGACCTTTTGGTGACTGGTGGTATTGGTTCATAAGTTAATTCACTAATTTTCTTTTTTTTTTTTTTCGTATAAGAAGACATGAATTTACAATAATCAGTCTGAGTGTATGAGTATGTATGACCATTCAAAATTAAGTGATGCCTACTGACGAAATTAATGTTGTCTATATATTTAGAAAGAGTTTTAGTAGATTGAGAATTATTTATTAATCATAATATCAAACAGGGTCTATGTGCCAAATGAATCTGTGAAATATGTTGAGCTGATTATACAGTTCATAATATTTTTTGAACATTTATGAACGTAAAGGGAATCATTAAACCTTATATTATACTATTAATTTTTTATTGAAAGTAAGCATAAAATAAAAAAAAATATCATCTCTCAAAGCCTTTGAAATTAGTTATTCTCATGCCAGGCTTTCTATCCAAAAAGAAAGGCATTCACAAGGACTGAAACCAAAAGTGTTTTGTTTTTTTTTTTTTTTGCCAAAATAAACACAACTTCTTTCTTCTCACAGAAAAGGCATATTATGTATATGTATGTATGTACATATATGTATATATATATATATATGTCCCCCAATTCAATTATAAAGTTATGGTTTAATGGAGGATGGCTTGGTTTTGGAATATAGACTAAGAGGCAGAGCAAAGACTATGAGAACAATAAAGTACAATGACACTCATAGGAGTTACTTCCATTTTTTTTTTCTTTTTTTGAACAAAGTTGTATTAAGCATTTAAGCTTCCCACTTTAAGAGACACAGGTACAGCCTATTCATGTTTAAGTTTGAATAGACTTTTGCTAGATCACGTTGAAGTCTGATTTAATAGATGTAGGTGTGTGCTAAAAAATTATCTAAAAACCTTTCCCTGCTTATGGTATTACATATTCAACAAAACATTCCATGTGAAACTAATAAAAAGCAAAAAAATATGATTAAACAAAACAAGAATCAAATTCACCTTTCGTTCTTATGTGATCCAAAATTTGAAGGGATACTCTGTTGATTCATAAAAAAGTTTAAGTTAGAGGTGAATGTTTTGTCTAGCCTTTAACATCTTTAATGTGTCTATTTAATTTTTGTGGTTGGATATATTTTCATTTGTTATAAGCTACCATCGACTAATAATATATATCATTTAGTTGCTTTTTATCATTTGTTATTATATGCACATAAATGTAGATCCAAATATATTATATATCGGTTATAATACACTTATAACATCATGGTAAATAGGTTTTCAAAGGTTTTATTGGTAGCTATTAATTTTATGAGAGACTAAATATGCTTACTTTCTCGTATAAGAAAGTAATTCTGTCACTAGTTATGCCATGAAGTTTACCCTTTTTTTCCAATGAAGTGCATAATGAATTTTATATTTTCGTATAGCTTATATTTGCTTTCTTTTTTCCAAATTATTTTTCCTTTGATTTCATATTATTTCTTTTCAGGGACATAAGTAGCAACTGAGCTGAAATGTCAACATCCAAATCATCTAAAGAGAGCACTAAAAGGAAAATGCTCCCAAAAATAGATCTGATGTTGGTTGAGAGCATGGAATTGATGTTGATAACAATAGGAAAAGAGTGAAATGCAAGTATTGCAACAAAATTGTTAGTGGTGACATTTATAGATTTAAGAATCATTTGGCTTATACACGTATAGATGTAGAGCCATGTACAAGTGTGCCTGATGATGTTAAAAGGCAAATGATGACATTGTTAACAAAAGTAGCAGAAGCGACAAAAAGGAAAAGAAAGCAAATTTATGGAATTGATGAATCTGATGATGATGAGGTAAAACAACAGCCTTCTACGTAAGGAGGAAGGAATGCCATTGATACATTCTTCAAAAAGAAAAGTGGTGGAACAAAGCCAAACCAAACAACCATGAACCAATTCATGAAGAAAGAATTAAGAGAAGATTGTTGCCAATAAATTGCCTGGTTTTTTTATACTAGTGTAATTCCACTTAATTGTGTCAAAAATCCAGAATTCGCAAAGATGCTTGAAGCGATTGGCCGATATGGTTGTGGGCTTAATCCTCCTTCCTATCATGAGCTAAGGGTAACATATTTGAAGAAAGAAGTAGCTCAGATGATGGAATTACTTGAGGATTATAATGTAGAATGGAAGAAAACGGGTTGCTCCATTATGTTAGACGGATGGACTAATAAAAAGAGGCGTTCCATATGCAATTTCTTAGTAAATAGCCCCAAAGGAACAATCTTCTTAACTTCTTTGGATACTTCTGATATCTCAAAGATAGATAATAAGGTCTTTGATATGTTAAACAATATTGTAGAGAATGTTGGGGAGGAGAATGTTGTCTAGGTAGTTACTGATGATGCTGCAAATTATAAAGCAGCTGGAGAAAGATTGATGGAGAAAAGAAAAGGTTTATATTGGACACCTTGTGTAGCATACTGTATTGATTTGATTCTAGAGGACTTTGAGAAGGAGTTGAATATCCATCATGCAACAATTGCAAAAAGGAGGAGGATTACTACGTATATTTATTCTAGAACTATGCTTATCTCAATGCTACGACATTTTACAAAAAAAAAAAAGGACTTGGTTAGGCCTGATGCAACTCGCTTTGCAACTTCTTATTTGACTTTAGGTTGCCTTAATGATAAAAAAAGTGCATTGATGAGTATGTTTACTTCTAACATGTGGAAGTCCACTAAGTATGTAAAAACGCAAGATGGAAAGTGGATTCAACAGCTGGTTTTGGGCGGTAGATTTTGGAAGAATATTACTACTTGCCTCAAAGCTGCTTTTCTAGCTATGGGCTTCATTTATCCAGAAATGGATAATGCTAAAGAAAAAATCAAAACTAATTTTAATAATGTAAAGAAAAGGTAATATCTAACTTATTAACTATGCTTCTTTTCAATTTGTATTTTAAAGTTTAATTTTCTAAAATGTTTCGTATGGTCATGTCCAATTCATTTGATGTAGTTATGAACCTGTGCTTAAGATCATTGACAGGAGACGGGAGCTTCAACTTCATAAACCATTGTATGCTATAGCCTATTATTTGAATCCTTATTTCTATTATAGTCCTACCTTTAAAGTTGATGCTCAGGTTAAAATAGGATTATATGAATGTCTATACCACATGGTCTCTAGTGCAAATGAAAGGTGCAAGATTGACATTCAACTTGAACAATTTAAGGATGCTAAAGGATTATTGGTATTGAGGCTGCAAGGTTAGCAAGAGATAAAAAATCTCCAGCAAAATGGTGGGATTCATATGGAGATGAATGCCTAAAATTACAAAAGTTTGCTATTCACATATTGAGTTTGACTTGTAGTTCTTCTGGTTGTGAGCGCAATTGGAGTGCATTTGAAATGGTATGATGCAAATAATTTTTCTATTTTTTCTTTCATTTTATTTATTATCAATATTATTAGTCTTATATTTAACCCGATCAATTTCAGGTTCATACAAAAAGAAGAAATAGGTTGCACTAGCAAAAGATGAATGATCTAGTGTTGGTGATGCATAATTTGAAATTAAAAGAGAAGAATGATAGAAAAAATGATTGTAGTATTGGCTTTACAATGGATGATCTCTCATCTGATGATGAATGGATTATTGAGGAAGAAGATATGTTTAATTCATCAAATGAAGATTTGTTGAATATTCTAAGTGCTGAGGGAAGGGATAAAGATGATGAAGATAGGGAGGATGTTGATGCACCTATAGATTTAGAGAGTCATGGAAGTAAGAGTCAAAATGATTTGGAGATTCAAGATATTGATGTTACTGAAGATCAAACACAAATGGGTAATTTAGAGGATATGGATACTATTAGTAGTAATCATGATGTTGATATTGATGATGAGCATGAAGATGATAATGATGAGGACAAAGATAGGGGAGCCAATGGTAGCTTTGATGATTTGCTTTAGTCTGTACTTCGTTATAATAATTTTTGTTGTATTGCATTTTGCATTAGGAATGTTGTTTCAAGTATTTATACTATAACTTAATGTATTACCATAACAACTTATGTTTGATTATCCGTATTGTTAAGTGCATAAGTTCTATTGAATTGTGAATTGTAACTAAGATTGATGCTAAATTTCTTTATCTTCATGTTTTATTTGATGATTTTATTAGTAAAGTAAGTATATTTATAATATTTGCAAGCAAATTTATGTCGGTCATAGAATCTTACGATTCTACGTTCCGATTTTGTGGACCCTCTGACGATTCTAGGTAGAAACTCGAGTTTGACAACCATGCATATTTCTAACAATTTTTTTTCCCATAAAAATTCTACACCACATATTACTAAACTTTCCCTTACACTTTTCTTCTAAACTTAATTTTTAATTACTCTTCCCCTTCATGCCATCAATTTTCTTTTCTTTTTCATTTATATAATTAACTACAATTTCCCTTCAACTTTATTTATAAATACCCCTTCCCTCCTTCACTTTTTACACACTTTTCTTTTACCATAACAAAACTCTACCAAAATCATTTCTCAACTTCTCTCTCTAATTTTCCTCTCTAAAATTCGCTTCCCAACTCTCTCTTCTTTTCATAAAACCACAATCTACATATTACTACCAAAACTTCATTTTTTCTTTAACTAATAAATAATTTTAGGTAAAGATTTTTACATTTATTTTCACGTCATGCAACTTAACATGACCATGGTGTATGTTTCCTAAACCCATGGGTGTTATGGAAGCAACAATATATTCATATTTTGTTCTTGTTCATACAAAAATTTTATTGCTATGTTGATATTATATTATACTCTATTTATTACTTCTAATATAACTTATATATGTTATTAAATATATTTATGTGTATATATATTTCTTAGAGCATATGAGCTCACTAACATCATATTTATTTATACTCATGTAATTTATTTATTTCTTTCTTACAATTTATTTATTTATTTCATGCTATTATATTAAGACTAGTCTTTCTAGTCTTAGACTTGTTCTCATCAAGTCAAAACAATTTTTCTTCTTTCTTTTTGGACTTGTCCATATTCCAAGTCTGGGGAGCCTTAAAATAAACTAAGACTTCCATGATTTTCTTATTTGTTTTCTTATTTTCTTATAGGACTTGTCCATATCTAAGTCTGAAAAATCTCGATACAAGCTAAGACTTCCCAATACTTAACTTTTATAATATGCTTATTTCATTCTTATATCTTCCATCTTTCATAGTGATTTTTTTTTCAAGTTACTTAATTATAAACTCATGTTTATACATGATCATGTTGTTGTTGTCTTAATAAAAACAAGAGAATTTCTTTCTTTGATAAAGAAAATAAGTTCAGCTCACTATAAAAATGTAATTATATCACTTAGGAAAGGTTCTATTAAAATTTAGAATTTTGTTTCAAAAAAATGCTTTTTCAAAAATTTTAGATAAGTTCATCATATATTTTAGTGTTGTTATTATGCAAGACTTTTTTTTTCCAAGTTTAACTAAGTAATTATTTACTCTCTTTTCAAACTATCAAAATAAAATTTTCATCTAAAACCTTAAGGTTGATAATTTTTTATATTTTCCTTAAAAACTTATTTATAGAATTATCACCAACACTTTAATGTTTAAAATGAACTCACTAATTAAAAATCTACTTAGGAACAAATCGGTATACAATTTAAGGAACAAAGTTTTATGAAGTAAAAATTCATTTTCTTTTTATAAAATTAAGGATATAATAGTTATAATATATAGACACTCAATTGTAGCAAACTAAAGATTTTTCCAACAATCCCTAAAGGTCCATGTTTCGGAAAATAATTACTTAAAAGAAGGTTATCATGAAAATGAAATATTTATGAACTCAAAATATGGAATCATGATTTTATTTAATCAAATTTTATATTTACAAAATCTAAGAATTAAAACTTTGTTTAGGAATCGAACTTAAAGAAATTTTCTATAAGGGAATATACTTAGAGTTTTATACCACTAATGAATAAAACCAAAGTCTTGTAATATAAATTATTGGGTAAAACTCTTTTAGAAAATGAGACCCTTAAGAATTCAAAATATATATTGAACTATGATTATTATTTTGTTATTGCTTAATCACATATTCACAAGATAGCAATTAAATCACAAGTTAAATGATAACCTTCATAAAACTCTATCTTTCACAAAGATTGTTTACAAATTTATTTTTGAAACAGTGATATTAGAATCATGTATATAATATGAGTCTATATTAAAAGAATTATTCAACTATATAAATATTTACATGTTTGCTATAGAACTTTGGATGAAATAAAATTGAGAAAAATTACAAATTAAGGCTGGAATTTTCGTGCTAAAGCTGTACTGACCCGTTTTCAAACCCGAATGACTTTAAAAGTTAAAAATAACCTTAGAAATAGATATATCTTTTCTAATAGTAGAAAACGGCATTTTATATGCGAAATTCTAAATTAAAATAAGCAAATTATAGCCATTTTAAATTGAGATTTCACATAATTCGAATTTTGACGAAAATAACCAAATACAATTAGAAAATTTAAGTAAAACTTTTATGAAATACTCATCCCAGCTATTTCTTTTATTTAGGTGACAAAGAATACGAGATTTCTCTTCTTAAGGATTACTACGACTAAGAAGATTGCGAAATGGACGAGTGATTTTTCCCTCTAAATTTTGTTATCTTGCTTGTGCTTATAGATGGTTGCACTAGATATATATGTACAAGATAAAATGGACATGTATGGGGTATGGGTTTATATGTGTATGTCTTTATGTGTATGTGACAATTGATGCTAAGCATATCGAAATTCACAAATGATTGTTTAAGTATATTGTTAATATTACATATTACTTATGTGTGTATAATGATTGCTTGATCACTTTTAAGTTTATCATAATTGTACTCGGCCTTGATATAAATTAAATGGACATGCATTGTATCCGTCAAGTCACATCATAAAGATTGTTACTCTTACGAGAGGAATCAGAAGAGCTAGAGGTCAAGCTCAATCTTAGGGAACTAACGTGTGCGGGGATGCATCCCATGTATGAGCTGCGCCGATCGATCGCTGAGAGCAGATTGCTCAGGGACTAGCAGTGAAGATGGCAAGGATCTTCGTACCTAAATTCCCCAACCTTCGATACAGATGGGTATATCCATTCTATATATGGTCTTCGGATAACCATATATATTTGTGTAATCATGTAATTGTTGCATGGCATATGCGTGAAAATTAATAAACTTGTTTGAAATTACTATGCAAATAAAAGGAAATATCTCACTAAGCTCGTTGTAAGCTTACAACCTCATAGGCTTTTGTTGAAACAAGTATGTTTATGTCATGTTCGAGGATCGAAATATTAAGGAAATCATTGGCGGATTTTTGAGCTCTTGTGGAAAAAGTGGAAACATAGGGTAGATTTACTTTTATATAATTTCCTTATGAGTTATATATGATATGTTTATATTTTGGAGATCTGTTGGAAATGTAATTATGTAGTGTTGAAAACATTAGTGAGGTATGCTCTTAAGAATTATAATTGACCTTGCTTATGTTTTATGTTAAGTATTCTTCTTACATTGTTATTCAATAGTTATCAAAGTAAATTGCATTACTCTGATGCGTTCCCTCTGATGTGTTGTACACTTTGTGCATGATATGAAAGCCTTTGCGTGACTAAAGAACTCATTTCTAGGCTTTACTATTGTGTACACGGACTGCCATGTTTAGGGTACTCCTTGGGACATGACAACATTAATTCTTTACTTTCTAATTCTATTTATAGAACCTTGGGGATTACATAGTTTATTAAACTTATACTTTGGTTATTGTAAAATTACGGGGTTTCGCGTTCCCAACTTAATTTATGTTGTATTTGGCAACTTTTTCAAGGGTGGACATCAATGTAAGAAAGCATAAAAAAAAGAGTGGAAATGAAAATGAGTGAAAATGAAAATGAGTAGAATCTTTATTTTATATTTGGTAATTTATAAAGGAAATAGAAGAAAAAGAAGAAAAATGGAGTCAATGATTGATAAAATTACCATTATAGCATTGTTAAGAAATATTAGTAAAATGGATAATTTTTGTAATTGTCTTTACATTCCACCCTTTTCCATTCATTTTTTTTTCTACAACTGAAGAGAAAAGAAGTAGGCTAAAGAGTGGAGAATTTTTCACCCCTATTAAATATTTTCTACACCTTTCCACTTTAACTTAAAATACTAAGCATAAAATTTTGTTTTATTTTCCATAGGTTTCCATAGTTTTTTGTCAATTCAAACACAATGATAATGCTATGGACCGATCATTTAGACTATTGATGGCGCTTAGAAAACCGAGTCAAAAAAGAGATCTCTTGGTTAGATTTGATTTATGAGGGCCAAAATAGGAATCAATGAATAAGTTTATTCTACTTTTGACTTTACTTAGTCTTCTGGCTTGTGAAAACTAAGCTCAAAAATCATATTTTTTTGAATGATTTTGACTTTCTTTGACTAAAATAAGGATTATATGAATTAAAATTAATATATGCTCTTTTATATTAAGGATGGACTATTTTATGAGAAGATCAGACTTTTTTTTTATGTATAATAAAAGCCTTTAGGCCCACTTTGAAGCCATTCCACTACAAGGGGAAAAAAGGCTTCAACACTAGTCGTTAGATTCTTAGGGGTATTCTAATGGTAGTCTATAATGCTTGATTTAAACCATCCATTTAGATGTCATTCAACGATTAGTATTAGCCTCTAATATCCATAAATAAAGAGGCTTCACTTCTTATTTCACATTATTGTACATATTATTACAATTGAGAGCAATATGAGAGTTATGCTAAAATACCATAAGAAAAGATCAAAGTACCTTTTTGACAAAGAGCAAATCAAAAGCGATCAATTCTACTTAATTTGATCTTCTATTATTGTCACACCTTGAAGGATACCATAAATGTGGCGCTCCACCGTACACAATACTAAAGCTTATAAATGACTACCTTAATCTCGCAAAGGCTTCCATATCATGTACAAGACGTACATTACAACCAAGGGAACACATCAAAGTAGCGCAATTTACATTGATAACAATTAAGTAACAAGATAAGAAAAATAATTATCATAAAAAATAAATATGGTTGATTATAAATCTTAGGAGCATCCTCCTGCTATTATCCTCAAGTCTATATAAATACATTTCTCAGTAATCACCAAAATACTAACATAATATACATTGCATATAAGGAAATTACAAAATAAATTCATCCCATGTTCCCATTGCTTCCATAAGAGTTTAAAATCCATCAATGATTTCTTTAATGTCATGATCTTCGAATAGAGTTACAGGTATACCTGTTTCAACAAAGATCTGTGGGGGTGTAAGCTTACAACTAGCTTAGTAAGATATGCTCTTTCATTCACATCGTGATTTCAAACAAGTTTATTTAATTTTCACTTATACGCTATGCATGCTATGAAACAATCACATGAGTACACAAATATATATAGTTATCTAGAAACCATATATAGAATGGATTTACCCCTCCCTATCAAAGGTTAGGGAATTGTTAATGAAGATCCTCTCGACCTTCTATTGCTAGCCCCAGGCTCTCGCCTAAAGCGTTTGGTTGGTACGGCTTCGAACCTAGAGTCGCATTCCCCGAGCGATGTTGAAATGATCTAGATTTCAATTCTATTTAAATTTCATGTGTTTATTTATTTATTTTAAATTGTTGAATTGAATGAGCATGGTTGTGTTGCTAGTACTCTAAAATGCATTATTTTGTATATATATATAATGAAATTAATACTTTGTTTTATATGTATTAATGTGTGTGTGTAATAAACTTATTAGTTATGTCTTTTATACATTAAGGTGTTAAGTTAAGTTAGATTTATAAATCAACTTTAATTTTGCTTAAGATTAGTTAATAGAATTTTCCTTAGTTAAGTTAGCATTCATGCTTATTTAAGCCCCAAATGAGATTCAAATTTAATCCAAATGCACCCTAAGTTTATGTATGCTTTAAGGGGCAAATTTGGAATGTGTTAAAGTCAAATTAAGCTTAATTGAACTACATTTGGGGGCAGGTCCTTTTTTATCCGAATTTTCTTTTTCTTTCTTTCTTTTCTCTTCTTCTTCCATTTCCATTTCCAATTCCAAGTCTAAACTAAGAACAATAGCAAGCTTTGGAAATCAAGTTCTCTCCAAGGCAAAGCATTTACATGTGAGTGGATTTAATTGTAATTGTTGTTTTGTTTTGTTTTTCTTTCTTGAAGTGATTGTATGAATTCTTCATTGGAATGAGCTAAATGTTGTCTAGATGATTGTTCATGTATTGAGAAGAGTTAGGAATGAGTTTGTGAGTGTGTGAGTTGATGCATGTATTGTAGAAGTGATATGAAGTGTGGGGAGGATGTGAAGAGGATTTGCATAGGAAAAATTTAGAATGGATTGAAGTGGAATTTGAAGTGTTTAATTGTGTTGATGTCTTGTTTTGAATTGTTAGGTTTGAGTAGGGTAGATAGGGGTGAGTATTTGAAGTTGGAAATGTAGTTGAGGAGGGTTTTAAAGTGTTTTAGAATTGAATATTGCAAAGTGGAAAAACAGGGGATTTGAGTTTTTTCGTTTAAGCCTGTTTTTAAAACGTACACCGGCACCTAGGAATTCAACGCCGCCAGCTTAGAGGCAGCGTTGGATTCAAATTTTTTTAAGGCTGGCTGAACGTCGCCGGCTTTCGCTGGAAAAGTCAGCCGGCGTTCTTTCCTTCATATTGTACGCTGGCAGCGAGAATTAAGGCCGCCGGCGTATGTGTCAAAGCTGCCCGCGTATCTAGATAAGCGGACGGCTTAGACCTCTCTGGACGTTTTTGAAAATTTTGGTTTTGGATTCTACGCCGGCTCAAGGCCGCCGGCGTAGGATAAAAAGGCTGACGGCATACCCTTGAACACTGCCAGCGCTGGCAGTGTTAATTTTCAGAGTATCGAGCACCGGCTCAAAGCCGCCGGCTTTGGCTGCCGGCCTATCCCCTGTACTTTTGAATTTTATAAACTTTTTCTAAAATTTTCCAAAGTTTGTTATTTGAGCAATTGAGTATTTATTAAGCGATTTACGATGTAATAGGACCTTTAAATGCTTATTTATGACTTTGTATTCAATTATTTGGATTTCTTTGATTAATTGTGATATTTCTATTTCAGTTAATGATTCTTCGGTTAGTTCATCACCGAGAGATCCTAGTTATATACTAACGGGTTCAAGTACGCAATAACTTGCTTATTGGTTGCTAGGACTAGGCATTCCTAAATTGACTTAAATTGATTAGATTGAACATTTGAATGAATTGGATGTCTATTACGCTGTTTAATCTGGTCCGAGGAGCAGCAAACCTGTCATGATGCAATGACATGTTAGTTAGGTGCTTAACCAAGTCATGATGCAATGATACGCTATGATGCAATAGCGATTCTTTTTGGTTAAGTGGGTAGCCGATAGGGGGGAATAGTATCTGAGTAACGTTTGCTTAAATTAGGGGGAAATACCATGATTTAGTTCAAAGTTTATGGGAACTTGTGAACTAGGCTCATGTTATGGACTGAGTTTAAGTAGAGTCGGGCAACAGCTTTTAAACCCTAAATGAAGCTATTATCTTCGTGAAATAGATATAGGAGATATAAGTATTCGGACTGCTTATATCAACCCCCTGAGCAGCTGCTGTTACTCAGGATCCCTGAATTCCCGAAGTGTGACCAGGGTTTGAATACCCTCTTGTTGTTTTGTGAAAGAAAGTGTAATAAAGATAATCACCGCCTAATGATGCATTACATTAACTTGATGATTTGTTTTGCATTGGTTGTTGTGTACTGGGCCTCTGGCTCACTTTTGCTGCTTTGCAGGTATTAGAGACGAGTTTTATGATGATTTGGGCTATGGGTCCGATTTCGAGAGATTTCTGGATGAGTGGGACGAATAGGATCCGACCACCCTGGACCTTTGGAAGGAATTTTTGCTAAGGAAAAGTTATGTATAGAAGGCTTGTTAGTTAAGCCTATTTTATTGTAATGACCTTAAGATCCTCTAGGATTCTTATGTTTTAAGAAAACATGTAATTTTTGTAGTGTCTTGTATTGGCACTAAACGATGTTTATGTGATGTAAATGTATGTATAGATTGCTTTTGTTAGCAATCTTGTTTTGTTTAAAAAGTTCTTTACAAAGTATAGTGGTTTTGATCAAACAATTTTCATAAACTGTTAGTTTTAGGACAACCTTACCTATAATGTGAAAACATTATATGTGGTTGGGGACTCGGTACTCTAAGTCTCGGGATTTAGAGGATCGGGTCTTTACAGATGTAGATTCTCTAGGAAGGAGCATGGCTCATGTCCCAGCACACTAACAGCCCATCTAACTCTACGCGTAGGAGTAACAACCTTCCAAAAGAAATGTGACTCGATGAATGATATGCGTGAAAACTTTATTTTTCTTAAGCCAAACCTTATTAAGGTTTCTTCGGGGGCGATAAAACAATTTAGCAAACAATAAGTAGTTATACATGTATGTAGATAAAATACTTAAACAGACAATTCGACGTTGCGATATTATTAATTCTTATTTCATCACATAAGCATAGAACCACATATATACGTATCCCTGAATTCCCCATACATATCAATTCTTATCTTTTCTTAGTATACTAATGCCATTACTCTTCAAGCACAACTAAGGTAATGAAATTAAGAGGAAAAGCTCACTCGTCTAATTCACAATCTTCTTAGTCATAGTAATCCTCGGGAAGGGGAATTTCGTATTTCTTGTCACCTAGACAAAAGAAATACCTAGGAAGAGTATTTCGTAGAAAATCTACTTAAACTTTTTAATTCTTTCACTATGTTCATCAAAAATCGTTTAGAATGAAATTATAATTTAAAATGGTCATAACTTGCTTATTTTAACTAGGAATTTTGCATATTATATGTCGTTTTCTACCCACTCGAAAAGATATATCTATTTCTGAGGTTATTTTTATCATAAATAGCCATTTGGGTTTGGAAAAGGTAGAGTATAGAATCGTTCTCAAAACATAACTTTTAAAACTTTTCTTCATCAAAAAATTCTTGAGCAAAAACATAGATATTTATATGATAAAAAAATCCTTTGAATATATATATATATATATAGACTTATATTGTATGCAAAATTTTAATGATGTTATCTCAACGATTATTTTTTATAAAACAACTTATCTTGTGGTGTTGAAAACTTGAACTTTAACAATTTCCTCTGTAAGTGTATTGAAATAACTTGATAAATTCTTGGGTTATTATAAATGAGTATATTCTTATTTTTTTATAATTTAGTTTCTAAAATAAATTAATTTTTCTTAATTTTGGTCTTCTACAAATTTTAACTCTAGTGATAAAAGTGAAGTTCTTAAAATTTTTCCTAAGTTACTTATATTCTCTAATAATTTGAGTTCTATTACATATATATATATATATTCCTTTTAAAGGGTTTTCATTGAAAATTGTAAATAAGTGTCTTCTTCTTATATCTTTATTTCCTAACTTCTTTAAAGATAAAATTTTATTTCTAAAAACTTTGTCTTTTAAGTTTTCTACAAAATTTTTACTTGGAAGAAACACCTTCAATATTGTCTTAAGTTGTTGATAATATCTATTGTTTTTTAGCTTATCATATTCATATTCTTCTATTTCTTTGAAAATGAGTTTATCGTTTAGAACCTTGGCAAACTTTTATTTCTCTAAGTGGATTTATAAAATAGTGAGTTGATTTTATCTTAACTTTGAAAACTAGTCTAGTTCTTGGTTTTATTATGGAGTTAGAAAAAATCTTATAATTAAGCTTTTATGAAAAATTTGGATATCAAAGAGTTATTAATACTATGTTTTAATAAACTTCATGTTACTCATCATAAAAAGATAATGTTTATTTTCTTAGTTAATTTCTTTGATAAAATTATCTTTATTGTCATTTAAAAAAATTATTGATGAGTTTGAAAGGAAGTCATTAAAATAATTTTTCTATGTGTTTGATGACAAAATTCTTTATTTAGTGACAATGTTATATATTAAAAGAGTTTGGTTTCATTTTCCTTTATTGAAAAATTTCTCTTTATTTTTATTGAGACAATATCATTATAATGATGTATGCGTATGATTTATGTAGCATGAAAAAGATGAAAATATCACATAATAATATATGAAATATTATAAGAAGTAATAATAAGCAAAATAATAATGTCAAGTATTGGGAACTTTAGCTTCATCAAGGTATCTCGGTCAAGTATTTCGAGCCTTAGCTTCATCAAGGCTTCCCGGAACTAAGAATAAACTAGTCTCAAAAAGAAAAGAAAAGAAAAGAAAAGAAAAGAAGGAAAAATCATAATAATAAGAGTATGTTAGTGAGAAGTTAGTGAGCAATTTAGGCTCTAAGAAATATAAATATAGATATACATAATAACATATATAAAGTTAGATTAGAGCAATAGTAATATAATGATATAATAACAATAATATAGTAGGAGTTTAAGTATGAACAAGAACCAAACATGAACATATTGTTACTTCCATAATCTTATAAGTTCATAAAGCATACACTATGATCATGTTAAGTTACATGACATGAAGGATAAATATTAGAAATTCTATCTAAGGTTATGTATTTATTGAAGAAAGGAAAAAATAATTGTAAAAATATGTGGGTAGTAATATGTGGAATATGGTTTTTGTGTAGAGGAAAGAAAGTTAGAAAGAATTGTGTAGAGAGGATTTTTGGTAGAGAGAATTTGTGGAGTGATTTTGGTAAAGTTTCAATAGGAAAAACGAGAAGTGTGAAATAAGTGAAGGGAGATGTGGTATTTGTAGAATGTTAGAGTGAAAATTAGATGTAATAAATAAATTGAAAAAAGGAATAAATTAGAGAAGAGAGAGAGAGGGGCCGGCGTGATTTTGAGAGAGGGGGAGGGAGATTTGATTGAATTTTGTATTTTTGTAATGAAAAGTAATAATGTGTAAAGTGTGATGTGAATAAAGTTGTATGAAAAAGATGAATTGTAAGGAATAAGTGTGGTAGGGTGTAATAATAGGTTGTAAGAAAAAGTAGACATGGTACTATAAATAGTAAACTAGATAATTAAAATACCGGTAGTCAAAGAAAATATGTGTAAAAATGCGATATTTGATATTTTTAGCTATCGAAAAATTATAAAATTGATATTATTGAAATCTTTGTATTATTACAAATCTATTGGTGTCACCAGAATGTTTTTAATATTTTGAGCCTCAGGACACGCTTTTTGAGAACTAATCCCCCTCGGATTCGAAATACACTAAAAATTAACGAATCTGATACTTTTAAGCTTTTCTATATTATTACGAACTATTATCCACAATTGTCTCAATTCCGTTGCTTAGAGTTTAAGAGCACGGGATTGTCGGATCTAAACACTAGGGTTTATTGTGGACTTTGTTGACTTTTAGGGTTCCGGTTTGACTTCTTGCTTTTTAATTTATTCTTAAGATCATAAAATTTTGGAGTTTTTTACTGTATTATATTTTTTATTCAACATTTATGTTTTATTTTATATTTTTTTATGATTTATTTAATATTTTTCTTAGTTTTTGGGATTATTTAATCGAGTCTAGGGTTATGGGTTAACTCTGTTTGAATTTTGGTGATAGTTGAAATTTTTTATTCTAAATTTCACCGAAGGATTTAAGGTTTTAGTATTTTGTTGTCTAGCGTTATTTGAATATATCATCTTGATTTGCATGTTAAGGATTGGGTAGATGATTTGGTTGGCGTATGGATGTTGAATCAATGATTGTTGGATTTTCCATTTTGTTTCAAAGGTTCTCTTTTCCTCAAGGTTAAGAATTTTCATATTTGATCTTATTTAAAACTCGGTTTTAACTTGGGTGGATTTTCAGAGTCTTGGTTTTGCTATTTAATTACAGGATTATTTTATAAGAATTATGAAAAATTCAAGAGTTTACAATTATGCTCATGCACTTGAAAGATTGAGTTTATATATTCCTCTTCCCATGTCCCTTTCTATAATATTTATACACGTATCATCATCTCAAGATTTATCCTGAGTTGAATGGTATGTATGTTGCCTATGATTGGTTGGTTACAATAAAAATTTGTATGTAAAATTTGACATTTTTCTTTTTTTTTTTTAAAACTATTACTACTACTGAACAAGAACAAGATTAATGCATGAGTAGAAATAGTACTTTAAAACTAGAGAAGTCCCTTACATAAGGAAATAAGGAAATATATAAGTGTTGTGACATAAATGCTAGACCTAACATGATTACATGAATTGAAGACTTATTGCTCGTTCACTTCGTTGTAATTATATTCCATTACAGCATTATTCCTTACGAATAGCTATATAGTTCATTGAATAGAGATTCCACAATGAATCCCTATTACACAAAATATTGAATAGCCATTATTTATTTAAACCTATGAATCCCAATTCAATCCTAAAATAATATTTTTTTCAAAATACCACCATTTAAATAAAAAATTAATAAATAAAAATCTTATTACAATTATATTTCATTCATTTGTAATTGGAATTCCATTACAGCGTTATTCATTCATCGAAGTGAATGAGCCATTAGAGTAACCCCTTGACTTAGTAAGCCGACCACCTGAATTGGGCATTCAATAATGCCAGCCTAAGTAGTGCAACATACACTCCACCAATCTTCATTATTTTACTCTTAACGGAGTTAGGATGTGACTTCAAGGCTTAACGCGCGCAACTACAGTAACTTTTCTCAACTTGCCACTATTGAACGTTGTTGATTACGTTAACAACTGCAAGGAGTCTCTTATCAATTATGGTGGATTTTAAACTTCTTTATTATAATTTTCTAATCCCCTACCTTAGACAAACATTAACTTGAGCATAGGAATAGCCGCATTGAATAATCCTTCGATGCCCCTAAACCACCTTTGTTTAATGGGTTTTTCTCTATAGGCTCATCATCAAGTACAATCACTAGATAACCCTGTCAATTTCTTATAAATTTGCTATTAATATAAAATAAATGAGTAGTAAAATATATGTAATACAAAATAAAATAGTTTATAAAGAAGAATAAGCAAGTGCTAATTGTTAATAAATAAGAAGGTAAAATAGTCACTACTAATAAAGTAATTATAGCTTACCTCCTACCCTTATTGTCAAAATCGCAATTCAACTCGTAGAATCGGATGATTTTACGATTTTAGATGGTTCTCCCTAGTTAACTCGCATACAAAATCATTTTCCTAACAAAATCATAGTAGAATCATGTTTTTACTTTTTAGAATCGTAAAATTGGACGTCTTTACACGTTTCTATTGAATCTAGAAAACATAACACTTAATTTCTACATTTTTTTCTTCTCTGTTGCTGCTAACTTCATCTTTACCCTTTTGTAAGGTTGTGCTTAGGGGAGGGCAAAAACAAAACACTTAATTTCTACATTTGTTCCTTCTCTGATACTTTTGATTTTATCCCTGCCCTTCTGCACGAGCGTGCTTGAGGGAGGATAGAAAATAGAATGCTTAATTTCTACATTTTTTTCTTCTCTGATGCTTATGACTTCATCCTTACCCTTCTGCATGGCCACACTAAAGGCAGTGTTGAAGATAAAAGCCTTGTTTATTGTACAGAACTAACCCAAACTTGTTTGATTTGCCTTGATTTCTTTTGAATCATCATTGAATCTTCAAAATATGCTAATCTATTATGATTCTATAATTGAATTATCTATTTTTAAGTTTACTGACTTTATGAGTGTTGACTTGGTTATAAATAGATATGACAAATAGTGACAAAAAACGTAAAGTAAAGCACACACAAAATTTACGTGGAAACCCTTTACTGGAAAAACCACGGACAGAGGAGAGGAATTTACTAACGTTGAAGAAGGAGTACAAGAGGATGTATATGCAAATGATTTAATTGATCTGAGATCTCATAACACTAGAAAAACAATACACTCACATATATGTATGTATAAGCCGGCTCAAAGATCGGTGGCTTAAAAGGCATCAATTTTGATCTAATGCCAATTGAAGGCTAGCGGCGTACAGGTGAAGGCTAGCAACTTTAGGCCGGCCTTTCTAGATTCTCGCTATCGGAAATGATTTCTACAAATTCAAGAAATCCAAGGCTGGTGGTGTAAACATGAAAGCTGGCAACTTTGACTAAATTTGGGTCACACGTCCAACAATCTCTACCTTGTCACAAATTTAGGAGCAAAAATACGTAAACTTCCAATCTTCAATACAAAAACAAAACATTCTCCTCCTCTTTCACAAATTCCTAAAGGGATTAATCAACAATGAGCAGTAAACAAGTTCAAGAATTGCTTAAACTTGGCTATAGGAAGTGAGTTGACCATCATATCAACAGGTTTTTCTTGCTTCTTTCTACGATCCTTGTAAATGACCATGACCATAATGAACTCTCCCATTCATTCCAAAATTAACATAAGTAACTACTTCCGAGTAAGATGAGGGCTTTAAATTGGAATCAATGTCCTCTACTCCATTCAGAGCATAAGCAACAAGATCTACCTTTTCATATCTTTGAGGAGGCATAGCTTCGCTCCTAGGTCTATCTTCAGCAATAGAATACTGTAGCTATGGAGATGTAGAAACAAGCTGAGAGATAGGCTTTGGTGTAAAACCTGAATCAATCTCAAACTCCACTTGCATGCCTGATTTCTCCTATGCTTTATCGTTTGTAGTGTTAGAAGACAAGCCATATAACATAGTTGTTTCATAAAAAATGACATCTCTACTGATAATGACTTTCTTTAATTCAGGACACCATAACTTATATATCTTGACACCAGGCTTAAAATGAAGGAATATACATTTCAGAGATCTAGGCTCAAGTTTCCCATCATTAACATGAGAATATGCAGGACATCAAAAAATCTTTAATTCAAAATAATTAGCAGGAATACCAAACCATACCTATTGTGAAGTCTTCTTCTCAATTGTAGTTGATGGAGACCTATTAATAAAAAAACATGCTGTAGAAGTTGCTTCAATCTATAACGACTTCGGTAACTGAGCATTAGAAAGCATACATCTGAATTTCTTCATAATAGTTTTATTCATCCATTATGTTACCCTGTTTTGTTGAGGCATACTAAGAACTGTTAGATACCTCTCAATTCCCTCTGATTTGCATAGAACAATGAACTCATTAGAACATAACTCTAAACTATTATTAGTGTGAAAATACTTTACTTGTTTCCCTGTCCGTTTCTCAATCATTGTCTTTTACCCTTTAAATGTGGGTAAAACATTACTGTTCTATTTCAAAAAAAAAAAAAAAAAACACAAACTTTCCTGAAGAAATCATCAATGATAGTCAACATATAGATAGCACCTCCACTAGAAGGTACTATAGACGGTCCCCAAAGATCAGAATGGATGTAATCAAGTGTACCCTTAGTGTTATGAGCACATGTGGTGAATCTGACTCTCTTTTTCTTTCCAAAAACGCAGTGTTTATAAAATTTTAATTTGCCGATGTCTTGCTCATCAAGAAGTCCTCTTCTACTCAATTCAGCCATACCAGCTTCACTTGTATGCCCTAGATGCATATGCCAAAGTCTAGTAACATCTTCATTTGACAACGAAGAAGAAGTAATGACTGCATTACCTGCAACCATAGAACCCTGCAAAACATATAAGTTAGCATTCTTTTTTTATCTCTTTATCACCACAAGAGATCACTTACTGATATTCAAAACTCCACCTTCATCGGTGTATTCGAACCTTTTTGTATTAAGAGTACTCAAAGAAATAAAATTTATTTTCAAGTTAGGTTCATGTCTCACATCACTAAGAGTCCCAACAACACCATCAAATATTTTCATTTTGATTGTACCAATACCTGCAACCCTACAATAAGCATTATTACCTAACAGAACAATACGTTTGGATACATTTTCATATGTTGAAACTAAATCCAATTGGGATACATATGAACAGTACAATCAGAATCAAGAATCCAGTCCTCACTTGCCTGAGGATCATCATTAGAAGAAATAAGAAGTTCTCCACCACTGTGGTCTTCAGCTGCATCAGCTTCACCTGATTTTTTTTGTTGTTTCCCCTTTTGATTTTCGGTAACTCTCTTATCCTTGTCCGGTAATTTATAACATTTAGATTTAATGTGTCATTTCTCCTTGCAATACCTACATATTTTATCTTTGTTTGTAGATTTTGATCTTCCTCTTGAATTACCATTAGAATTGCGCTCTTGACTTCTACCACGCGTAACCAGACTCTCTGCTTAAGTCTCAAGTCTAATTATAAGATGCTTCATCTTCTCAAAAGAATCTGAAGCTTCATAGACTCCATCAATGGTAATAGAACCATGACTATAGAAAATACTGTCTCTAAAAGTTAAATAAGAGGGAGGTAAAGAATACAATAAAATCAAAGCTAAATCTTCTTCATCATACTTAACCTCTAAAGTTCTCAAATCAGAAACAATTTCTTTAAAAGTAGTTAAGTGATCTTCTAGGAACCAACCTTCCATCGAATGATGTGAATATAGTCGCTGCTTCAAAAGTAATTTGTTGGTCGAACTTTTCATCATACACAACTGCTCCAATTTCAACCATAACGCAGTAGTTGTCTTCTCCTTCAACACATCTTGCAAATTTTGACTTGATAAATGAAGATGGATTTAAGAAATGGCTTTTCGATCCTTATATTGTTTTTATTTAGGTGACCATGACGAAGGCATCTTCTCAAACCCTAATAATGCATCATCCAAATCCATATGTGTAAGAACCGCTCGCATCTTGACATGCTATAGGGAAAATTTTGTGTTATGATCCAACAATAGAATATTATATTTCACAGTTGCCATTATAGAGAAAACAAAACCAAACATTTGGCTCTGATACCAGTTTGTTATAAATGAATATAACAAATAATGGCAAAAAACGTAAAATAAAGCACATAAAAGATTTATGTGGAAATGCTTGATGGGAAAAACCATGGGCATGTGAGAAAATTCACTAATGTTGAAGAAAGAGTACAAGAGGATGTGTATGCAAATGATCCAATTGATCTGAGATCTCATAACCCTAGAAAAACAACACACACACACATACACACACACGCACACACACATACACACATATGTATGCATAAGCCAACTCAAAGGCTGATAGCTCAAAGGGCATCAATTTCGATCCAACACTAGCTGAAGGCCAGCAGCCTAAATATATAACCGACAACTTACAGGTGAATGCTGACCTTTCTAGAACCTCATTCTCAGAAATAATTTCTACACATTCAAGAAATCCAAGGTCGGCAGTGTAGGTGTGAAAGCTGGTAGTCTTAATCCAATGCTGGCGACTTTGACTGAATTTAGGCCACACATCTAACAAACTCAATAAGTTTTATTGTGACATTTGACTAAAATGTTTGTTGGTTTGTTATGTTTCTATAATTCTATTATCTATTTTTAAGTTTTCCAAAAACTAATATAGGTAACTCTCTATAATTTGAAAGACATTTTACATAGGTCGTAAAAACTTATATTTCTATGTTTCTATTCTACATTCCGTTTGTACTAACCCATCGGTGATTCTACGTAGAATCGCAAGTTTGAATACTATGCCTCTCACCTAAACATGTACATATCTCTCTGCAATAGTTTCACAATGACTAAACCCTAAAACTCCTTCAGGCTAGTATCTCACTTTAAGGAACAATGTAAGCTAAAGAAACAGATAAGTTTTTTCTTTTTCTTTTTTCGATTCTTTAATAATCTCAAGAGGTAATCTTTTCTAAGTTACATTATCGATGTATCATATTTTTAGAGAAAGATTAGAAAACCTTAAGCTTCTTGGTTGGTGCCTGCAATTGTTCATTACAAAGGAAGGAGATAAAGAATGATTGATTGCAAGTATACTGATTAGAAAAGTGATCATATGTTGTCAAATTTCGATTTTAGAGTTTTTTGTCTAGTTAATTTTCGATGAGGACATGTGTTTGGGTGAAATTTTGTGTTTTAGAAGCGTAGGAAGTACGAACAAAGGGTCATGGCCACGACACAAGCTGAGGCCATAACCTCATCGAGTGCAAAATACGCTATCCATCTTTGGGGTTGTGATAAAGGCTACGATGGCCATCACGCCTCCCATCATGGGCATGACATAGGGGAATAATGTTGTGTTCTTTTCCTCCCGAGCCTATTACGCCCCTTTTCACGGGTGTGAGCTACAAGATGATGCTGTAACTTTGTTTTTACACTTTTAATGATCTTTCTAAACACCAAAACCCTTGGCTTAACCTCAAGTGCAACTAAACTTAAGTAGGATAGTATATCTATACATAGAAAAGCAGTAGTTCTTAATAACTTAGGAATCTAAACAACCTTATGAGTATGCTTTATTCCATGACAAAAATTTTGAAATTAGTATTGTTATATGCGATCAAGTGTTCCCGATAGAATTAAGTTATCTATCCTAGACGTCGTATCAAGTACGTCATTGCCTTGCTTTGTTGTTGGTGAGTGTAGACTTAGAAATGGTAAATGAACAAAACAATACCGGACTTAATTTGTTTGCTGCTTGTGCTTGACTGAGTTTAGTGAACCGGGAGTACCAGTGTTACTAAGACAACGCCATGAAGATTTGTGTGTGTCATTGTCCCTAGTGGAGTTACACATGGAAGGGATTCTTATGAACTATGAGTGGTACGAGTACGATACTTAGGATGTTTTGAAGTACCCAAAACCAATATATAAGTATCTATATATATAAATATATGTGTTTGTAGTGGAGTCATGAGTTACTCCAAGTTTAGGGCTAGTTGCAAATAGTTATAAATTGTGTTGGTTGCCTAGTTAATTGAAAGATAATAATTTATGGTTGTTGCATTTATTGCCATGTTGTATGTGGATATGTGTGTTGTCTGTTCACATGCATGAGGATGTGGTTTTGGCGTATTGGGCCTTATACTCATTTCTTTTTATCTTTTTTAGGATTAGGTGATAAGCCTATACTATTCAATCTATTAGGATATGATATATGTGTGGACTACATGGATGACGTTAGTGGTCCAAATTATTTGGTAGATTCGTGATCATAGACTTTTGACATGTTTAACAGTTGATGTTTTGAAATTTTATTAAATGTTTCGCTTCATGTAAAGACTAAATTCCTTTCTCATCTTTAGGTTAGGTTTGAGTTATCTTTCTGCTATGACAAGTATATTTTGAAGTATTTAATCGTATTTTATGACCATTGATGAAACAATAATTAATGTGAATTTGGAAGTATCTAATGTTTACGATTATTAGTGGGTATATAAGCTTAGCGTGTCCCTATCTTTGTGAAGAGCTAATAACAAGCTATGTTTAGTGTGTTACAATATAAATGTTATGGCTTGTTTACTTCACTGTATAGAATAAAAGGGGAATGAAATTTCAATTCCAAAGAATTGTAATAGGGTTGTAATAGGTATTACTATGTTCACTTCGAATAAAAAATAAAACAAGTAATTATTGAAGTAAAAGATAAAATATCTATAATACCCCTTGTATTTATTATAGAAAGAAAATAATTGTATATGTGATATTTTCAAAATAGAAATAGTCATGACAATGTTGAAAAATAAAATATTGAATGGCAATTCATGAGAGTGGGGACATAAATTGCTATTCATCATTTTACGTAATAGTAATCCATTATGGATTATCATTCTCCTCAAATGAACACATAATAGCGGCTTTGCGTTGAATGAGGAGGGAATGAATGGTTATTCATATTAAGTTAATAAGCTATTAAATTTTTAAATATTTTAACGAATTAGATTTAATGCTAATAAGTAAATAAGATTTCTTAATCGAAACCATGAGCTTAAATGAAGACATTATTAAGAGAATATATTTTTTTAATGATAATATGATTCAATTTTATTTAATGTGTTTCATAAGATTAGAGAACTAAAATAAAGATTTTTAAATGTTTTGTGATTATATTGAACAGTATTATAAAACGTCAAGACTTTGAATTTTTTTTTTATGAATATCCCATGCACGATTCAATTCGTTTTTTTTTGTCCACCACACAATGCACTAAAAGATAGATACTAATATTACGTTTGATACACGAGAATAAACTTACAATAGAATCACATTCTTAAGTTCTAATTATATTCTTATTTTTCAAAAGTCAAAATCGTGTATTTTAAAAATGGGTAAATTAAAGTAAAGGGTCCCAACGTTTGGTGATGAGTTCATTTTGGATCCTAACGTTTCGAATCGTTCAAAAGAGGTCTCAACGTTTGGGGTTAAGTTCATTTAAGGTCCCAACATTTGAAGAAGTAGGTTAATTTGAGTCCCTAAAGACACATGTCATAAGAAAAAAAGTTTTTTGAATTTTAATTAAATATTCTCTCTTGATGACACGTGTTTTAGGGATCCAAATTGACCAACTTGTTTAAATATTGGGACATTAAATGAACTTATCCTTAAACATCAGAACCTCTTTTAATAACTCAAAACGTTGAGATCCAAAATGATTTTAGAAAGAGGAATTCAATTCACCCTTTTACAAATTCACGATTCTTTGAGTAGGAATTCAATGCATTTTAGAGAGAGGAATCGGCATTTATTTCTATCCTCATTAATGCTAACCATTTTGAATTATTTTTTTTATTCAATTATATATTTGTTATCTATATTTACTATTAAATATAATTTTTTTATAAATAGGCATTTTATTCTATTGCATAGATATACCAAATATAAGAATGAATTTCTTATATAATTCCTTCGGTATAAATCCATTCAATTTAAGAGGATTTTTGCGTACAGAATGTTACATAAATTTTCTCTTTTTTATTTTTCAGAATTTATATATTCATAATTTATACTTATCATATAAGTTTTTAAAAGTATGTCAAAAGAGATTTTTTTTTTTTATTAATTGTTTTTGTAAAAGCTTTAAAGTTATATTTAAAATAGATAAATATTAAAAAATAATGGACTGACCTATATTTCAAACTTTCTTGTTTCATAACCTATATTTTTATTTTAGCATCAATGTTTTTCTTTTCCTTTTTTTTTAATTTTTACCTAATTTTGGACAGTTCCCATAATGGAGAAGAATATAGATTTTTTTTCCTTATAAATCAAATCTGAAAATAAATAAAAAAACAAAAACACAGAAAATATAAATACTTGACATACTTTTCCATTATCTTCCATAATTTGAAAAGTGGCGAAAGTTAAAAAAAAAAAAAAAAACAAAGAAACGCGACACACCTTGCAGGATCAACAATTAGATTGCATTGTCGGACCAAGTTAAAAAAAAAAAAAAAAAATCTCTTAAAATTAAACAAGATTACATTTACAGCCATCTCCTTAAAGTTAAAGATACTGGTATTTTATCATTGTCCACCAAGCGCCTAAAAGATGCAACTTCATTTACTGTAATCCATCATCCCCGGATGGAGGGAAGCGGTTCTTAAAATATCAGACACCAGAGTAGGTAAGTAGTCTTCATACACTCCAATTTGCTCTTATTCTTCGATTAACTTCTAGGGTTCAGGATTCAACTTTTTGGAATGTGGGTCAATTAGCCTGTCTGGTTTTGATGTCTTGTTTGGTCTTTGTCCTGGGTTTTAATGGTGTTTTTTAATTTCAATTGTGTGAAGATAAAACTAATTTCATTTAAACACACTGTGGCTCCCCCAAATTGGAAGAGCAACAATGGGTTTGGTTTTGTTGACTTGTACCATCTTATTTTGATGCTACTTAGTCCGAATTGCTTTGCAAAAAGTTTCCGCAAACATTTCTTTTTGGGCATTTTGTTTCCTTTTATAGTTTGATAGTTATAATGGTGACATGTTGTTGTTTCAGTTAAAACCTATTGCCATAAGCATTGACTTTTAATAGTAGCTATTGTAGGGAGGTTACTTAAGAGTGGAAAATGTTCTATGGAATATGAGAAAGTGTGCTGCTTCTACTAATAAAATCCACACTTGTGTTGGACCAAATAGGCGGGTTTTGCTCAATAATCTTCTGATGATACCTGATCAGCTTCCGCTCTTCAAAGAATAGCGATTTCAACTAGTACTGCTATGCGGAGAACTACCTGTTACTACAACTACCTTTCTTACTATAGTCGATATTTAAGCAATTCTGGGTGCAAATCCTAGGTGTCTGTGTATGACTGACATTTAGTTTGTATGATTGTTGATTATTGAGTATTTAATGTTGCTTTTCAACATTGCATGTATCCTCTCTTGAAATTCTGGAAACTGCTTATTCAACAGGTACGGTATCTAGTAGGAATTAAGGTCTTCCATCAAATAGTTCATAGGTTAGTGAAGAGCTTCTGATGATGTCAAGACCTTGGGTGCTAGTGTTCCTGCTCTTGCTGATTGTCTTTACATCGCAATTTGAGTGGAAGCAACAATTTGGGACTGAAATTGAACCAAGTGCAGACCCCTCGAAAGAACAACATGCTTTTAAGAGGGAGGAGGCTGTGAAAGAGAAGGTATGTTTCCATAAGATAGAATTTCCTTTACTAACTTTATGACTCTTACCTGGCTTCAGTATAGTGAAATATATAATTTTATTTACTAACCACAAAATGGAGGGGCATCTTTTGCACATGCTTTATCCTTAATGATTTCTGATTCCTGTAAAGAATCTGTTCATTTAATTGGGTTAATTAACCAAAAAAATTTCATAATTATCTGTGATCTAATATTCAGTCTGCTATTAGCTGATATTGGGAAAGGTATCACAGAAAGTGCCGCTTTGTAATCAGACAGATGGATCTGCTGCCATACTACTCTTCATCTGTGTAGCATGACAAACTTTTGGTGTTAAATTTATTCTCTTTTGTGAAACCTAGAAAGCCAACTGGTGCCTACTCACTTAAGAAATATCATCCATATAAAGCTTATTGTATTGTATAGATCCTAGTCTTTCTAATGATATGCGAGAGAACATTACTATAAGTTAGTTGGTTATTATTATTATTATTCCTCCTCTACCCCACACAAATAGTGGAATTAGTAAAGTAAGGGTCCATGCAATGATATATTACTATGACCAGATGAACTCTTTGACTTATCATTGCAGAAGTTGCACTTGCTTTAGATCTATTGTTGTTAAAATCGTGAGTTAGTTATATGATTCTACGAGTTTGTATTGATATAGGGTTATTGATGATTGGTATGGAAAGAATTTTTTTTTCCAATCAATGATTGATGATATACACCTTTTTGTGAAATAGCCAGGGCTGATAAGAAATAAACTCTTAGTGCAAGAGTGCCTTCTATATAGTTAATGAGTTTTACATGATTTAATTTCAGTAACCTGTGATGAAGGCAGTTAATATTTCAGAGGTTCTCTTCATGTTTTCAAATTTTAAAAGCATTTATTACTGTTTGGATTTATCTACTGTCTGCAAAATGATGTTTAATAAATATGCAGATTGAATTACTACACCAAAAATATACAGGTTGAATGCATAGTGGTGTGCTTAAAGCATTGTTCTTATCTTTCTTTTTTTTTTTTCCTTATAAATATAGAAATAATTTGGATAATCACCGCCCTGGTGTGTTTTGTTCAGTTACTTTATCCCTGTGCTGCTTTCACTATAAACTACTCAATATTTCCTCAGTTATCATCTCTCTGGCTGGCTCTTAAATAGCCAGTGGCCTAAAAATATTAAACTTAGATGCATTTGGCGCCCTTTATGTTTATTTGATGTGAACGGATGTCAATCTTAATCGCTGATTTTGGATTAAGTATTTTGGGATAATAAAGATGATATTTTTATGTTGCTTTTGTGTTTATATGAACCAGAAATTAAAGGGATATGGATGGATTAAGAATTGGATATAGCACCAATCTTTAATTGAATCGGGATGATAAATGTAAGATTGATGTTACACACAATCCTTGAAATAGCCAAGGGAAGTGAGTGGTAATTGGATATGACGCATGGATCTCGGTTAACGGTGTTTGCTTCACTCTCAAGGAGATTGATAAAAATGGCTGTTTGGAATAATGCAAGGAATGAGAATTATAAGTATTATAGGAGATATATCTTGCTAAAATTTAATACCAGATAAAAAGTTATTTAAGGATAATATGTCATCTAGTCTATTACAAGTTTATGCTTATTTATATGCTTGAATAAAACCCCAATTCTACTAGGAAGTAATAAACAATATAAGAAATTCAAAATTAGCAAGATAAATTTGGCTGTCATTGCTCCCATTAAATTTGGTCACCGAACCAGTAGGCCTGCCCAGCTACTCCAAACAACCATATGTGGCTGATCTAATTGTGAATCAAGTCAGCCTAATCTTCAAGAGGACCAAATTTGGCTGGCTTAGTTTGTGATTTGGCTGAATTGATTTGGTCTTCACTTGATCTTTTGACTTTGCAGCTTCCTTGGTTTGCCTTGCCCTTCCACTATTGTATCCTGTGCTCCTTGGATGGTGATTCCTGTACTTTGCCCCATAAGTTAAAAATGTGCATAGACATTCCTTAATTTCTAAAAGTGAAATTCAGCCCCTATTTTCAGAAGGGATGTTGAAGTACATTTTCTGAGCAAGTGGGGATGTGTGCACTGAGTAAACATACGAACGATCTGCCCTTTATGCAAAATCTAAGTAACACACTGCCATTTGAACTGTTTTTTCTGGTATTAACATCACCATAAGAAATAAGAATTGCATCATGGGAACTCGAACTTTCATTTTTATTACTTTCTTTTTTGTGTTCCTTGATCTTTCCAATCTTCAAATATACTAAACCATATTCTAGTTATAAGGAATCCCAAGGGGCTAGACCCACCATTAAGTACAGCTATATTGAAATCTGATTGTATTGATTGTGCCTGAGTAACCTTCTCTGTGCGATATTGTAAGTATACAACATGAACATGCTGTTGTTCCTTGTGTTTAGAAGCATTAAGAGTATAACGATTTTTTCAACTTGGATAACAGACACCATAAGTAATGATAAGTCTTACATGGATTGTGTGAGAAACTGATAATGGTTTATATAACCATTGCATTTAATGACAAGTCAAACTAGTTAGAAACTTTTGGGTGAAGTAGATAAAGTGATCCATTCACTACCTGTTTACTTAGTTTTTATTTACTATTGGGATAGAACATGACAATTGGTGTTAGAGCCAACCTTCTGCTGGTAAGTGTACGATTTAGTAGTGAACCATGATGCAAGCTAAGTGGGGTGCAACAATGAAGTTGAAAAGGTGGTTTGAAGAGAAATGGCTTGGAATGGTGTGCCTCTTTGAATGCTTTTAGGATGGTAGAGGCTCGGGGGGAGAGGTAATGGATTGGATTGTATACTGCAAAAGCGAAGGAATATATGGCTGATCTTTTTAGATGCACAGTCCCATCTGAATAATATCAAAGTGGGAAAAGTGATAATTACTATTGTAATGAGAGACAAAAGTTTCGTGTTACAACTTGCCATAGTGTTCATTTGCATTTTGTAGTTACTAAAGACCATGACTCAACAGGTCATCATTATGTGTCGGACTTATGGGGGGTTATGCTACCTGGTGGTCAAATGTTAGTTCATTGTCATGTCTTGAGCTTAGAGGATTTGACAACTCCCCATGTGTTGATATGACACATATGCTTTCATATCAATAATGATGCGAGCTGGATCAAGGATCAATCAATTTCTATCATAATCAATGGTTGTGTTTAATTCATTTAGTGTTCTAAGTGATTAAGATAATAATAGAAGGTTTTTTTTAAGGGGGTTCTTGATATATTATATATATATATCAATTGGAAGTCAAGGGATATGGACGGATGTCCATTGGGTATGATGCATCAAGTAATGAATCAAATGGGGTTTTTGATTAATTTTTGGAATTGTTATAGCGCACAATCATATTTCTAACTCCATAAATTTAGAAAATCATGTGTATGGTAACTGGCTAGTCTTTTGACAACTTCCCTGCAGATTATCCTCTCTCAAGAGAAGAACATTCAGAAACTTAATGAGCTTGTCCGAGAACTTCGTGAACGGTTGGTGCAGTGTAGAGATGAAATTAGAAGTGGTTCGAAATCCAGTATTCCTTTTTCTGACATATTAACTGAGCTTGACCGGCAGCCCATCATAGAAGATTAGCTCTGCATCATCATTATGTGTGGCCTATGTAAGTAAATTATGTTTTGTATTAATGATCTCTTGCCTTTGTCATCAGAATATATGCTGCAATATTCGAGCTGACGAGTATGCAACAATTTCACTTTAGATATATACTTGAAAAAATGTTCATTGGAACTTGTGTGCCAGTCAATTGTAGAGGTGGGCACTGGAAAATGAAACTTGATGCGTGTCAATAGTATTGGGTGATTTGTTTAAAAATTGTCATTCGTGTATTTGAAAAATCACCACATTTTTATATTTGTCAATGGCTAATACTCATCAATCCGAGTAGTGTGGAGTCCAATTGAGGATCTTTCTTAACTTCTTTCTCCAATGACCTCAGATTATGCATCTTTTGCTTTTGTTGACTGAGATTTTATTCAGCTAACTGCAGAAAAAAGATATCATTAGTGGAACATTTACAGCCAAAATCAGCAGAAAGCTTGTTTTTCTGAATTCATACTGATTACTGGTTAGTTCTCTAATGTTTCTCCTGTGAAATAGTTGGCCAAATTATGGTCAAACTGTGAAAGAGTGTGGACAGGACAAATTGTAGGGTTTGATTTTTTCTTCTTTTAGTTCTACCCCATTAGAATCCCTGGTGTCAAATTGATGTGGTTCAGTTGACCCTTTAGTGTTGGATAATGTTCTATTCTAAATCTAGTATCAAAACAACAGCAAACGTTGTCCTCAAGCTTCTAAGACATCAGTATTAAGCTTTGGCTAAACGTGGCATCTTGAGCTGAACCGGCTCCTCGGTTTTTATGCTTTAAACTAAGTTAATGGGAATTATCGGTTCCAAAAAATTTGGAAGTGATTTTAGGATCTGTATTAATTTTCTATGTTTGTGGTTCTGTGGGAACTGCTGCCTATGTGGCATTTGACCGGGGCAGTGAAAGTCTCAAGACCTTTTTAGTAAAACCGGACCATCTTCAATTCACATCATCGCCTTTGTTTTTAATCATTCTCATGCGGCATGGTGGTCTGGTCCTACGTAACGATTATTTCTTAATGATTGAGATTATAAGACAAATATAATATTACAATAATGTCATAGGATCATTAAAAATCATGACAATGATAATATCAACTATTGAAATAAATGTAAATTGAAAGATAAAAGAAGGAGGGAAATTTTCATTAAATTACAGATTGGAATGTTGGGGATGTTTCAAATAAAAATTCTATTATGGACAAAATAGAGGGGAAGTTTTATTTTATTTTTTCAAAATACTTTTATTTAATGGAAATTTAATTATTTAATCATTTAGCGAAACGAAAGGCCAATTATTTCAAATGAGGAAAACAGCTGAAAAAAAAAGAAGAAAACAATATAAAGACTGTCTCCCCGATATTTTGTTTCCTTTTGTATCTTTACACGTATCCGATGAAATTGAACATTGTTTATTCATAATGGAAAGCTAGGGGAAATCTTCTCGATACACCCATCCATGTAACTTTTATTAACACTACTCGAATTTTTTTACTTTATAACAAAATTATATCTAAAAGAAATTTACACTACAAAAACACTCAAAAAACTTTTTAATGTTTGCACCCACCCATTATACCTTTCATCGAAATTTGACTATTTATCCAGTGATTAGTTGACGTGGACACATTCTCTCTCTTAAAACACATTTTTTCTCCTATTTAGCAAATGTCTCTCTCCCTTAGCCTTTGCCTCTGCTATTAATGCTTCTTTTTCTTCTTCTTAACCGTCGTCTATCTCTCTCTCTCTTCCTGGTTTTCGGCCGAAATTGGGTTGGATTTTTAAATTTTGTCCCGAAATAGGACGCGTATGAAACATATTCCGGGAGGGGGTTGGTGAAGGCGCTGTCAGGGGGGAAGGCACCGTTATAAAAGACGCCTTTAGGGTGGACGGGGAGATTCTTGTGAGAGAGAGAAAGAATAGGCTGGTTGAGTGGGGGTTGTAGAAAAAGTTTTGTAAGGTATTGTAAGACTAGACAGAGATAGGAGGGCCAAGCTCACCTTATCTTTCTTTTATTCATTCATTGTTTGCGGAGTCCAATAATAATAGTTAATAATAGTAATAATAATAATAATAATACAATGAAAGGACAAAACTTTGGAATTATCAAAATAGGCGAAGATTAGATGAATAATAAGATGGTTTAAAAAAATAAAAATAAATTGGAAAGACTTAATATGGTAGAGTGATATATACTCATGTTTAAATATAAATGACTTAAAAATTTTAAGATTGGGTTTTAAATTTATAATTAATCTTAAAATTTTGAATTTGATCAATTAATCTAACTTTCATCCAACCAAATTTATTTGAATTCGATTTATAATTTTTTATTTTAATAATAATATCTGAGTACAACTTGCAGTGGATTAATATTTAAAATTGATTTAAATTCAAGACTAATCTGAAGTTTATTAGTTGAAAAAAGTTTTGTAATTTCATTTTGAAAGTATAATTATTTTTTTTTTTCTGACTGTAGTGTTTCTACGCGGTTAAGAAATAAAATAAGCACGGGTAACATATCTACCATTTTTTTTTTGCTTTTTATTATTATTATTTTTTATGTTGGCTATGGGCATATTTTGATTTAAATGCTAGATGTAACTGATGGGATTCTCCTAGTCCAGGAATGGAATATTAATGAAATAGAGCAAATGAAAGTACAACTTATTCTTAAGGATCCGTGACTATCATCAACTCCGATGATCCGCGCTTTCAAATGTAACGGTATTCATTGAGTACTATGTTTGCTGTAAGTAATGAGTTTCAAGCAGTGGTTATAAGCCTAAAGGCGCCGTTTGTAACGGCACCTTCCCCCGACCCCGCGGCGCTGTCTACGACAGCACCTTCACCGACCCCCTCCCGGAATATGTTTCATACGCGTCCTATTTCGGGACAAAATTTAAAAATCCAACTCAATTTCGGTCGAAAACCCTCTCTTCCCCCTCTCTTTTTAGAATAAACAAGTTACAAACTTTAAAGTTTTAAAAATCAAAATTTTCACAAAATCTAGTTCTAGGTTTGTCTAAAATAAACAAATTACAAGCTTGAAAGCTTAAAAAATAAAAAAATTCACGAAATCTAAACAAGTTACAAGCTTTATAAATATAAAATTTTCACCATACCTAGTTCTAAGTTTATGAAAAACAAACAAATTACAAGCTTGAAACTTTAAAAATAATTTTTTTTTCCACAAAACCTAAACAAATTACAAGTTTTGAAGTTTTAAAATTCAAAATTTGAATAAAACTTAATTCTGGTTGCAGCTGTCGTTGTATGTTGACTCGTCCTGTGATCTGTTTTGGGTGGAGGCTCGATGTTGAAGAAAGGTTGAAGATGAACTTTTGAATTTTTGTCCGCCCCCCTAAAATTTTACACGCTTTTTAAATTTATTTTATCTGCAACTTGGCAAGAAAATATATATATAAATAATTTTATATTAGTTTAAATTTTCGCAGGCACGTGGCAAGTTTCGAAGCAAGACAAATAGATTACACGCAACAAATCTGTATTGACCTTTTTTCTTTCCATATATATAATTAGTTATGATTTATTTTACAATTAATATTTCGTACACTAAATGATTTTAAATTTGTATGTGCAGTCCATACAGGATATGAAATAACCATGAAATTCCAATTTATATTCTATATGTGTGTTAATAAATTTATACATACTTTTGATATGTATTAAATATGATTTTTTTTTCATGATGAATTATGTGTTTTATTATTGTGTTAAAATATTGAAATATTCTAGAATTTATTAAATATTTAGTTCATAAAATTTTAATTGTATTCATATGTGTAATTTATGATTTGAATGTGTTGAATTAAGTGAAGGAATGCATGTAACTAAGTCTTTATGTAGCAGAATTTTTTAGGCAAAAAATAAAGCTATTAAACACTCATTAAGGCCTTAAGACAATGTCATTAAGTAACAAAAGGTTAAGTCATTAATTGCCTTAATTACAAATGCCTCAAAAGTCAAACAAGTAGATAATATCTACTCTTCAAACTTAAATTTTCGGGCAAAATTTCAGACCTTAGCCAAACCCTTTCTTCAAGCTTCAAAACACCTCTTAACCCTCTCAAAAGCTCCTCCAAGGTGGTATAAGATTAAGCCCTTCATTTTCCATCACTTTTACCACCAAAAGATTGCTAGAGGACCATTAAACTAAAGCCTAAAGTTCTATTGGTGAGTTTGTCTTTCATGTCTTAATCTTATGCATATATGTGATTTCTTGATAATAGGGTGCTTATGCTAAATATGAGAAATGATGTGTTCTATATGTTAATGGTAGTTTAAGTAGTATATTAAGGATACAAGAACTTATAGTATATGTTTTATGTGTAGCAAGAAGTATGGGTGTTGTTGAATTTGGGAAGAAGATAATTTGGGTAGTTTAAGTGTGGATTTGGAGTTTGAAGTATGATAAGTATTAGAAGTGTTTGAAGTGTTGTATGAAGTTTGCATAAGGTTTAGGACATGTTAGGAGTTGAGAAAAGTTGTTTTTTTTCAAGTTTAAAGTGTTAAAGTTTGAAAAATTTCGTATAACTATTACTACACCTGTCAAAACACCCCTGTTGCCAAGAGTGTAGTGCTCTCGGATCAAAAATTTCATTTCCCCTAAGTTGAAACGGCCTCCAAAACACCCCGTTGCCAAGGGTGTAGTGTCCAAAACACCCCTGTTGCCAAGGGTGTAGTGCTCTCGGATCAAAAATTTCATTTCCCCTGAGTCAAAACGGCCTTCAAAACACCCCGTTGCCAAGGGTGTAGCGCTCGCGGATTTCTTCCCTGACGCGACACTGTTTTGTAAATTGATCATAACTTTTTCATACGAACTCCGATTTGAGTGATTCAAATTGCGTTAGAAAGCTTAAAAAGAGATCTACAACTTTCGTGTTTTGAGTTTTTACAAAATAAAAACTTATCAAGGCCGAATTTTCGTTTCTTTCCAGCTTATACATTTTCCAAACAAAGTTAAAAACTTGTTTTTGTTTGTTTTATGTGTATTTGCTTTAACAAATGGATCTTTTAGACTAAAATGAGATAGATATATGATAATTGATGTGCTATGATGATCGAGTAATATAATTAAGTATGATTTAAGGATATTTGTATGATTTAATAAATTATTGATTATCTTTACTTGTTTTAGGATCTTGTGATAACTTATTTGAATGTATTTGTATGGTTATGTATGAGATTAGTTGAAATGAGTTTAAACTAAGTGTGAATTGTGATAATTCTTGTTGAACAGTTATTGATCCTCGCTTGGCCACCCCCATTAATTCCCAAGCTAATACAGGTACGCAGTAACTTGCTTGTATGCTTGTTAGGATAGGCATACTTAAATTTGATATAAGTTCTAAATGACTTAAGTATTGCTTGAATTGCTTGTGTTTTCACCGTTAAATCCGGTTCGAGGAGCGGTAACTTATCATGATGCAATGATAGGTTAGTGTAGACGCTTAGGCCAATAGTCATGATGCAATGACTAGGTCGGCGGATAATCGATAGGAATGTATAATGAGCAACATTTACTTACTTTGAGAGGAAATAATATAACTAATTCAATGTTTATGGGAGCATGTGAATTGCTTTATATTATGGATTGAGTTAAGTAAAGCTGAGTACGGCTATATAAACTGGATGAGATATTATTTGCAATGTAACGTTATCTAGGAGATATAGGTATTCGGGCTACCTATACCAACCCCCTGAGCGTTGTGAGTATTACTCAGGACCCCAGATATCCTCAGCTTGTCCCGGAGTTTGAATACTCCAGTGTTGATTTGTTTAAGAAATATTAAAGAAAGATAAATAAAGCAATTGTTTTTGCATTGCATTAGTATAGGTGTGTATGGCTTCGCTTTTGTTTGTGTTGCTGTGTACTGGGCCTCTGGCTCACTTTTGCTATTTTTAGGTGTTGATGATGATTGTTATGATGATATGGGATTCGGGTCAGATTGGGAGAAGTTTATGGACGAGTGGGATGAGTAGGACCCTGTGGCGAGAAGTTTTTGAAGAAAGTTTTATTTCATGTGTTCGTTTAACAAATGTATTTTGTATTTTGGAATAGAGGCTTGTTAGTTAAGCCTGGGTTGTATTAAAAGACTTAAAGTCTATTTTCTTCATTTTGTAAGACTTATGTATATTTTGTTGTGTCCTATGCTGGACACAAGGATGTAAATATTTCCTTAAACTTTTATGTAAATAGATTACTCAAGTGAGTAATCTTTTTGTAAAAGCTTTTATAACAAGTTTTAGTAGTTTTAAACAAACAATTCACATAACTGTAGATTAGAACAACCTTCCATATAATACGAAAGTATTATATGTGGTTGGGGACTTAACTTGCTAAGTCTTAAGGATTAGCAGGTCGGGTCTTTACATGATAAGCATTCCACCAACTGTTTTTAACTTTTCTTTTCTTTTTACTTTTTAAATGAACTTCTCCCTCCTTCTATCCAAACATACTAAAAACAATCAGTAAAAGTCTACACTTCCATCGGTTTTCTTGCCTTATTAAAATACTCGTATTTATATACAATTGTGATTCTATCCATAACATAATGGCTATTTTCAACATGAAAAGACCTGAAAATGGCAATTCATAGATTATCCGTATCTGTATGGTTTATTGTAGTGAGAGCATTTTAAGTTGTACCGACTGGCGGGAAATAACATGTTACTATTGGACCAAAATTTTCCTACAACCTTTTTTATTTTTTATTTTTATCCTGCTGGAGGGGAGCACTGTTGTAAACAAAATGGTACAAGCTGAGTTAAACCAAACTTTTGAAGGCTTGAACTCGGTTTATTTAAAAATTACTAAGTTCGAACTCGAGTCGGACTTTTTATCAAATCTAAAATTTATGATCGAGCTCGAGTTGAACCGAGCTTTTTATTGAGTCTGAAATTTAAGCTCAAGTTTAACTTATTTAGATAACTTGCTTTTCATCTTTTAAGAATCTAAAAATAATATATGCGAGTCACTAAATATATATACATACATATTAAGTAGATATTAGTTTTTATTGCTTTAACTATATATTAATATCATTGTATATATAAGTAGTGTATTTCAAAAAGAAATGTTTTACCTTTGTCTCACATTACTTAGAGATACATTTTTAGCTCAACTTATTAACTAAATCTATCTTATGGGCTTGTTAAGATTAGTGGAAAGGGAATATGAGGGCCCACTTAAAGGAAACTTTTTTGCATCCTAAATTAATATTTTTAATTGTTTGAAGTATTAATTTAAGTAATAATTTGAACTAGTCAAATTTGACTAGTAAAAGATTAGTTTTCTCTCTTCAATTTTTTTTGCTCTAGACGTTACAACATTTAAAATTCTCTAACCTTTACTCATTATGAACGTTACAACTTTTGTTACGGAATTTACAAATTTTCAGAAGGCTTATCTTTTTAAAAATGTACACTACGACTTTTCTTCTTTCTTTCTTTTTATCTATTCTCTTTTGTACTGAGTTTTTACACAAAAAACATTATGCTGTTCTTGCTTCCAGGCATATTGTTGATGGAGTTTATTGAATCATGGAGGATATACCTCTTATTGCAATTAGAAATTAGAAAATTTATTGTGCTTGACTATTTATCTTTAAAAACAATGCTTAGCATGCTTTAAGATTTCATACAACAATTTCAATCGACAAATACATCATAAATATAAAATGTAACGGCTCTGCCTCGAGGGCATAGAGGGTGACAATTACGCCACACATATCACCTTTAAGCAACCGATATATGTATGACATTCCTTTTTTGACTGAGTTTCTAATCAAATTTTAAATGGGAAAAACATTATTAATTCTTATTAAAATTTTGGTAGAGTGCTGTCTCTTTTTTTATGATTTGAGTTATTTTAGAACATGTAAAATTAACTTATTTAGGATATTTAATTACATATCATAAAATACTTTTTTATAAATATTACCTATAGAGCTATCAAACAACAAAACTTATCTTGAAAACATTTTTGGACCTAATTGTCCATTTTAAAATAAATTATGTAAGATAAATGTTAATTAGATACATTCCTCCAACAGAAAAATAAAGTTTCAATAAAACTCTCTTTTACAAATAATACAAGTTAATATCTTGTACAATGCAAACCAATGGAGTTAACCTGTGTAGTTTTCATCCCCCAACAAATTGGTAGCAAAACTTGAAATGTTAAAGAATGAGTTGCAAAGCTTAGTACATAATAAAACAATCATGCACATACATGTCACACGCTCCTACTCTAATGTAGTAACTATAGTTTAAAATATTTGATTTAAAGTCTACAAACAAGGCATTCCCTGCATCCTAAAATCACTAACACATACAAGAATATTCATGACTCCCACCAAATAAAAAGGGTAGAGTTCCCTTAGCGGATCACTCATCGAAGAGGAGAGTTTTAATAAGTCCATAGCTTTTACCAGAAAGAAATAGTCTTGTCCAGGTCATCCCCTCATAAGCTGCCAATAATGAGCACGATCCATTATAACATTTTATACAAGGTCCCATAACATTGTATAACTTGTTATAACTTCGTACTTACTCTTAGTTGGCCATCTGATCTTAGAAATTTCCTTATTGGCTACCTGCTGAGCCTAACCACATATTCCATGGGGGTCTAAGCATCTAAACTACTGCATCTTCTTGAAGTTGTAATTAGGCTCACGACCCAGTCTGAAGATGCTACTTCTTGGGGTAATCGGCCAAGTAGCAACCAACATATAATTAAGCCGAGATTAAATTCTTAATCTGTTTATTAAGACTGCCCTAACAAGCATCACGCATTTACTGCATACTTGTTGATTGGTTTTGAGCTTTTAAGTAGCTTTTAGAGCTTTATGTTGGATAATTATCCACAATTGAAATTGAATATCGACTGAAACTTAATTAACTTTACTTAATTTATATTGTTATTATGACGGTTATGTTTGGTTGTACTCATTTAAGAATCACATTAAAGGTTGCTTTGACCTAAAAAAGAAGTTTAAGAAAAATATTGGTCATTCATGAGCCCGTGCAAATGTTTTAAGGGAATACGTTGCTATGTGCATGGCCCATGTAATTGGTCGCTTTCTTTTACATGACCAAGAGCATGTCCCATGTATTGAGTTGTGCACTACCAAGAGAACAAAATTTGTGTGAGACATTTGGGCTTGATATGTTTAGTTGATGTACATTTTGAATTGGGTATTAGCACTTACTAAATTTGTGTTTTGAAGTCCTTGAAAGATTATTTAGCTTAAGGGAAGAACATGGTCAAGTTTCATGTGATTTAGATAAAAATTAAAGAAGTAATGAGGGACAAGAAAAGTCCATGTGCAGTCTATGGGAAAGTGTATTAAATTATGTTGTTTTACACAACCAAATACATTAATCCGCGTATTAGCTAGGACCACCTAGGTTTAGGGTCAGAAAGGTATAGGGATGATAAATGAGATTGTATGTCCCCTCGTGTTTTTCTAGGAAAATTCAAGCTTAAGTTCAAAGAGATACACATCCATGTAAACAACCTCATGTATTGGCTGTGTTTTTCTGAAAAACTAAGTTATTCCACATTTTGGGACCACAGAGTTACATGAGTTGATCTACAAGCCGGTGTATTGATCATATTCTTTTGGATTTTCATTTTTTTGAGCTTTAACTCTGGTTTTTCACCAAAAGGAGATTCTGGACAACTTTTGGGTTTATAAAGAGCTTAAAGATCATCTTTAAACATAATCTTTGTTTATTATGACTCGCCATCCCTAAGAAACATGTTTAATCATAAGTTTCTCAAATAAAATATTAATCCATCATTTTACAACTCTAACATTAATTGCACCAAAACCCATCACTCAAAATTTCATTCTAGCAAAACCTAACTTTCAAGATATACTTAAACACTATATAATACCACTACAGCAGACCTAACTCTAAAACTGTCATAACCTCGATAAAATAAGTTAATTTTGATATCTTAGCTCGCTTTATACAGTAGTTCTTCACATACATCAACTAGGAGGAGGATTTAAGTCTTCAAAATCACTCAAAACTTTGATGTTAGCTATTCAAAACATGTACCAACATATCCAAATTTAATTTTATACTTAGAAAGCTATAAAACTCCTATTACAACACTTTAAAATGTCATCCTTACCTTATTGCAAATTTTTGGAGATATTGGTTGACTTCTCTACTTCCTATGCTTCTTCACTTCTCACTTCTCCTAATGAAAGACATGATTTAATCACTAATTAATGCTAATTTTTTGCTAATCCTACTTAGTAAACGCTAATGTAGGTCATTGAGCATTTAAGGTTTTAGAAAATTATCTTAAGGTTGTAGGGAGACTTCTCGAGAAGGAAATGAGGTAGAAAAGGGAAAAGGATGTTTATGTGTGATAGGTGGATTATTAATCGTAATCAATCTAAATCAAATTAAAACCTTGTATATACTCTCCAATTAATCCTTAGCAAGCATACCTATTGGTAGGGGTGTACACGGTACGGTTCAGTACGGTTTGCCCGCCGAACCGAACCAAACCAAACCATAATAACACGGTTCGGTTAATTATTTAATCCGAACCAAATTATACGGTTCGGTTCGTAAAATTTTTTAACCGAAAAAAAACGGTTCGATACGGTTCGGTTAACAGTTCGCACAATTTCTATAAATAAATTAAAAATACAATCTATATTATGCAGCCATTGGTCCCGATATATGCAGGATTTTTGTCAAAGGCCTAAATGTATAATTTCTTTAGCATAAATTAGTGGAATTCATTATTCTACATTATCCTAAAGATATCAAATTATTCCTTTACTTGGAATTTATGTGGATGTTTTTATCCGAGACGAAGTTTGTATGAAACATGTAGTTTATAAATAAGTCTATATATCAGTATACAGATTCAGGAATTAATAAGAAAAGAAAAGAGGTGGCTACATAATACCTATAGTTCCACCAAGTTCGATGAAACAGACGTTCGTAGGACCTTCCTTTCTATCCACTGGTATCATAACGGCATGCTCAATCCACTCTTGAATCTCATCGGTTATATGAGGGATAACCTAATTGTAAAGCGTCGAGAATGTGTTTGTATGTATGATCAGATCAGGGTGGGTTGTGTTAAAAAAGATTCATCAAAACATCAAATCGAAAATAAATTTAAAACCTGAACAGTTTTCCCTAGATAATTACCCCTTCTCTCTTTGTTAATTACTCATGCATATGAGTTTTTTTTTTTTTTTTTTAAGTTTGATATGGTACGGTTCGGTTTGGAGTCGCGAACCGAATACCTATAGACGAACCGTACCGTAAACCAAACCATAAAAAAAAAACCTAAATATACGGTTCGATTCGATTCGGTTTAAGGTCTCGTCGGTTATTTTGCACACCCCTACCTATCGGTCATAGTATAGATTTTAACGGTATCATCCTTAGAGATCTTAAAAAGAAGTATTAATATTATATATTCTCTACTATCTAGCCTAAATCTTGATATGAGAGTAATTATGAAAACTACTAATTAATCTATTTTAGCAAACCCTAAAGTTAAATATGAGTGCTTTCTTAAAAAGTATTCAATCACAAAACATACCCTTAATTTTGATCCATCATAAACCTTAATTTTCTTATGATAATGGATTAATTAATGAATTGTTTATACTTTGCACTGCAAGAATTCTCAATTAAACTAATTACTCCCTCGAGTTAATTAATTCTTAACCCTACATGAGATAGTGGAGACTTCTTCCTCACTAATGTTATATAAGATTGCATTAATGTTCACAATTCCTAAATAAAAGATTTAATCTTTGTGCAAAAAATTGAAGTTTTTCTACCTTTAGGTAAAACATGTAATCTTTCTATTCATGAGGATTTTATCTTATTAGATGAATTATCTTTCTATCTAATAAGAATCATACATGTAAGTAATTTTTTTGCTTAAATTAATCACAAGACACTTAAATCACATGAATAGATACAAATGCATAAACTTTCATTAATCAACAGATTCAATATTGGGTCTAGGGTTTCACAGGACCGAGCGTAAATAAATCTACTCTCCTATAGAATTTATAATCACAACACAAAATCTAGAAGAACAGACAATGAACATGATGCAAAGGATAAAGCCTTCATAGATGTTTTGTGATCTTCGATGATGTTTTTCACTTCTCTTATTGAAGCTCGTAACTTTGCTATCCTAGGGCTTTTATAATGTCTAAGAATGATAATATATCCCTTTATTATGAAATAAAAGCACGTACTTATATAATTTTGGAAATAAGGGTGGTCTGCATGGGCTTCTGCACAGCTATGCTTGGGGCTATGCACTTTGGAATAAAGGTGAAATTTCGGTGATCAAAGTCTTCATAGCCTCCTATACGGTCTCGTACAAGGCCGTGCTTAAGGTTGTATACTCTGGAATTCATTCTTTTCTTCTCTGGTTGAATTTCCTCCTTTAGCACTACTCTCTACTGTGTAGCAGCTATGACACACTTTAAGATGTATTATGGTCACTTTTTTCCCTCCAGCACTAGTGTCTGCATGGCCATGCTAAAGGTTGTGCATATGTGAAAACCACTCGTTTCTATACTTTGCCAAATTTTATCTTATTTTTGCTCGCATCATCCTTAAATCTTTTAAATATCTTCTTTAAACCCTATAATCAAATATTACACACTTAAGTATCCTTTTCTTGATCAATTCACATAAAATCCATAAAAAAATTATATTCAAATGAGTACAAAAAAGGTAGAAATAAAGATCTTTTGACACTTAGCAATATACATTAAAGAAAAGGGTTAAGGTTTTAGAGGAGGGCAAAATGAGCCCCTCTTTTAGGATTATGCCATGTGGCATGATTTTAAATGTCTAAATCTTACATATGCAATAACCTTAGCTACCTTTAAATAGTTTAGGGTTTTCAATTAATTTTTGGATAAGTAATGATTCAAATAGTTTGAATATGTCTATCTTAATTATTTTAACTGAATCTTAAATTAGTAGTTCTTGGTTAAGGCAAAATCATAATTTTGTGAGAAGAGAGCTCCTAGCTGTATTGTTTTGATTTTTTTTATAAATTTTTTCATTAAAAAATAAAATTTACTTTATTTTATTTAATATGTGATTTTTTTTTTTTTTAAATTTCAAGATTTTGGTTGTTAGTTTGAGGCAAAGTTGGAAATTTGAAAAGTTTAGTTGTTTAAATTCATACATGACTTCAATTGGCTTCTATTAACTCCATTTGATTTTTATTTCTCATTATTATTGTCTGGATCATTTTATAAAACATATAAATCTACTAATGAACTTATCTACATGCTTTATAAAGAGCCTACTTACGACCTTGTTTTTCAGCCTAAACGTGTCTGTCTACAATCCAAAACAAGCCTATTCGGAAGTTTGTTAACGGGTTTACTCTTTTATTAATTAAACTCAAGTCGAATAGCTCACAATCAACTTTTTTTCATTTGTAACCTTAAGGAGAACCCATTTATATCATACTAGTATCTCTTTTATTTTTTCAATCATGTGAATATTTTCATTCTGCTTGGATTCAATATGATTTTATGATTATACTACGAAAATATTTATTGTGCTCATTTCTATAATCATTTTCACTTAAGGTGGAAGTTCTCAAAATATTAAATCCCTCATTTCACTTATCCTTTTCTAATGATGACCTCCTTCCAGACGAGATGAAGTATTGTATAAATATGAGTTTATTTTTAATAAATTTTTACTTTTATTTATGTTCTTGACTTACATTTTTTGAAAGTCAAAATTA